>SJYT01053779.1:73882-93031 GCA_006410635.1 Cephalophus harveyi
ATTTCTCTGATAATGAGTGATGTTGAGCATCTTTTCATGTGTTTGTTAGCCATCTGTATATCTTCTTTGGAGAAATGTCTGTTTAGTTCTTTGGCCTGTTTTTTGATTGGGTCATTTATTTTTCTGGAATTGAGCTGCAGGAGCTGCTTATATATTTTTGAGATCAATTTTTTGTCAGTTGTTTCATTTGCTATTATTTTCTCCCATTCTGAAGGCTGTCTTTTCACCTTGCTTATAGTTTCCTTCATTGTGCAAAAGCTTTTAAGTTTAATTCAGTCCCATTTGTTTATTTTTGCTTTTATTTCCATTATTCTGGGAGGTGGGTCATAGAGGATCCTGCTGTGATTTATGTCAGAGAATGTTTTGCCTATGTTTTCCTCTAGGAGTTTTATAGTTTCTGGCCTTACATCTAGATCTTTAATCCATTTTGAGTTTATTTTTGTGTATGGTGTTAGAAAGTGTTCTAGTTTCATTCTTTTACAAGTGGCTGACCAGTTTTCCCAGCACCACTTGTTAAAGAGATTGTCTTTTCTCCATTATATATTCTTGTCTCCTTTGTCAAAGATAAGGTGCCCTTAGGTGCGTGGATTTATCTCTGGGCTTTCTATTTCATTCCATTGATCTATATTTCTGTCTTTGTGCCAGTGCCATACCCTCTTACTGACTGTAGCTTTGTAGTATAGTCTGAAGTCAGGCAGGTTGATTCCTTCAGTTCCATTCTTCTTTCTCAAGATTGCTTTGGCTATTTGAGGTTTTTTGTATTTCCATACAAATTGTGAAATTATTTGCTCTAGTTTTCTGAAAAATACCAATGGTAGTTTGATAGGGATTGCATTGAATCTATAGATTGCTTTGGGTAGTGTACTCATTTTCACTATATTGATTCTTCTGATTCAAGAACATGGTATACTTCTCCATCTATCTGTGTCATCTTTGATTTCTTTCATCAGTGTTTTATAGTTTTCTATATATAGGTTTTTTGTTTCTTTAGGTAGATTTATTCCTAAGTATTTTATTATTTTCATTGCAATGGTGAATGGAGTTGTTTCCTCAATTTCTCTTTCTGTTCTCTCATTGTTAGTGTATAGAAATGCAAGGGATTTCTGTATGTTAATTTTATATCCTGCAGGCGGATTCTTTACCATTTGAGCTATCAGGGAAGCCCTAACTCTATTTTAACAGCCTGCAAAACATTCTCATCACTTTTACCATCCCCTCCCCCTTAGCTTACCCTCCACAGAGCAGCTTGTATTGTAATCTCATTAAAACATAGTTCATATCATGTCACTCTCTGCTCAAAAGCCTTCCATGGACTCCAACTCACATGGAACAAAAGCCAAAATCCACAAAAATGACCCTATAGGTCTGTCCAGTCATGGAGGCACACTCCAGACCACCCCCAGGTTGGGTGATTTGTTAGAAGGACTCATGGAACCCACTGACAGCTGTTATGTTCACCTTTACAATTTATGACAGCGATTTTATCAGCTTCAACACAGATTAAATCAGCCAAGAGAAGAGGGGAGGGGAGAGAGAAGAAGACAATTAAACACACAAAGCTGCCACTCATCCCTCCCAGGGGAGTCTCAGACAGTGTGACCTCACAGATCGAGTACTGTCACCCAGGGAAGCTCACTCAAAGCTTGGGGTCCTGAGTTGTTACTGGGGCTCAATCACATAGACATGATTGACTGCCCACATGGCTGGGCTTAGTCAACACTCCCTCAGGAAATGAAGCTGCCATCCTAAGTTACATTATTGGACCATTGGTGTGACCAAGACCAAGGTCTGAAAACACATTCAACCTAGATCATCAGTTCCCAGGATTCAAGGGCAAAGCCAGAACCCTCTCTGGGTAAGGTTAATACAGGGTCTTTGATGTCAGGCTCTCTATGGCCATAAAGACCTTCCCTGCCACCGATCTCCCCTCCCTCCCGTGTCTCCAGCCACATGTGGTGAATGTCCAACAGGCTCAGGGCCATTCACCTGCTGTTGCCTCTGCTACTCCCTCTCCCTGAACTGCTCTCGGGCTTGTTCTCTCCATCCTTCAGGTCTCTGCTCAGAATGTCCCCCTACTAGTCAGCCCCTCCCCCATCTTATTTAAGGAGCAGCCCCACCCAGTCTCTGTGCCCACCACCTTCCCCAGCCACCTCCAACATCACTTTCTCCAGCATCACTGTTGGGACCGACAGAGGATGAGATGGTTGGATGGCATCGCGGACTCAATGGACATGAGTTTGTGCAAACTCCAGGAGATAGTAAAGGACAGGGAAGCCTGGTGTGCTGTAGTCCATGGGGTCACAAAGAATCAGACACGGTTGAATGACTGAGCAATACTGTTGGAGAAGCATTTGCTGCTGTCTCGCCCTGTAGACTCCACACTCCCTGCTGAACAGGATCCTTGCTGCTTGTCACATGCACCCCTGTGACAGTATCTAGACCAAAGCCTGGTATGGAGCAGGTGCTTGGTTCAGTGACTGAATGATTCTATACACCTCTGAAGCCCAAACGTAGAACCAGCCAGCCATGTGGGGTAAGGAATGACCTCCAGGAGCTGATGTTGCCTCTTTCAGACTTCAATCAGATATAATCTTTCAATATTTTATTTATTTTTAATTGACAGATAATTGCTTTACAATATTATGATGATTTCTGCCATCACATCATCAACATGAATCAGCCATAGGTACACGTCCCCTCCCTCATGAACCTCCCTCCCGCCTCCTACCCCATCCCATCTCTCTTTTCTAAGTGGTGAAGAAAGGACTACTGTCAAAACCTGATTTTACACTGAACTTACCTCCTGTCACAGAGTCTGCCCACTCTCGGAGCCTGGGAGTCTCTGAATTATTTTATTTCATTCTTTTTTGTTTTTCCTCTTTCATTTACCTGCTGGTGATTTTACAGGGAATTACCAATGACACCAGCGTTTGACAGATGGGAGAGTTGGATGGGATGATCTGTCAGGTCCTGACCACCTTTTATAGTCCATGCACAAGTTCATGACCTATTCCTCTTGTACCTTTCCTTCTGACCACAGTTACTCTGCTGTCTTCCCTCCTTTTGTCCTGGCAGCCAAGGTCCCCAGTGACACAGTGGCCTTGTCTAAGAGGCAGGAGGAGGGGAACCGTGCCTAACTTCTGCATCAAGTGTCAGCTTTCCCTTCCTGGGCCCTGGGCATCTCTGAGTTGGATGCACAGTTTGATAACTGTGGCCCCATGAGAAACTTACAAGGTCTCAGAGCTGTTCTACGAGGCCCCCCTGTAGGCTGCATCTCCTCCACACACTCTGATGCCACCTACCTGCTCCTACAGCAGCCCATCCACCTCCATGCTGACAAGAAATTGCCCCCCTCTACCTCCCCTAAACCGTCTATCATAGCAGCTCATCTCAACCAGCCATTGGGCCACAAGGCATGAATCAAACACACCCACACACAGCCGGGGTCACAGCGCCCAGAGGTTTCTGTTTGTTAAGAGCCCAGAGGAACCATCTGGAACTCAGTGATTTTCCATTCCCACTGGACATCAGAGTCACTAGGGCAGGTTTTCTAAAACACTGATGCCTAGGCCTGTCCCAGACTACAGACTCACAGTTCAGGGACAGGAAGGATGTGGTAGGGCAGAGGGGGGGACCCAGGGTGATCGTGGTTCCTGGGGAGCCAGTGTGCAGCCGGCAAGGATTCCCCTGACTACACTGACCACAGGCTCTCAGGGGCTTCCTGCAGACATGACCTCAACCTGCCGTGTAATGACCCTGGAGTGAACCCTTCACCCATCAGATGGGCTCAACTCTGCATCCTGGCAGCTCTACCAGAGGACCAAGGAGCGATTAGGAGGGAAAGGGGCTCCTTTCAGACAGGGGCTGTGACTCAAGGCCAGGAGACTCTGCTTGCTGCTCTGTTCCTTTCCTGGTCCCTCAGAAACCCCCAGCTGCCACCACACCCCACCTCACCCAGGAGAATGTGAGCCCACAATGTTGGCTGTCAAACAACCCAGAAAACCATCTCCCAGCAGTGACACCAGGGAACAGTGGTGTGTCTGCCTGGGCATCGGCAGCATCTTCTCAGGTGCACCAGGAGGTGCTTTCAGCTGGGCAGACCCGTGTCTAGCCAGGCTGCCATAGGACATTGAAAATTAAAGTCATGGTGACTCTCAGAACTGGTACAGACAGGGTCAAAGACCCCAAATTAGCAAAGAGCCCTGTAGCAGAAAGGGAGAGCATGTTTTGTAGCCAAACAGCTTTGGGTCCATCCATTAGGACTTGTAGAGTTCTCTGCAGCCTAGGTCTGACTCCTGGGGTCTTCTGATGGGCCCTTGGCCTGAGTATGCAGGAGAGAGGAGCAGAGAGCAGAAAGACAGACCAAGACTGACTCTCTCTTTCCCATTAGACCAGTCATATGATGTGTAATAGATGCTGACTGTCATGTGCATCTGTTGAACCATCAGGCACAGACAATCTCCAGCCCCCACATCTGCCACGTACCTGCATCTGTGCTCATCCTCCCATTCCATTGACTAATTCCACTTGACCTCTGCATGGTGTTTGGCAGCAGTGATTGTTTCCTTCTTGGAACTTGCTCCTCTCTTGGTTTCTATGAGGTATACTCTTCCTTGACTCTGCCCTGAGCTCTCTGGTGGCTCAGACTCAGTCCTCTGCCTCCCTTGCCATGCTGATGCTCTTCATATTCCGTCTTGAGCCCTTTTCTACTCATACCATCAAGGTCTTCACCTACACCCACGGCTTCACACAGCATCCCTGCTGATAAGTCTCTCCTGCCTCCCTGAGCACCAGAACAGGGTGCCCCTGCCCAAGTTAAAATGCCACCAAATTGAATGCACCTCTTCCTGGGTCTTTAAACTCAGCCAAGAGCTCTCCCTCTGTCCTGTCACCTGGTGCTCCTCTATCACCTATTTAGGACCAACACCTCTTCAGGGACCCGGCCCTGCCTCTTTTAGCCCCTTAGTGTCTTTCAAGTTCATCCATCCTTGACATCTGCACTGCAGCTCCCTGACTTCCAGCCTCATCACCTGTCTCTGGGCTCTTACAATTGTCTTCAGACAAGGTCTATCTCCTCTAGACTCAGCATCTACCACCTTCTCCACTGTTACCAAAGCAGTAATTCTAAGGAGCAAACTCCATGTGCCCTTCCTCACCCTGCTTGGAAGCTCGGCACCAGGAAATAAAGCTTGGGTCTACATCCGTCATAATGTCATAATGTCATAATCTTGTTGAAGGTGAGCAGGAGTGGGAGTGGTTAGTCAGTCCAGGTCCAACCAAGAACATGGAAACTATTCTAGACATTTCAAACAAGGGTTTAATACAGAGAAGTGTTTATACAACTGTTGGAGGGTCTGGGGATCCAGAAGACAGTGAGGCAAGCAAGGGGTTAGCAAGAAGGAGGTGGTGTGATGAGAGCCCAGAATCTGGGGCCACCTGGCAGAAGGGACATCCTCAGGTGGAAGCCTAGAAGAGATGATCCCTGATGGAGGTGCCACCTGGAGTAGAGGAAGAACAGAAAATATCTTGGCTTTTCCCAGTTCCTTCCTTCCAAACCCATGCCAATGCCTCCTATTGGCCACACCAGCCAAAAGTCACCTAAGGAAACCTGGGAAATGCAGCTCCCTGTGATACAGATCACAGTAAGGGGAGAGTAGAAAATAGATGTGACTCTTTTTTTTAATTTTATTTATTCATTTTGGGCTGTGTTTGTCTTCATTGCTGTGTGGGCTTTTCTCTTAGTTTTGGCTAGCAGGGGCTACTCTCTAGTTGCAGTGTGCAGGCTTCTTATTGCAATGGATTCTTTTGTTGCAGAGCATGAGCTCTAGGGTGCACAGGCTTCAGCAGTGACGGCTCCCAGGCTCTGGAGCACAGGCGCAATAGTTGCAGTGCACAGGCTTAGTTCCTCCACAGAATGTGGAATCTTCCCAGACCAGGGATCAAACCCATGTCTCCTGCAGAAGACTTCTTTACCACTGAGCTACCAGGAAAAGCCCAGATGTGACTCTTTGAACAAGTAGATGACCAACATAGACATGTAGTGCATTTATATATCTGTGGGTTGGTTTTTTTTTTTTTTTTTTTTCTGGAAAGAAAGCTCAATTCTAGGACTGATTCCACACAGGACCTTGGGAAACCTGCCTCTTCATCAGCCATGGCTTGTACAAACATACCTTTCCAAAACCTCTTCAAACTAGTTAGCTCACATGTTTGTTCCTTAGATGTGGAATGACTATGTCCCAGCTCACATCCTTTCCTCCTGCCTGGAATAACATGCTTGCTTTCTCCTCTTGGGGTTTCCCTGGTGGCTCAGATGGTAAAGTATCTGCCTGCAATGCAGGAGACCCGGGTTCAATCTCTGGGTCGGGAAGATCCCCTGGAGAAGGGAATGGCAATCCACTCCAGTATTCTTGCCTGGAGAATTCCATGGACAGAGGAGGCTGGTGGGCTATATATACTCCATGAGGTCGAAAAGAGTCAGACAGGACTGAGCAACTAATGTTTTCACTTTCTCTCTTCTTACTTAAATCCAATATATCTTTGAAATCCAGGTTTACTTCCTATCTCTTCTGCCAGCATTTCCGGACCACCACCATCAGGATGGGGTAGACACATATTATCAATTCTAGCTGAACATGATATAGCTGAAAAGTTGAAGGATGCACAATTAAAGTAGATTCAAATCTACTTGCTGTAGCCTTCGAGGGACTTCCGCTGTTTCCTCCCACGTGAAAAGACTTTCGTGTGATTTCTGGCTTCTCTCCATCTCTTACCCTCTCTGTCCAAGAGAAGGTGTAGTGACTTCTGAGAAGAACAATGCTAGGTGTGCTTGGCTCAGCATCACCTTTTTCTCCCCCAGAAGTGACCTGGACTGCAGGTACGAGGAGCTCCCTGCTCCTCCACACTCTCTCACCTTGTCCTTGCCCACACAACTGTGGGGTAAGAATGCGGAATTTGGGGGATTACTTTTCAGGTCCATTTACTTCTCTTGATGATCCACGGCTTCCAACTTAGTGTTTAATATAGGTCTAGTGAGGCCCCATCTGCTACTCCGAGTGTCTCAGTGGTTTCAGGTTAGAGGAGTGCTTTTTCCTGTCCTCCTGCAAAACACTTACATATGACTTGATCACGGGCTCCTAGCCATAGACTCCTTGATATCCATGTTGTGTTTTTTTAATAAAATAAATCTCAAATTCTGCCCTACTTCTTTCTGGACTTGGGCTATGACCTGGCATTTTTCTGGTTTGAAACGTCAGCAAGGTAGACCTTTGTCTTTCCCTCTGCTCTGATTACTCTCTGCCAGAATTCAGGTCTTGCTTCCTTTCTCTTTATAGGAGCAACCAACCCCACTGGGACAAGTCACATCCAGTCCACAGTGATGTCTGGCTCTTCTGAGTCCTCGGTGATGCATCACAGCATGGTTGCTAAGAACACGGTCTCTGGAGCCAGACTGCCTGGGTCTGAATGGCTTCCCAACATAACAGCTGTCTAGCCCAGGGCAAGATACTGAAACTCCCTATTTTATGACATTACATAATAATTGTTCTTCATAAAGATGACGTGAATCACCAAGCAAAATCCAAAATCTGTTCAGCGTGCTTTGTTTAAGAAGGTAGAAAACACAATCTAGAGATATTTATATCTACAATGGTTTTCAAATTGTTGGTGCTTAAATGGCTAAACTTTGACTATCTTCAAAAACAATTTAGAAAGGATTCATCATTTCCTGGCACAATTATATAAATAAAGTGCAAAAACTGAAACTTTTGAATAGGCAACTTAGTACAGTATAAGAGGCCTAGACTCAAAGGCAGACCTGAAATTGAATCCCATCTCTGTGAAAAGTCAGGTAAGGTATTTTACCTTGCCGAGTATCTGAGTTTGTATGTAAAATGGGGACAGAAATCACATGTTCAGTAGCTCAGTCAAGTCTGACTCTTTGCAACTCCATGGACTATAGCCCACCAGGCTTCTCTGTCCATGAGATTTCTCAGAAAGGATACTGGAATGGGCTGCCATTTCCTTCTCCAGAGAATTTTTCTCACCCAGAGATCAAACAGAGTCTGATCTGTATTAAGTAGATCTGTATTAGTCTGATCTGTTATAAACTCAGGGAAAAGCAGACAAAAGGAATTAGTAAAGATAAAGAAATAAATTTAAAAGGAAAAAAATCACTGAACTGGTAAATACATAAAGAGCTGGTCCTGTGACCAGCTATGGAAAAAATTCCCTTTTTTCTATGCCTGTTGGGTATGAATGGATTGCATATTCAGAACTTAAATTACTATGATATCAAGAGAGATGGGTAGGTAGATGATAGTGAGTGAAAGTTGCTCAGTCATTTCTGAGTTTTTGTGATCCCATGGACTATAGAGTCCATGGAATTCTCCAGACCAGAATATTGGAGTGGGTAGCCGTTCCTGCCTCCAGGGGATCTTCCCAACCCAAGGATTGAACCCAGGTCTCCTGCATTGCAGGTGGATTCTTTACCAGCTGAACTCCCAGGGAAGCCTTACATAGAGACAGATGAGATAGGTAAATAGATAGCTGATAGATAATAGGATAGGATAAGGAGAAGGCAATGGCACCCCACTCCAGTACTCTTGCCTGGAAAATCCTATGGACGGAGGAGCCTGGGAGGCTGCAGTCTGCGGGGTCGCTAAGAGTTGGACACGACTGAGCGACTTCACTTTCACTTTTCACTTTCATGCCTTGGAGAAGGAATTGGCAACCCACTCCAGTGTTCTTGCCTGGAGAATCCCAGGGACGGCGGAGCCTGGTGGGCTGCCGTTTATGGGGTCACACAGAGTCGGACACGACTGAAGTGACTGAGCAGCAGCAGCAGCAGCAGCAGCAGCAGAATAGGATAAGATAGTTGTAGAACTGGGACCCCAGCCTGTCTTAGCTCCCTTGAAGTAGGCCCATAATAAGAGAAGAGATAGTCCTATCTTATTCTTAAACACCATGCTATTATCACTTCAGCTTTCCAACAGAAACCCATCACGGCGATGGTCTCTTAAGGCCCCACTGCATGGGGTGGCCAGCCCAGCTTACATCCACTTCTTTCTTTCTCTCACACCGATATCCAATCCATCAGGAAATCATTTCTTCTCTACCTTCAGAATACATGAGAATCAGGCCATTTCCCACCACCTCCATCACAGCCCTGCTGGGCCACCATCTTCATCTCTTAACCTGGATGATTGTCATCCTAACCAGTCTCTCTATTTGCAACATCCACCTCCTGTTAACTGAGTATATTATATATATCAGGGTCCTCCAGAGAAACAAATAGGATATAAATAGGTTCATAGAAAGAGATTTACTATGAGGGATTTGGTCAGGCCCACTGGGAACTTGGGAAGCTTCAGGATCTTCCGTCTACACTCTGGAGGCCCAGGAAAGCAGCCAGAGTAGTTTCAGTTCAAACCCAGAGAGCTTCTGAGAGCTGAGGAGATGGATATCTCAGCTCAAGCAGGGAGTCAGTTCGCCCTTCCTCTGTCCTTCTGTTCTATTCAGGCCCTCCACGGACTGGGTGAGGCCCACCCACACTGGTGAGAACAATCTTCTTTACTCAGTCTTAGATTAAAATGCTAATCTCTTCTGCAAACACCCTCACAGACACACCCAGCTCTCTGGGCATCCCTTAGCCCAGTCAAACTGACATATAAAATTCACACCAACCCCAAGTGAGTAGTAATCACAATGTATGTTTCCCATAGTAGTAGATGAGAGGGAAAATCATCTCTAGTATAAGAGGACAACATGACAAAAGGGCAAATGTCTTTTAGCCTCGTTACATTTGGTTATTCACCTTGAGCTGTCTTTATAAGCTGATGTCAGATATGGACTTTGTGGCCAGTAGAGGCAGAATCATCTGTCCTGTCTTCTGCAACTGGATTCTGAACAGCTTGGAAAAAGGCGTCAAATCTCAGAGCTTGTGCAAAACTAGGATTTGACGTGAAAGTTAAAGTATCAGTTGCTCAATTGTGTCTGACTCTTCGACCCCGTGGATTGTAGCCTGCCAGGCTCCCTTGTCCATGGGATTCTCCAGGCAAGAATACTAGAGAGAGCTGCCATCCCCTTCTTTAGGGGATCTTCCTGACCCAGGGATCAAACCTGGGTCTCCTGAATTGCAAGCAGATTCTTTACCATCTGAGCCACCAGGGAAGTCCAGTATGTAGCATGGGGCCCAGCCAATCACAGGAGACTCATTCTCAGTCTCCAGCATTTCTCTGGATTTAAAGTGGGATTGGCTTTTCTCTGAAATCTGTTCACAGACTTTTTGCTGTAGGAGACCCCACAAGCAATACAAGAGTTATAACCACACAGTGTTTATATAAATTTCTGGGGTTTTGTGATGTTAAAAGTCACTCAAGAAATATAGGTTCCTGCCTCCAGAACTTTGAGGAATAAATTTTGCTGTTTAAACTGAAAAAAAGAAAGGAAGGAAGGAAAGGAATACAGGTTCCACTGGCTCCTTCATGCTAATAATCTATCTGCTCTCTCCACCCAGGTTAAATACAACAGAATAATCCAGATTCCATGCAAAGTTCTCATCCTTTAAGAAGAGTCTTTAGAAGCAGTAGAGGCTTATTGTTGTTGTTCAGTCGCTAAATCATATCCAACTCTTTGCAACCCCATGAACTGCAGCACACCAGGCTTCCCTGTCCTTCACTGTCTTCATTGAGTTGAGGATACCATCCAACCATCTCATCCTCTGTCACCCCCTTCTCTTCTTGCCCTCAGTCCTTCCCAGCATCAGGGTCTTTTCCAAAGAGTCCGCTCTTCGCATCAGGTGGCCAAAGTATTGGAGCTTCAGCTTTACCATCATGAATATTCAGGGTTGATTTCCTTTAGGATGGACTGGTTGGATCTCCTTGCTGTCCAAGGGACTCTCAAGAGTCTTCTCCAACACCACAGTTTAAAATAAGAGGCTAGAAGGCTTTGAATTGACTTTCAAGTCTACAGAGTAACAATCAGTTTAACCATTTGGTTTTATTGTCTGATTCAGCTGCATAATTGAACTCTGACCACAGGAACAGGCAGCCAGAGTCCCTCCTTACCACTCCCACCCACCCCCACACCCACACCCCTTCTCAGTATCCCAGCACCTCCCCCAGACCCAGACAATAATCAGTCACAGCCCAGCTGGGAGGCCCTGCATTAGCCCAGCTCACACCCCAGGACAACATCCATTGTTCTCTTTAGAGGAGAAAGTCGTGCAAACTGGAGAGAACCTGGCCTTCAGAGGCTTTAGGCAGGCAGTGCTTCAGAAACAATTATCTCCCAAAATGTGGAGGCACCTTTTTCTTTCTGCTCTTTGGCAAGACAGTCTTTAAGAAAACTGACTTACTGTTGCCTAACAGGATTAAATTCTTAACTGAAGCATTTTTGCCTAATCCATCCACTACGTTCTAATCCCTTGTGAGTCAGAATGTAAGGAAAAGTTTCTATTTTGACTTAAAACCCACATTCTCAGCAGTCCCCTACAATCTGGCATGCTTCAGACCCTCCTTACTGAACAGGGCGACCCCCTCAGGCTCTCCATCTGGCAGCCTGGGGACAACTCACAAAGGGCCAGGCTCCCAAACCCCGCCCTCTGCTCTTGGTCACCACCAGCCTTGCCTTGGGCCTCTCTTTGCTTTTCTTTGGCTATTCTCTTTCCTTTTCTTCTTCTTGTGTTTTTTATACACTCATACATTAGAGATGTTCTTTCTTGAGGCAGATAACATTCTGGAGGTTCTTTAAAGGAAAAGCAAGCGCCACCCCACCCCCCCCCAGCCCCTGGGAGGAGCCTCCTTGTAGGCTGACTCCATCTTTCATTCTATGATACAGATTTTATTTTATTTTTTTTAATTTGGCTGCACTGGGTCTTAGTTGCAGCATGCAGGATCTTAGTAGCGTGTGATAAAGATTTTATTTTTGAAGGTCTTTATTGTTCTTGCTGTTTTTATTGTTCAGCTACCAAGTTATGACCAACTCTTTGTGACCTCAAGGACTGCAGCATGCCAGGCTCCCCTGTCCTCCACTGTCTCCCAGAGTTTGCTCCAACTGGTCTTAACCGGAAACAGAGCAAAATCAATTCATCCAAAATTTTCCCTATTATTAGAAATGTAGTCAAAATTGTGTTGAAGTCAGAATTAAGAAACCTAGATCTGTGAGCTCATTTCTCCTACCTGCCAGGTGAGTCACTTAATATTTCTGAACCTCGGTATTCTCAGCCATCAGATGGGGGTTAATTATACCCACCCAGAAATCATCACAGATAGGGAAGATGGTCACACAAGTTTTTGTGTATAAAAACATCTCATAGGCTGCAGTGCTCTTTTCAAATATAAGGTATTCGAATGTTCCACTCTGAATTTTGCTCTTGTTTAAATTGTGTAGCATCCCCTTTGTTGTAAACACAGACTGTTCTAATGTGATCTTCTGCAGAGTCTGCCCACCCACCAAATCCCTGTTATCATGGGTCCTCTGGACTATCCCACTGGGCTCCCCCCAAAATAATATTATGCTATTTAATCCTGGATTATCAGGAGTTTTCTGTTTGGCAGGTGTTACTGCTATGTTGGCATAAGGTTAGACTATTGGGCAAGATAAATTTTTAAAGAAGTATTTATTTCTCTAGCGGAGCAGAAATTTGCACAATTAATTCACTGAAAAGATTCACATGGATTTACACTACGACAAGATTCTTCTTCTTGAAATGCTGCCATGGCTAGCAAAAAATGTAAAATCGAGGACTTCCCTGGTGGTCCAGTGGTCAAGAGGAGAAGGCAATGGCACCCCACTCCAGTACTCTTGCCTGGAAAATCCCATGGACAGAGGAGCCTGGTGGGCTGCAGTCCATGGGGTCGCTAAGAGTCGGACACGACTGAGCGACTTCCTTTTCACTTTTCCCTTTCTTGCATTGGAGAAGGAAATGGCAACCCACTCCAGTGTTCTTGCCTGGAGAATCCCAGGGACAGGGGAGCCTGGTGGGCTGCTGTCTATGGGGTCACACAGAGTCGGACACGACTGAAGTGACTTAGCAGCAGCAGCGTCCAGTGGTCAAGAAACCGGCTGCCAATACATAAGACACGGGTTTGATCCTTAATCCAAGAAGATTCCACATGCCAAGGAGCAACTCAGCCCGAGCACTGGCCACTTAGCCAGAATTCTAGAGCCCGTGTGCCTTTAGAACCCATGCTCCACAAGAGAAGCCACCACAATGAGAAATCCACACACTGCAACTAGAGAGTAGCCCCTGCTTGCCACAACTAGAGAAAGTTAGAGCATAACAATGAAGACCCAGCACAGCCAAAAATACATAATAAATTCAATTATTTTTTTTTTAAGTAAAATCAATTGCTATTAATTGAGAAGCATTTTGGAGTCCCGTTGAGGCAAGGGGAGGGAAGAGAGGTTTGTTCAGAGTTTCACAAGTGTTGCTAGAAATAGAGTTCCCAGCCTTCTGTGTGCTTTGCTGAGAGCTTATATTTCACAGGCAGTGGCTTTGTGGCCCCTGGCCTCAAACCGAAAGCACATAAACCTGTGTGTGTTTCTGTAACAACTTTCCCCAAGGCACTTACATTGCTTGAGAATAAGAACAAGCACAATCACAAATGGCTAAGACGGGCCAGCAGGCCAGCAGGTGATGTGTCCTGAGATGTCAAGGCCTAGGCACTCCTTCCCTCCTCTCTCTGATTGGGTCATAGAACATGCCTGGCTGACTTCTGGAAGCATTTATCAAAGGATAAGATCCAGAACATCCCACCCACATTCATCATCTTTGTCCTCCTCAATAGTGGAAAGAAAGGCTGGCAAACTGTCCCCCTAACAGGTGGAGATCTGTGGCTGGCACATATCTGGCTGAAGCAATTGATCGGCTTGTGGAAACAAAAGCCTTCCCCTTCTCTCCTGAACCAGACAGCAGAGCCAGTTTCCTTGGTCATCTTTACGAAAATATCTCTTCTAATACTTTTATCCCACTTGTGACATTTATAAAAGATGAATGAGTAGGGGAAAAAATGTTTGATAATGTAGACACTCTGGAGAACAGTTATCATGAAAGGCAGAGCTCTCGCGTCCTTTCTGGAACCTCCTATAGGTTAATAAAAAGTTGCTCCGACGAGGCCTGTGGGAAACCCATTCTGATGTCGAGGTGATATAAATCACACGCAGTCTCACCATCCTGTATCTGTGTTTGGTGTTTCTCAAAACCTGTGTGTGTGTGTGTGTGTGTCCTCTTTGATCACCCTCCCCTCCATGACCGGCAACTCGTTGGCTTTCTTAGCAAAGGCTGTCAGATATGCAAACGGCAGCTCAGCCCCACGTCTTTTCAACCTGATTCATCCCCAAATCTGGCTTTGGGAGGTTTAAATTAATGACGCATTATCATCTTCCAACCAGTGAGTGCCAGGAACCCGACCCATGTGCAGAGTATTTATGGATGGACGGTAAAACGCCACATGAATCACTGATCTATATGTCCTGAGGCCTGTTCTACTCTGTAGGCTATATGAAATTACTAATCCTTCCATCTTCTAATGGCATAAAATTTAAAACCCACAGATTATTAATACCAGATTCTTGCTTATTGTTTCATTATTTCTGAAACTGTGCTCTGCAGTCAAGGTTTCCACATATCTTCTTCATAAGATTGTGCTGCCCTGGGAAGAAAAAACAAAAGTGAACTGATCCCCTCATGACAATATGTGGCACCAGAAAAGTCATTTCCCATGGAATCAGCCCCTTGTAACAATTATCTCCCAGTGCCTGACTGCAGACCTGGTAACCGGCTAACCATCCTTGCTGGCATTTTCTTTGCTCAGGTGCCAAAATCCTGCAAACAGTTACAGTTTACAGACCTTCCTTCTGAACTACTTTCTATGATGGTTTTACCCAAGCCCGTTTTTACCACAATATATTCTGTTTCCTTTTGCAAAAAAAGATGCCAAAGTCCTGTGGCTCTTTCTACCTTGGGGGCAGGGGAGGGAAGAGGGAGGGGTCAGTCTCATCCCCTCTAAAATATGCAGTTGAGGAGAAAAGCCAGTCCCAGGAAATAGGGGCAAGAACTTTTATTCTTGATTCAAAGTGAAATGAAGTCGCTCAGTCGTGTCCGACTCTTTGCAACCCCATGGACTGCAGCCTCCCAGGCTCCTCCGTCCATGGGATTTTCCAGGCAAGAGTACTGGAGTGGGTTGCCACTTCCTTCTCCAGGGGATCTTCCCGACTCAGAGATTGAACCCGGGTCTCCCACATTGCAGGCGGAAGCTTTACCCTCTAAGCCACAAGGGAAGCCCCTCTTGATTCAAAGTCTACCATAAAACAGAAGGAACATGCTTCTTCATATAGGACCAGAACAGGTAACACAGAACCTGTGGGTCTGTTTTGTAGAATTCTCAAATGTCCAAAGTCCCAAACTTCCAACCTAATGTCTTAATCTATATTTTTCTTGAAAGTGTGACTCACTCAGTTGTGTCTGACTCTTTGTGACCCCATGGGCTGTAGCCCACCAATCTCCTCTGCCCATGGAATTCTCCAGGCAAGAACACTGGAGTGGGTTGCCATTTCCTTCTCCAGAGAATCTTCCCAACCCAGGGACTGAACTCGGATCTCCTACATTGCAAGCAGACTCTTTACCAACTGAGTCACTAGGGAAGATGCCCTTTTTCTATGATTTAAAAGCAATTTTGTTGTTCATTTTGTTTTCGGACAAGGAGAAGGAGAGAAAAAGAGTTGTAGTCTATTGGTAACTGAACTCGGATCTCCTACATTGCAAGCAGACTCTTTACCAACTGAGTCACTAGGGAAGATGCCCTTTTTCTATGATTTAAAAGCAATTTTGTTGTTCATTTTGTTTTCGGACAAGGAGAAGGAGAGAAAAAGAGTTGTAGTCTATTGGTCTTAAAATCAGACACAGACGTCAAATTCAGCTTCAAATTTTCTTTTTCTTTTTTTTTTCTGTGAGGAAAAACAGAAAGCAAATTAGCTTAGCTAGCTAGTGTAGTCAGTCGCTCAGTTGTGTCCGACTCTTTGTGACCCCATGGACTGTAGCCTGCCAGACTCCTCCATCCATGAGTTTTCCTAGGCAAGGGTACTGGAGTGGGTTGCCATTTCCTTCTCAAAGTTTCAAATTTTCTACTGTCTAGTAATCTAGAAAAATTCCTTTAAATTTTAAATTTCTGCCTCAGGATCTCCCTGGTAATCCAGTGGTTAAGACTCCACACTTCTAACACAGAGGGTGTGGGTTTGGTCCCACGCAGCTACACAGCCAAAAAATAAAAATAAAGAATAATAAAATAATTTAAAAAAATAAATTTCTGTCTCATCACAGGAGATAAAGTACTATCTTCGAAGCTTAACCTTCTCTTATGCCAACTATTTAATGATCTAATACACAGCACTGCAAAATTCTTTCTTGGCTAAAACCTGCCCCCAGCATTACATCTGTCTTTGACAGACTGTCAGTGTCCATCGACAAGAGCTGTATGAATAGCTGCTATAGGTCTTAGAACTCATTCAGGTTCTGGCAACACAGGCCGGTGGACATAAACACCAAACTAGATTCAATCAACAGGTAGTTTCAAACCTCACTTCAAACACCCAAACAATCTCGCCCATCTCTTGCATAAACTGGACAAAACAACTTTTTAAGAAGATTAATGAGGAAGATAGGAGGTTAAAATATTAAATATGACTTCTTCTTGAAACTCATGATACCACTTAACTACCAAAAGCATTATTCCTTATGGAGAAAAGTGGAAGGATTCACATATTGTGTCATCTATGTTGAGAATAAAAATTAATACTGCATGGAGTTCATTGTACCTTATAAAGAGAGCATATTGCTCATGTAGGTTTTTTAAGTTTGCTAGGTCAAAATATCAGAGAAGGCAATGGCACCCCACTCCAGTACTCTTGCCTGGAAAATCCCATGGGCGGAGGAGCCTGGTAGGCTGCAGTCCATGGGGTCTCTAAGAGTCGGGCACGACTGAGCGACTTCACTTTCACTTTTCACTTTCATGCATTGGAGAAGGAAATGGCAACCCACTCCAGTGTTCTTGCCTGGAGAAGCCCAGGGACGGGGGAGGCTGGTGGGCTGCCGTCTGTGGGGTCGCACAGAGTCAGACACAACTGAAGCGACTGAGCAGCAGCAGCAGCAGGTCAAAATATACCCTTAAGGGCTTCCCTGGTGGTCCAGTGGTTAAGACTCCAGCTGCCAATGAAGGGAACATGGGTTCAATTCCTGATCGGGGAGGATCCCACATGCTGTGGAGCAACTGAGCCCATGTGCCACAACGACTGACCCAGCACTGCAACAAGAGAAACCACGTCAATGAGAAGCCCATGCACCGCAACTAGAGAGCAGCCTCCACTTGCGGCAACTAGAGAAAGCCCGCATGCAGTAATGAAGACCCAGCACAGCCATAAATAAATTAAAAAATTAATCTTCAAAAAAAATATTCCCCTTAAGAGAAGGTTAGGGGAGAATGGATACATGTACATGTATGGCTGCAATTGTTAATCAGCTATACACCAATATAAAATAAAAAGTTTAAAAAATATTCCCCTTGATAAATAATTAATTAATAACATACAAAGTTGCTTTACATGGGAAGAAATTAATTTTCCAAGCAGCAAAGGGAAATCTATAGATTTAGTTGAAACGTGGCCAAGTGTATCAACTTGAAAAATTAATTCTCTGTCCAGATTGTATTGACTTCATCTGTACCCCTCCAGGAGGAGTTAGAGACATTAAAGATTTTGCAACTAAGGAACCAGTCTGGCCTTTTTAGTCATCAAGAAGTGGGGGGCCTTTCAAGCTACCAGAGTAAAGTGATTTCAACACCCTGAAAAATCCCCCAGAATTTAGAGGGAGAACTGGAAGGTCATTTTGGCCTGAGCCAAAGGAAAAGAAAGATATTTTTTAATTAAGAAGTCAAAGTAAGGACGAAATGCCTTTAGTCTAATTTCTCTTCTAGTCGCTAAGAGACGCCAGGAAATGTGTGAGGGCTAAGCTATCTTTAATAATAACCCAGATTCCTCAGGAAGCCCCTCCTGGGTGGGCTTGTCTATAGACCCTCCCCCCAGGAGAGGCTCCTCTGCAGGGGTGAACGTTGACCCCGAGCAGGGTAGCCTAGAGCAGTCATTACAGCCAGGGATGGAGCGGGAGCTCGGAGCACCCGCACCTGGCGCTAGAGTGGGCGGCGTGGAGGAGGGGCCTGGAGGTACGCACCTGGGGGAGGGATGCGCTTGGTCTTGCTGTTGGGCAGAAGCCTGGCGCTGTTCCCTTTGTCACACTTCGGAGGGATCTCGCCCTCCCCCGCCCCCACACCACCTTCCTGCTACTGTGGAGGGAGGACACCTCCATCCAGCCAGGATGGGGGCGGGGCGAGGCGGGACGTCACCCAGGGCGGGGGGACACCAGGGGTTGCGCCCTGAAAGGGGCGGCCCCGCTGTGCCTTCCAGACGCCGGGCCAGTTCTATTTGGAGACTGTCTGCTCAGAGACTGGGTTTGCCACATCAGTGAGGACCAGTCCCAGCCCGGGAAGTTGCTTTCTAAAATAGCCTTCCCCGGTGCTCAGAATGAAGCTGAACCCATTAATTCCAAACACAGCTCGGTCCGGGCAGAATCAGCCTGGTCTTGGAAGCCCGGGCGGCTTCGAGCCCTGACCCCCTGTTAGTGAGTTTGTCTAAACAGCTCCCAGGAGCGGCTCTCATTACAGGGAGGGCCCCACGCAAACAGACAACTCTTTCCTCTACACACGGCAATTTGGGATCATCTGTTACTCTCTGCTCCTTTTTTTAATCATTTGGACTGTAAAGTAATTAAAGGGATAGACGTTCCAAAATAAAAAAGATCTCCAGCCGAGCTTTCTAATTCTAACGTAAGCACACGTATCATTTCAGGCTATCCAGGGAACCCTAGGCAGGTACGATTTCAATAAAGCGTTTTGCAGACGTTTTCTGACGCTCACTCGGGCCCCTGAATTTTTTTGAACTTTAGAGCGCCCCAGTCCCACAAAGGGTGGGCTCCATCCCCCACCCCACCTCCTGGCAGCTTCTCTCCTCACTTACTTCCCCAGCCTTCCCCACCGCCGACGCAACCATAGAGTGTTCTGTCCCGTCCTCCCCCCCACCCCCCCCTCAAAGTACTGCCTG
>SJYT01053779.1:93125-214167 GCA_006410635.1 Cephalophus harveyi
AGTACTGCCTGAGCAAAGAAAAATAGTGTTTTGGGGGGAAGAGTAAGGAGCGGTAATTATATTCCTAATCACATGTAATTTAAGAGAAAATGAGTAGCTGGGAGAGGCCATGGAGCTCCTGACTCAGTGTAATTCCACAGTCTGGGACCACAGGCACCACTGTCACCTGGGTCTTCCAAAGTCACCCGCAGCTCAGCAGCCAAACGGTTAATTACAAGACAGACACCGCTTCCAGCATCAGCAGCCCTGACTTGGGAAACTGTCATTAGACAACAATGGAGATCTTTCCTCCTCCCCCTGGGGACACCACCAGTGAAAGCACAGCAAACAAGGATGCAGCCCTCGCTCTAGGCTCAGTGCTCGGTCCAGGTACTTTAGTTGTGGCACTCGATTAATGCACACAGTTCACTCAATGAGCACGCGAATGATGCACCAAGCACCTACTTACCTGGGCAGCACCCCGCAAGGCAGTCACTTGTGTCAGTTCAGCCTTGGGCAGGGCTGCTGCAAGACCAGATGGGAGGATGCCTGGAAAGCTGGACCACTGCCCACACCAGAGAACCCCAGTAAATATTCAGTGTTAACATGTAAGCATCAGCAACTCTAAGCTGTGTCCAGTGCCTTCTGCTTAGTATCTTATTTAATATTTGCAACAATATTATGAAGAAGATTCTATTCTTGTTCACATTTTACAGAAAAGAAAATTGAGACTTACAGCAATTTGAAAATGTGCCAACATCCACTTGGAAATGGAAATAGAACTCAGGAAATTCAGCTCAGCGATCTGCTATTAAATCAAAACATTATTGCAAACTAGTATATATAGGATGGATACACAACAAGGTCCTACTATATAGCACAGGGAATTTTATTCAATATTCTGGGATGAACCATAATGGAAAAGAATTTGAAAAAGAATATATATGTATAACTTTATACAAAGAATCACTTTGCTGCACAGCAGCATTGTAGATCAACTATACTTGAATCGAATAAAATAATTAAAAAAAAATCTTACTCTTTCTCTCCCTCCCTGATCCTGCCTCTTTCTTATCTTCTACACATAAATATATGTATAATGTTATGCATCTTTAAATGAGAAGCCTGATACAAACAACACTGCTGTTATTAGACCTAAGAACTATTTCTTTCCCTTAAAGAAACTTCCTTATCTGAACTCATGGATTTTTTAATATATCTCACATAACTATATATATATATATATATACAGATATGTGTATGTCTATATGCATATAGATAGATTTACATAGCTATATCATACACAGATTTTAATAGCAAATTATACTTTATTTGTATGTCTTAATCTCCAAAATCATAGTAGAGAGTAGCGCCTGCTCGCTGCAATTAGAGAAAGCCTTCGCACAGCAACGAAAACCCAGTGCAAAAATAAAAATAAATAAATAAAAATTTTTTTAAGTCTTTGTAAAAAAAATTTTTTTTAATAAAGAGAGCTTCCCAGCATTTTTAATAATGTAACCAGTGCTAGAAACCCTCAAATAAATGTCCTCATTTTTTACTTACATGATGGTAATCTTTTAGATCTGGGGGGGCTTAAGATATGGAGGGAGTCCAATAACTTCAGCCACAAATATTTACCAAAATTTGCACTCAAGGCTGTGCACACTAAGTGAAATGCCAATAGTCCACTGACTTCCATGGAAAAAAAAGCAGAAAGAGGTGAAATGGGGGAGCACTAGGCACTTGGTACTGCCTCATATGTTCTGGTGGCTGAAAATAAAGGTAAACTGGAGAAAGAAATGGCAAGCCACTCCAGTAGTCTTGCCTAGGAAATCCCACGGACAGAGGAGCCTGGTAGACTATAGTCCATGGGGTCCGTAAAGAGCTGGACAAGACTTAGCGACTAAACAACACAGCAATAATGGTAAAAGGAAGGACCTGGGTATTTAATGCATGTGTATTGATCATTAACTGTGTGTTCCACATAGAAGGGGGTGCAGAGACTTTTAAGACACGATTCTCGCGTTTACAAAGCCCTTTCCTATTTATTATCTGACTTCCGTGCAAGAGCAAGCCGATCTCTCCAGTGTGATGTGGCGGTGTGAACATGGTGGTTTCCAAGGAGTATCTGAATCTGACCCTGATGGCGATGTACTCCTTGGCCATCCTCTGGCACAGAAGTCAGAGCAGGCTGTGTGTTATTACTAGAGTCCAGGGGTCTAGAATCCTTCACTCAAGATATAGATTGAAGGAAGCCCACACAATGTCCTCTATGCATTAATTAGACAAATTTTTTCAAGCATCCACCAAGGCAGCTATGACATCTGAAGGTGGGGACATAGCAAGAATAAGACACCCTCATTTGCTCCAGGAGCTCAGAGTCCTACGGCAGAGACGAACGCAAAACAGACAATGGCAACGCTACGTGATTGGTTGACAGAGATGGAACAGAGGGCCCTCAAAGTCCAGCAGAGGATCCCCTGTGCAGTAAGCAGCTTGGCAGTGGAGGGGAATTTTAATCGGGTCTTTTTTAATACGTAGTAATTTGTTTGGCTGTGTTGGGTCTTAGTTGTGGCCCTTGGGATCTTGCTTGCATCGCATGGGATCTTCCACTGCAGCGCGTGGATTCTCTAGTTACCACACGCTGGCTTAGTTGCTCAGTAGTGTATGCGGGATCTTAGTTCCCCAATCAGGGATCAAACCCGCATCCCCTGCACTGCAAGGTCGATTCTTAACCACTGGACCACCAGGGAAATCCCTTAATAGGGTCTTAAAGGCTCAAGAGGAGCTGGCCTGGTAGAGCAGGAGAGAAGAGCATTCCAGAGACAACAGCATAAACACAAAGTGAGAATAATGCTGACAAAGCACCCTCATGTTGATCACGTTCTTGAGCAACTGGGAAGGTAGAAAGGACAAACATTACTATCCTCATTTTACAAAGTCAGAAGTGGAGGGCCAGAGCACTTTACTTTCCTAAAAATCAGCAGCAGCAGGCCAGTAACAGTAAGTGTATGAGCCTCTCTTTTTTTTTTTTTTAACTTTCTTTTGACCCCTCGCTGTGTCAGGTTTTGATAAAAGGAGAAACAATAAAGATAAACCATTTTAAAAAGATAGATGTGAACCTCTGAGAAAAAGGAGGAAACATTCCAGAGAGGACCACCTTAAATGTTTTAAAGTTGGAACCTGTCCATGGTGGGGGACAGAGAGTGTTCATAATTTAATGGCACTTAATCATGTTATGGCTACAGGTGGGGGAAAGAGTCTCAGGGAAGACAGCTGCCTGACTCGAAAGCCAGGTTTCATAAACGAAAGGAGGACTACTTCATCAGCCAGGTTTTTAGAGTCCCCAGAAGAGGCTGCACTTTGAAACAAAAGGTGGTTTTTTAAGTCAGTGCCTTTCTTGGTTTTGGCCCATCCAATAACCAGCTGACTTGATGTGACCCACCCCTCACTTGCCCCTCAGCACCTACAGGCACTTCTTCATTTCATCATTCATCAGTCGTCCTCCTTCAAGAGCTGGACAGATAGATACAGGGCACATTTTTGTATCAATCAGTGCAAACATGAATTAAGCCCTTTATCAGCTGTGATGTGAACAGTTTTTACAACAAATGTAGCCCATGCCAGTGACTCTGGAGAAGGTTTGATTTGGACCCACTAAATCAAAAGTAACTTGTTAAAATGATCCTTTGGCTGCCTAACAGTGATTCGTCATTACAAAAATAGCTAGATTAAAAAAAAAAATTCTCAGTTGATACCTTTGAAGGAAAAAATTCTAGCTTGTGCTTCTTCCAGCCCAGCATTTCTCATGATGTACTCTGCATATAAGTTAAATAAGCAGGGTGGACAATATACAGCCTTGACAGACTCCTTTTCCTATTTGGAACCAGTCTGTTGTTCCATGTCCAGTTCTAACTGTTGCTTCCTGATCTGCATATAGGTTTCTCAAGAGGCAGGTCAGGTGGTCTGGTATTCCCATCACTTTCAGAATTTTCCACAGTTTATTGTGATCCACACAGTCAAAGACTTTGGCATAGTCAATAAAGCAGAAATAGATGTTTTTCTGTAACTCTCTTGCTTTTTTGATGATCCAGCGGATGTTGGCAATTTGATCTCTGGTTCCTCTGCCTTTTCTAAAACCAGCTTGAATATCTGGGAGCTCATGGTTCACATATTGCTGAAGCCTGGCTTGGAGAATTTTGAGCATTACTTTACTAGCGTGTAAGATGAGTGCAATTGTGCGGTAGTTTGAGCATTCTTTGGCATTGCCTTTCTTTGGGGTTGGAATGAAAACTGACCTTTTCTAGTCCTGTGGCCATGGCTGAGTTTTCCAAATTTGCTGGCATATTGAGTGCAGCACTTTCACAGCATCATCTTTCAGGATTTGAAACAGCTCAACTGGAATTCCATCACCTCTACTAGCTTTGTTCATTCTCAAATTCCTGTTAGCTAAAATTTTACTTTCTGGGCATCAGAATATGATACTGAGGGTTTCTTTCATTTTAGCTTTACTGAACTGTGACACTTGCTCCAGGGCTAAGTTTTGCCATTAAAATATGCCATTGTGAGAACTGGGCTGTAAAGAAGGCTGTGCACTGAAGAAGTGAAGCTTTCGTTAAACCACGACCTCTTCTGAGAACTCTCTGGGAACCTGTCGTTCCTCTAGTTTGGTTAGTTAGGATTTCCTTTAGTTGGGACTTATAAATAACCTTCCTGACTACGACTTCGACTTCGAGGTTATGAAACCGGTGGACTGCACTTCTCGGCTGAGTAACCTTTTCTGGGACTGCGACCCTTTCTAAATCCAGACCTCTTCCCCCACTGTCTCCTAATCTAGTAACCTACCGTAGTGACTCAGTTACCTGTACTCAAACTCGTTTGAGGTCACCTATAACTTCCTGTCCCTTCGGACCGTACGACGTCAGTCAGGTACCCCAACGTTTCTCAACCTGTGCTGAATTACTGACTTGTTGTAAAAACCCTCCCTTTGACAGTGTGTCTGAAGATAGACACTAGGCTGGTTTGTAGTGGTCTGTCCCAGATTCTAGAACGCTGATACTAATCTCTTAGTCAACTTTATTTTTAAAATTCAACAAGTGGTTGATCACTTGGGTGACAGAACGTTATCCGTTTTGTTAGGTAAATAAAGTCTGCACCTTTTGGTCATGACACCAGGTGTACGAAGGTTCAACATGAAGGACGGACCCTTAAAATTTTTTTCGTTGAGAACGTAAGAAAATCTCTTCCCATTGTAGTTCAAGTATGTCGTCGATCTTTGCACTATTTGGGCGGTCCCGGTGTCGCTAAGGACGGATTTGATTGTTAAGTAAAGTAACGATGTCAAGTGACGGCAACAGTAGTGAAAGTACGGAGATTAATGGAAGGTAGACAAAGTACAAACTTCAAATGCTGTGAACGGGTGAAACCGACACGATCAAACGTAGATTGTGGTTTGACATGTTTATGTTTACCACATACCCGTTCTGCATTCTTGGACTTAAAATTATATCAATCTATAATCCCATTAATGGAAAACTTATGAGAAGGATCCGGCTCCTTTAATAAAACTAGAAAGAACAACCATTTGGATGCTGTTAAGTGCAAGCCCATACCACAGGCTAAATGCTTCAGTTAGGTGCTCCCCACTCAGATAAGTGGGCTTCGAGAAACACTGTCTTGGCTGCTGTGTCCAGAGTCTTGGACTGGAGAATCCTGACTGTCCGGGAGTCCACACTCAAGCTCCCATTTTCAGTGGCAAGGTAAAGAATGATCAAAGTGAATCTGGGTGTGCTTTGTTGAAAAATAGATACCATTTGAATTGGCATCCTTGAACTTGGCATTTTTAAGGTCAAGTCTGTGAACCAAAAAAGTTTTCAACTTGGAGAATGAAAGAGGAGCCAGAGGAGAGGTGGGTGTTACCAGCTGGCAGCAGCTTCCCCATATATAGCTCCCTAAGACGGGGCTGAATGCATGTTTGGACATCTATATCTACTGCTGAATGATTTCCAAAGAAAACTACAGATAAGAATATTATTTGGATCTTGGACCATTTCTGAAGGGCTTCAGTGCTAATAAAAAAATGAAGAAAAAAAAAAAGACTTCGGGAACTGTAAGGGATTAAATTCTGCTTCATTCCACTTAAAGGAGAAACAACTCTTTCCCTTCAAGCTACTTGGTGAATTTCAATCCTTTTTGTGGTGGACTGGGAATCCCGCTCTCTTTTAGACCCCACATCTAGGAACAGGAAACTCGATCTCCAAAACCAGTAAATAAACAAGAGGTCTGATGACCTTTTGATGATCTTTCTGAATAGCATTCCTTTGAAACAAAAAATAGCCTTCTGTCTAGAATAAACTACTGGGCAATTGCTGGTCTGGAAGTCTGAGTGATAAGAGCAGTGGAAACTTGAGCGAAATGCACTTTGCAGGCTGAAGATGAATAAGAATTGAATCTTCTGTCACCTCCTTGTCTGAAAGGGCACTGGGCTTGAGAGAGCTTTCCCCAGAGGCATAAGGATTTTACATTAAAAATCACAGACATCAAATGAGATCAGAGTTTGTCCATTCTTATTATTCTAGAAACTATTGACCAAAAAGCCACTCTGGGTCTGTCTGAAGCTTATGATCATAGGCCTTTTCCTTTCACCTGGTGGTCCATTCTGCCAACACAGAATCTGAGCAGCATCCTCACCCCAGAGGATTGATGATGGTCCTGCCCATCTCCCAGCTTGGTGTGGACTCTGCAATTCCTCTTACATGGGGAAGCAGGCTTGCTGGGTCCTGTTCACCTGCCGACCCACGTAGAACCAGCTCCCAATCAGTCCAGAATGAAGATGCCCTGGGCAGCACAGGACAGGATGAACCTGGCCGCTTCTTCTTCATCGCAGTCAGCAGCCTGAGCCCTGGAAGGTGCATCAAGGCTCTTACTTCACGCTTGCAAAGCAACATCAATTCCTTCCATCTGGGATCCTTGTCTGATCCCTCAGGTTTTTAACTGGGAACCAAAATTTCCTTCAGGAGCCTCTAGCCCTCTCAGAAATTCTGCTTCAACCTGAGAGACTCTCCTAATTGATCTGAGATGGGATCATGTTGTCTTGGGCTGTGGACTCCTCAGCAGAATTCCAGTTCAGTTCAGGTTCGAGACACAATACTTTATGAGAGGTGGCGGGAACCCCTGCTAAGCACTTCAAAAGCAATTTTTTTTCCCTAATTTTCTTCTTTCTATGTATCTATAATGTATCTAATTTTCTTCTTTCTATGTATCTATAATGTATCTAATTTTCTTCTTTCTATGTATCTATAATGTATCTAATTTTCTTCTTTCTATGTATCTATAATGCCTAATGTTCAAATGCTCATGTAATACCTTTGTAATAAGAAAAAAAATTCTCTTACCTATTGAGAAATGTCCCTAGCATGGAATTTGGGGCTGGCCAAATACTTCAGGTTGGAGCTGTTTACAGGCACCTTGAGATTTTTGGAGTTTGCAAAAATTTCACTGTTGATGCCAGCTAAAGTGTTATCCCATGACTTAGAGGAAAGTAGAACACAACACCCACTAGGTAGCCTTAAAAATTCTCATTTGAGACTCCCAAAAGATCTACTTCTGGAAACCCATTTTTCAACGGAGGGGGCTCCCTCATTTCTCATAGAGAAACTTTGCTGGAGGCATCTTCACACTCACATCAAGCAGAAAGCCTCCCCACTCACTCCCAGGATGCCAGGGTCCTTCCCTTCATGTCCTAAATGACGAAAATAGCCACTTGAGTCAGGGACCTGGGTATGGAGCTTGGCTACTTCCATAAGGATTCACTCACTGTGGGCTCTGCAATTTCCTTCAGGATGTCTTTCAATAAAAGAATGAGTGACAGCATTAGCAAAGAAGTGTTCTGAGCCCCCTGGAGCCCCCATCTAACCTGATGAGCTTGCAGTCTCTTTAGGGATAGAACCAAGCTCTTTGATGGTCTCCAGCTCAAGATCAAGCTCAGAAATTCCCATCATTAGGGTCATCCTTCCTGCCGGGTAAAGGACTCCAGAAAGAGGACCAAGGTTACCCACTTTGCTCATCCACTCATCCAAGGAGCCTCCTCCCGTCTGGACACCTTCTATCACTAGCACAGAGCCTTGACACCACCTCTGCCCTCCCCTCCCACTCTGTACATCCTAGATCTGGAGCTGCTACTATTGCTCTGTCTGAACTTCCCTGGGTCTCTTTCCCCTTCTCGGAATTCCAGCTCTCAGGTAACTTCCAAAGAAAACAATAAACTTGTTCATCCTGAAATTGCTAATGACAATGCAGGCTCATGGGTACATGCTCTAGGGAACTTGCTCTGGGAGGGAGAGGGAAAATGGGAAACTAGAAAGGGCCAGTGGCTTCCCTGGGAGCTCAGCTGGTAAAGGGTCCACCTGCAATGCAGGAGACCCCGGTTTGATTCCTGGGTTGGGCAGATCCCCTGGAGAAGGGATAGGCTACCCTTTCCAGTATTCTTGGGCTTCTCTGGTGGCTCAGATGGTAAAGAATCTGCCTGCAATGTGGGAGACCTGGGTTCAATCCTGGGGTTGGGAAGATTCTCTGAAGGAGGGCATGGCAACCCACTTCAGTATTCTTGCCTGGAGAATCCCCATGGACAGAGAAGCTTGGTGGGCTACAATCCATGGGGTCACAAAGAGTTGGACATGACTGAGTGACTAAGCACAGCACAGCACACAGCAGGGCCAGGCCTAACCCTAAGGAAGGAGTGGCTGAGGTTGTGCTTATGGGTGTCTCGAGTGGGTAGAGGAAACACTTGCATGCCTGTGTGGTCCAGGACCCTTGGAAGTAAACCATAGTGGGACCCTAACCTCTAGGTGTCCTGCCCTGGACATGGTCACTTCAGACACTCGCTGCAAAGCCAGATGCCTGGGAGGACGCTGATGGCCTTTCCCACGGCTAGGAGCTATGGCACACTTAGCCAGTCTTTCTCCGTCCACTTCAGGGGGGTTGCATGGTGGAGGGAAAAACACCGGGCTGGAGGCAGTTGCCACCTGCTCACCCACTCCTGCACCAAGTAGGGAGCGACCAAGGAAAGCACGATGGCCTTGACATTAGACCCTTGACCCCAAAAATGGAGGGTTGATGCTGAACTCCTGGCCCCCAGACTCTTGGCTTTTAAAGCAAAATTTTTAAAAGAAAGCTTTTTTGGGAAATGTTTTATCTTAAAAAAGATACTTTTAAAATATCATCTAAGAAAAGAAGTATTTTATACCAGAAAGGGAAAAAAGAATAAAAGCTCAGAGTCCAGAGATTTTGGACTCTGAGATTTTGTTCTTTGAGTTGAATAAATGTAGTTGCTTGGGAAAACCCACTGCAGCCTGAATTTTTCTCTTTATTATAGTTGGGAGCCGTAGACACTCTTTAGACACTCTGGCCTGGAATGACCCCCAGAGACCCTTCCAGCTTTGTGTCCTAGAGAAAGGAAAATGACAAGAGAAAAGTGAACCTTTAGGGCAGCATCAGAGCAGTACCTTCAAAGCCCAGGAGGCTGCTTAGAACTTGAGAAAATTTCAGGCTCTCCATCTCAGCAAACGCTCTGCGATCCAGTAAGACTTTAAGAGGAAGGATTTAAGCATCCATCTGTTTGCCTTCAGGGGCTCAGAGCCAGAGTGCAGTTTCAAGTTGATGGGCCCGTGATATTATAACATATTCATTAGGCAATAAAGGATAAACTGGATGACTGTATGTTTGAGGGTTGCTCCAGCCTCTCATTTATACAGCTTTTAGGAAACTCGCTTAATGTGCCCTCAGCTGGCACGGCTCCTCCAAAGTCATCCCCCAGATTGAATAATTGTTCATTAAATGTCTTCAGGGAGGTTTCCATCTGTAGTCACGAACCCCACAAACATTTGTGGGAAAATACCCCTGCTCTTTCATTATGTCTAAAATGTGATCACCTGATATGAAAACACAAAGAACGGTTACGTTTTAAAGGTGAACTACAAACCCTAAATTGAGAGTTGACTTAATCCCACTTTTACGGGCTGATTAATGTCCCGAGTAACCAGGCTGGGGAAGAAAGTTAATGCCTGTTTCCTTTCATGGAGTGTACCGAGCTTCTCGGCTTTTATCATGACAGCGCATCACTGCCACTGTGAGTTTGATACAAACAAGATCCAAGGCCATTGTTGGAACTTTCCTCGTGCCAAATGGACCCCGAATGATTCACTCACCTAAATTCCTAGCAGTCAGAGCTTCAATCCTTAAGGGGAAATAAAAAGCAGAATCCATCAGAGGTTATGATATCTTTGAGAGAAGCTAAAGAAGCAAGTTGGCTAATGGGGTCTATTTGTGAGAGCTTGAAATCTGAACTATGGTGAAAAGATGTACAAATCCGGCCTCCATAGTAATAATAATAACTGCTTTCCAGTAGCTACTCTGTCCAAGGAACTGTGCCAAGTGCTCTGTGTGTGTGTGTGTGTGTTCATGTAACCTTCTGAGATGGCAGGGATGAGCCCTGAGGAGGGTAAGCAATGAGTCTTTGGAGCAGAACCAGGCCTGCTGGATGCAGGAGGCCACCCAGGTCCCCTCCTGTCGCCCGTGTCCCACGCTGTTCTGGCTCCACCCACCTGGTCAGCTTAGCTCACCTGCCCTTGAGCAACGGGCTTCCCTGGTAGCTCAGCTCGTAAAGAATCCACCTACAATGCGGGAGACCCCAGTTCGATTCCTGGGTTGGGAAGATCCCCTGGAGAAGGGAACGGCTACCCACTCCAGTATTCTTGCCTGGAGAATTCCATGGACTATGTACAGTCCATGGGGTCGCAAAGAGTTGGACACGACTTTCACTATTTCACTTTTCAAAGAGACATCCTTTCACTCCTTCATTGATTCATCAGCGAAGAATTAGAATTCTTCAGAGCTCTTTCCAGAAGCAACATGGCCAAAAGCAACTTTCCTCCCCACCCTCACCCCGTGCCCGCAAAGCCTGAAACACGGGGCTATTTTATTCCCCATGCCCTGAAGAGGTATATATGTAACCAGCAGGCCACATTCATGCCCGCTATGAAAAGTTATCAACAGAGTACCACCAAAATGTTTTTAGCATGCTTTACATGTCCAAGAACTCTCCCGGGACTTCCCTGGTGGTCCAGTGGCTAAGATTTTGTGCTTCCAGCGCAGGAAGCCCGGGTTCAATCCCTGGTCAGGGAACTAGATCCCACATGCCACAACTAAGACCTAGTGCAACCAAACAAATACATTAAAAAAAAAAAGAAGAAGAACTCTTTCCCATAAATTATTTCATTTGATAAATTACCTTGAGCAGAAGTAGAAGGAAATGAATTATTCCACTTAGGGTTAGGATTTGTGTGAGGGGCACTTACAGAGAGTACCCAGGCCCACAAGGTATAGGAATGGCTCAGCTGGTTGTTAAGGAATTCAGTTTGGTGACAGGTTACTGCCACTTGATTATACAGTATGTCGGTTTCCGGAAGCTCCTACATTAGGCTAAACCAGGGAGGAAGCATCATCTTCCAACGCATCTGCCCTTGAACTCTGACCTTTCTTCTCCTCATTTCAGTATCTCCAATATCCATCCCACCCCGGCTCCTTCCTCTACCCTCCGCTCCCTTAAAGCTCACTTTCAAGAAAGAAGAGAACCTGGGCCTACCTGGTGGCCGATTGGTTACGAATCTACCTGCCAATTCAGGAGACATGGGTTCAACCCCTGGTCCAGGAAGATTCCACATGCCACAGGACAACTAACCTGGTGTGCCGCAACTACTGAAGCCCGCTCGCCTAGAGTCCGAGGTCCACAATAAAAGCCACCGCAATGAGAAGCCCGCACACCACAACTAGAGACCAGCCTCCACTTGGCACAGCTAGAGAAAGCCCATGCACCGCAATGAAGACCGCGCACAGCCAAAATGAAAAAAGGAGAGAACTTATTTGCACTAAAGTTAAATAACTGGCAATAGACCAAACTGTCTTCTCTGGCCCGTTTGTTTATTAATAGAAATTCAATGTCTAATCTAAAGGAGTGGTTTCCAAAGACCCTCAGCCAGGAGGGTAGGGGGAATGGAGGGGAGAGGGCAGCAGAGCTCCAGCAGTTACCAAACACACAGTTGCTGACAGCACGTTCCAGCACCAGCCTGGGCTCTGCCTCCAATCCTGGGAAGCACGCTTCCCCGCAGATTCAACCTGGCTGCCACGCGGAACCCCCAGCGGAGACCTGGCCAGGAGCCCGTCCATAGGCTCTGTCCACATCTCTACTGCCCTGTCGCTGAAGGGGTCCAGAGACCAGGACTGCTTCAGGCTGAGTGATCCAGCATCCCTGTCGTCCAGGACTTGGGGCAAAAGAGGACTCAGACCACTGGTGCTACCTGCCATTTCCAGCCCCATTGATTCTTTTACATCACTAGCACTTAAAAGAGGTTACATCAGCCTTTTTTTTTTTTTTTTTTTTTTAATGAATGGCACCCTTAAAAAGAAAAATTGTCCATAATATCTATCATGAATTTAACACCTACTGTATGCTGGACCCTGTTCTAGGGCTTCCCTGGTGGCTCAGTCGGTAAAAGAATCTGCCTGCAATGCAGGAGACCTCCTGTCAATGCAGGAGACCGCCTGTCAATGCAGGAGACCTCCTGTCAATGCAGGAGACTTAAGAGACTTGGGTTCCATCCGTGGGTTAGGAAGATTCCCCTGGAAAAGGAAATGGCAACCCACTCTGGTATCTCTTGCCTGGAATATCCCATGAACGGAGGAGCCTGGCGGTCCATTGGCTGACAGTCCATGGAGTCACAAGAGTAGGATACCACTTAGGGACTAAAGAACCACCACTGCCCAGGCATTGTTCTAAGTATGTGCTAATTCATTTAGTGCTGTCAAGAGCCCTTTGGTGTAGGTGTTATCATTATCCACGTTTTACAGATGATGAAACAGAGGTTCAGAGTTAGCTGACTTTTCAAAGACACACAGAAAGTGACAGCTGAGCTTCAAAGGAAACGAAACTGCGTTCCAGTCCCAGCAATCCCACTAAGTAGCTGTGTGACCTTGGGCCAGTCATTTTACCTCTTCGGGCCTATGAGAAAAGGGTATCAGACTAGTTTACCTCTCGCCATACTTAGCTCTACAGTTTGATGAATCTAAGATCCTTGGAGATGTCCTTCACACCACTCCTGAGAGCTGCAAGGTAATTCATTCTCCTGGTAAGAGGTGTGAACCAGATCCTCCTGTTCTAAATCCCGGTGGAATCCCAGAGCTATAGATGAAATGCCATCTATAAACATCCAGTTGTTATTGCCATGACTACTGCTTTAATGAGAAACAGCAGCACTAATTTCCCTGCCCTCTGCAGCATCTTTTCATTTCCCTGGTTCCTTTCTCATTCACCACATAGATGGCATCAAAGGCAAAGATGTTACTATTTACATTGGGCATCTGACTTTGTGCTCTCTTCCCACCTGAGACGACCTCCACCTGTCAGCTCCAGTAATGGACGATTTATCTCCACACTGACAGCGTTTTCCATTCCAGGCTTGTCAAGAAGGAAGACAGCGCCATTCCCGTCCAGCACACATTCAACCAGCTGATTCATTTTTCTCTTACTGAGTTTTTCTTCTTTTTCAAGCAGTTTCTCTACTTGAAGAGTTGTACACTTTGGCCACCTATGAAGATCCCATGCCCCAATGTTCCTTTTATGATTTTTATATAATCCAGATGATTTGGAGTACACCAAAACTGAATGTCACAAGTTCTGGATTTGTCCCCTGGAGTTCTCTCTGCTGACCTCCTGCCATTTCTGCACCAGGTCTGACCAGAATGAGGCCCCTTCAGGAGCCCCGTCCAGCAGCAGTTAGAATCTGGAATTTATTTTGCCCTCAGTTCAGTCAGTTCAGTCACTCAGTTGTGTCTGACTCTTTGCAACCCTATGGACAGCAGCACGCCAGGCTTCCCTGTCCATCAACTCCCAGAGCTTGCTCAAACTTATGTCTATCAAGTTGGTGATGCCATCTAACCATCCCATACTCTGTCATCCCCTTCTGCTCTGCCTTCAATCTTTCCCAGCATCAGGGTATTTTCCAAGGAGTCAGTTCTTCACATCAGGTGGCCAAAATATTGGAGCTTCAGCTTCGGCATCAGTCCTTCCAATGAATATTCAGGACTGATTTCCTTGAGGATTGACTGGTTGGATCTCCTTGTAGTCCAAGGAACTCTCAAGAGTTTTCTCTAACACCACAGTTCAAAAGCATCAATTCTTCAGCCCTCAGCTTTCTTTATGGTCCAACTCTCACATCCATACATGACTACACATCCCCTTCTGCTCTGCCTTCAATCTTTCCCAGCATCAGGGTATTTTCCAAGGAGTCAGTTCTTCACATCAGGTGGCCAAAATATTGGAGCTTCAGCTTCGGCATCAGTCCTTCCAATGAATATTCAGGACTGATTTCCTTGAGGATTGACTGGTTGGATCTCCTTGTAGTCCAAGGAACTCTCAAGAGTTTTCTCTAACACCACAGTTCAAAAGCATCAATTCTTCAGCCCTCAGCTTTCTTTATGGTCCAACTCTCACATCCATACATGACTACTGGAAAAACCATAGCTTTGACTATATGGACCTTTGTCGGCAAAGTAATGTCTCTGCTTTTTAATATGCTGTCTAGATTGGTCATAGCTTTTCTTCCAAAGAGCAAGCATCTTTTAATTTCATGGCTGCAATCACTATCTGCAGTGATTTTGGAACCCCCCAAAAATAAAGTCAGCCACTGTTTCCATTGTTTCCCCATCTACTTCCCATGAAGTGATGTGAGTGGATGCCATGATCTTAGTTTTTTGAATGTTGAGTTTTAAGCCAGCTTAGTCACTCTCTTTCAATTTCATCAAGAGGCTCTTTATTTCCTCTTCACTTTCTGCCATAAGGGTGGTGTCATCTGCATATCTGAGGTTATTGATATTTGTTCTGGCAATCTTGATACCAGCTTATGTTTCATTCACCCTGGCATTTTGCATGGCATACTCTGCATACAAGTTAAATAAGCAGGGTGGCAGTATACAGCCTCAACATACTCCTTTCCCAATTTGGAACCAGTCTGTTGTTCCATGTCCACTTCTAACTGTTGCTTCTTGATCTGCATACAGATTTCTCAGGAGGCGGTAAGGTGGTCTGGTATTCCCATCTCTTTAAGAATTTTCCACAGTTTGTTGTGATCTACTTAGTCAAAGGCTTTAGCATAGTCAGTGAAGCAGAAATAGATGTTTTTCTGGAATTCTCTTGCTTTTTGGTCTCTAGTTCCTTTGCCTTTCCTAAACCCAGTTTGAACATCTGAAAGTTCTCGGTTCATGTACTGTTGAAGCCTAGAATTTATTTTGCCCTTGCGATGGTTAACTGTATGTGTCAGTTTCATTGTGTCACAGGGTATCCAGATTAGCATTTGAACTGGTAAACTGAATAAAGTTGATCACCTTCCTCAATGGGGGTGAGTAGACATCATCCAATCCACCGAGGGTCTGAGTTGAACAAAAAGGTATAAAGAAGGTGAATTTGCTCTCTCTATGCCTGCCTGCTGAGCAGGGATGTTGGTCCTCTCCTGGCTTTGGACTGGGGCTTACACCATCAGTGATTCTGGTTCTCCAGCTGATAGATGGCAGATAGCAGGACTATGACATCTAAAAAGTTATTAATAAAATTAAAAAGCTGATTTCACTGGAGTAAAGTTATGGCCATCGTCATGAATAGGGTTTGGAAGAATCTTTGCCCACAGTTTGTTCTTGATTTTCATGGATTTGAGAAGATGGATGAGAAGTTCAAAGAGATTACCAGCAACTTAGTGACTCTCAGCGAGAAGCTGGAGCTAGGGCTACAAGAGGACAACTTCACTGAACTCCTTGCTGGGCAAACAGGAGGAGCTTACTAGTGAAGACATGATGGAATTGGGGGCTCAGAGAAAGGACAAAGAGAGATAAGAGGAAGAAGAAGTAACTGAAGAACCGAAGAGATTCATGAGCAGGAAATGGCCAGAGAATTTTCCTTACTTGAGAAGGCACTGTTAGTTTTTGAGGCTTAGGGTCCAAATGTAGACCGATATACAAAGGTTGCAGCAGCTGTTCAGAACGCAATTCTGTGCTACTGTGTCATCTATGATGAAAAAAGAAGAGCTACTATCCAGACATCACTGGATCAGTTTTTCCAGAAGGTAGATAGAATTCTATTCAGCAAGGAACCAGAACGTGTGCCATCAACGTCAGGTGTGAGTGAAATATCAGCTTGCCCCCGTCTCCTATTGTTGACAATCCTTGTGTTAGTGCTAGGTTGCTTCAGTCATGTCCGATTCTTTGCAACCTGTGTACAGACTGTAGCCTGCCCAGCTCCTCTGTCCACGGGATTTCCTACGCAAGAATACTGGAGTGGGTTGCCATATCCATCTCCAGGGGATCTTCCCCACCCAGGGATCGAACCTGTGTCTCTTATGTTGCCTGCATTGGCAGGCGGGTTCTGATGACCCTGCAGCTCTACCATCTCCCACCTCCTCTTCCTCCTCTAGTCGGTAACTCTTCCTGCCTGCTCACTGGATGCCAGCCCCTGTGTGCCAGCTGTTGTACGATACTACTGAATTTTCAAGGTGCTATACTATAAGATTTTAAATGTTTTCTTTATATTTTGTGCTTGCTTTTATGTATCATTTGTGTAAAAAGTACCATAAACCTATTACCATATAGTACTATACAGCCAATTGTGTTAGTTGGGTACCAAGGCTAACTTTGTTGGACTTATGAATATGTGCTCAGGACAGAACTCGTTGGTATGTAGGGGACTTGCTATACAAACCCTGGGGAGAGACACTTTGTTGGCACTCCTGTGTCTCTTTATGCCAAGGTCTTATCTCTCAAAGTTGTAGACACCTGATTTAATTGCTGCCTGGGAGCCCACGTGTGACCCTGGGCTTATTTTATTAAATGTTAATCTGTTCCTTTTGTTTCCCTTTTCCACACCCAAGAAAAAAATTTAATCTCTTCCTCATCTTCTAATATTCCTGTATGCTTTCTTTTTTCCCCCTCATTCTTTTTGTTTGTTTGTTTATATTTCATCTCTCTTGCTGGATGTATTTGTAACAGTGTAAGATAGAAAACCAAGACAAGGCATCTCTTTGTCCTTCTCATTCTCTGTCCAGGGCAGCTTTGAAAGCTTTGATATAACCAACCAAGAATTTTCTCTCTCTCTCTCTTAGACATTTAATTCAAACAAAACTTGGAAAAGTTAAACATTGACCTTTTATATGCTAGTCATGCTACTGACCCTTTGTCGGCTAGACTCCATGTAACCTAATGTCTTAACTTTCTGAGTCTAGCATGTTACCAGCACCTGACAATCCCTATCATACTGCCCAACTTCAGTTCTGAAATATCAAATATTCATCTTTCTCTGAGAGGTTAAGTGTTGCTCAACATTTTGATTATTCCAGAATAGAAGGCTACTCTTCCATGAGTTCAGTGGTGTAAGAAGTTACCTATGTTGTGATCACTGACTGCAATCTGAAAGGAAATTCTTATCAGATAGTGTCATAAGTAAAATGAATGAAGATGTCAAAGCATGACAGTGAAGAAAGCTGTTTGTGACTCTTTTGCTGAAAAAGAAACAGTCCGGATATAATTACAGTGTCCAAGTGGTATTGAGGCTTTAGAAATAAAATTGCATGAAGTCTGACATTTTACAACTTTGTAAAATATATTCAGATACTTTTTACTGAAATTGTACCAAGAATTCCAGTTCTTAACAAAGAATTTAAAATCAAGACTAGTAAGAGAGTAAATTCAACACATCATTTTTTTTTTCTACATCTATACTTCCAAGGGAAAAATTACTCTCTCTCTCAAACAAAAAGAGATCTTTCAGAAAGGTTCACTCATAGAAACCACAAAAGGTCACACAAATCAATTGATTTCTGCTGCTTTTGGCTAGAAGGGTGGTTTGCAAAAAGGTAAGAGGCAACCAGAAGTAAGAGAGTGGATGAGACTATATTTTCACTCCCTCTCTCTGCCTCACCCAAAGGCCAGAAAAAGGCAAGCGAGGAAGAACGGCCTCTCCTTCTTTTCATTGCTTTCCATCGTCAGGCGGTCATCAGAGAAAAGAATGAAAATTTTTCCCCACTGCTGCCAGAACAACATATAAAACATGGGCTTTTCCCTTGAGGAAATAAACCTGGAAAGAAGAGAAGAAATTTCTCAACCTCCACCCACCCTGCCCCCTACAAGGACCAGAAATCAGCTAGGCAGACAATTCCTTCCTGGCCCCACTGGGAGGAATGAGGTGAGACTTGGCAGAAAGAGTGTGGTTTGGGTTTAACGTGGTTTCGCCCTCCTGAAAGGTAGAGACCCGATTTCAGACAAAGTGCCATTGTCCAGTTTCCATTCAGAAATAAAATGTTGTGAACTTGATTTTATTTTTCTCACAAGCTTTCAGGCTCTGTTAGGGGAATGTGGCCCAGGAATGTAGTCTGAGGCAGAAATCCCTGTTCACAGCGTTGCCTCAGGCAAGTCACTTAGCCAATTTCTTCCCACTGTGGGGTAGGCAGAAAAGGCCCCTGTTTGCAATATTTAAATATCAAACACAAGGCTTAGGTGAACAAGTAACATAAATATTTCTTCTTGATGCTCTAACCATGACACAGATTACCAGTCTTAACATTTCAGCTAATGTACAAATTTTTCAAAAGCAAAAAACCATTTCATCACCATATAATATTTGCCTTAAGTAGTGAAAAAGTACAAAGGTTAAGGTCATTTTAAGGCAGAATTTTAAGGTCTTTAATTTTGCTGTGTCATTTTCTTTATCTTTCCTTCCTCCTTTTTTTTTTTTTTGTTGTTATTGTTGAACTTGATGTTTTCTTTTGCTTCATTTTCATTCAGGACATTAAGAAAACTTACCATGTTTGTTTTCAACAATATTCAACAGTGTTCCTGCCAATTTTCTTTTAGAAGTCAATTCATTTTTTAAAAAATATTTATTTATTTGGCTGTGCCAGGTATTATTTGAGGCACTCGGGATCTTTATTTGAGCAATTTAGGATCTAATTCCCTGCCCAGAAGCTGAACCCTGGCCCCCTGCATTGGGAGCGCAGAGTCTTTGCCCCTGGACCACCAGGGAAGGCCACGCTACTTTCGATAATCATGCTCTTTAGACTTTTCTCTCCTCTCTCTACCCACCCTGGCCCAAATTCTAAGCCTGAGATTTTTTTGTGAATGTAAATTCAATTTTAAACACTATTCCAAACAGGTAATTCTTATATTGGTAAAAAAAAAAAAAGGAAGGATGGCCTTAACCTTGTAACTGCTGTGTAAACCACGTTGTGTCTTCATAAAGCAAGCTTTATAGTTTTATTATAGACAACTGGGCTTCCAAGGTGGCTCAGTGGTAAAAACTCCACCCGCCAAGCAGGAGACCCAGGAGATGCAGGTTCTATTCTTGGGTCAGGAAGATCCCCCGGGAGAGGAAGTGGCAACCCACTCCAGTATTCTTGCCTGGAGAACCCCATGGACAGAGGATCTTGGTGGGCTACAGTCTACGGGGTTGCAAAGAGATGGAACACAACTTAGCCACTAAACCACTATCAACATTAGGGAGAGGAGAAATGAATCAAAACTGAGACTGAAAGAGTAACAGAACAAAAAGTACAAAGGAAATAAAAATACAGAAACACAAGGAACAGCTTATCCTCATTTCAAAATAGTATCTTCACCATAACTTTTATTTTTCACTGCCTTTCCAGGGAGCTCAGAGGAACTTGCTAGCAGCACAGACTTCCCATAGTTCACTTTTGAGCTGGGAGGAAAACAGTGTTACCGTGACTCTCATTTTACAAATGAAAAACATGAAGGCGAAAGATGGCGTGATTAACTCAGTCTCACTAGTCAGTATGGAATCTTTGAACAAATGGCTTCTTTTTCAAACACTGAAAACTGACTTCGAACTTGCCTGATGGTCCAGGGGTTAAGTATCTGCCTGCCAATGCAGGGGATTCGGGAACTGGCCAGAACGTGCAGGAAGGCTCTGCAACTCTTCCCCACGTGCAACCAAGGCTGTGACGCATCCTCAACCAACCAGAGGCCACTAATAGGGGTTGCACATCCCCACTCGGCCTGGCCAGGGAGGTGAGGACCCTCTCTGACAGCCTGGGTTGAGCCCCCCGCTCACCCTCTGCAGGTGAGCAAGTGGCTGTCAGCCCTGACCAGCTGCCTTCGTGGGCCAACCGTTTGGTCAGAAAACATGTAACATCTCATGCCACCAGGCCCAGGTAGTCATTCATGGGCCCATGAATTCAGAGCCGCCTTGAAGTTGCCAAGAGGCGGATACGACGGAAGCAACCGAGCACTGCTGCCATCAAAACTGCAGTGTGGTGTGGGACCAACAGATTTCTAGAAACGGATTCTTCATGGTGATGTATGGCAGAGCCAACACAATACTGTAAAGCAATTATCCTCCAATTAAAAATAAATAAATTAAAAAAAAACATGGATTCTCATGAGAACAGTCCTTATTCTATTTACAGAATCCAGGAATGTTCCAGTACAACATTTTAATTCGCCTCTTGCCTTCCGATAGGGGTGACCCTCACCAGACCAGCACATGGCCTCCAAGTGGCAAGACAGGGGGTTGGGCCACATGTTTGAGTCACCTGGGCTTGAAGCGGTGAACTGTGGCTGGTCACCCGTCAACAGGTCAGCCGGGCAAAGTCGCACAGTCGACAGGTGTGTATTCATTAACAGAATGCAAATGCAAAAACAGGCATTTGTTGTCCAAGGGAGCAGATAACATGCCCTTCCTGACTGTGGGGAGTGTTCCCACAATCTGCTCTGGGCTAATGCGGACATCATAGTGGTTCCTAATAAGTCACCTTTTCCTACCAAGGATATTGTAGTTTCAATATTTTTACATCAAAATGAGGTTGCTTTCCTACTCTCTCTTTTTTTTTTTCATGCACTGGGACTTCATTGCTACGTTCAGGCTTTCTCTCGTTGTGGTGAACAAAGGCTACTTCCCAGATGAAGTGCATGGGCTTCTCACTGCAGTGGCCAGAGCACCACTGGGCCACCAGGAAAAGGGAAGCCCCTTTCCTACTGTCTCGAGCAAACTATAAACACGGAAGGCTAACTTGGATAAATTAAAGACACTCAGTAATAAAAATGATTAAATATCACTAGATCTGTGAATTCATCCAGTCTGGCTCCCGGTCTGTGGAGTAGGCGTGGGGTTCCCCGGGGCACTCTAATCTTTGAGAGGGTTTGTGAAGGAACAATACCTTGCAGTAATGGCTAACATTTACAGCTCTGCAAGGAATGGAGCTAAATCTTTCTTTATCTTAGTTAATCCTCCCAACAACCCAATCTCAATCTATGTAAGATAACATTATCATCCTCATTGTGTCAGTGAGGAAACAGAGCTCATGGTTAGACTGAGACCCCACCACAGGTGGCAAGCCAGATCCCTTGAGCCAAAACCATACCCGCCATGGCTCCTGTGTGTGTGTGTGTGTGTATGCTCAGTCACTCCAGTCGTGTCCGACTCTTTGCGACACTGTGGACTGTAGCCCACCAGGCTCCTAGGTCCACAAGGACTGTTAACATGTGATGATGAGCACTTTGAACCTCTGACTAAAACAAGTTCCTACAGAGACCCTCCTAGAGAGGGACCTCTGGCAGACCTTCTTCAAGCCCAGGAAGGACGGACGTTTTCCCAGAACAGGTGTGGAGAGGAGGCCAAGGGCAATGGCCAGTTTATTTTTTTTCCAGATGAGATATTTGTGTGGTAGATATTCTGAAGACAGGAGCTTTTTCCCTTTCCATTGCCTGCTGTCCCCACCTGAGAGCCAGTGCCTTCCCAGGGGCCCCTCTGTCCAGGTCAGTCCCCAGGGCCAGCAGAGCTTCCGCTCCTGATGGCCAGCGTGGGTGAATGAAGACACCAAGGGCCCCGCTGGACTTAATTCACTGCTGAGAGCCAGGAAAAACAGCCCCATAAATCTTCCTCCACCAAGAAAAGGCCGGGCTTCCCACAATGAGATAAACAAATTGAACATTTCAAAGCCACCTGTTAGGTACTCACCCCAATTTGCATATAAATACCAACCGACAGCCTCCTGTGGTTAAACAAGATGGGTAAGGATGAGGGAGTTTATGGTCTACTCCTAGTGCTTGTCACAAACCAGCGCCAGGAAAGACTGACCTCCGAACCTGCTTCACAATCAAGTGTCAGGCCTGGGAAATGACCCTTGACATTAGCATCCCAGAGGGACGACTATCTGCCTTCAGGCAGCCTCGGCAGCAGTGCCCCTCCACCCTTTCGGACAGGGGGAGTCCCGGGGGAGTCCAGCGGGCTGGCAGCCACACCAGGTTTGCAGAGAAGTTTGCCTTTGAAAATGTTGACGGACAACAGAGCTGCTTTTGGAGAAATGGAGTTTCTCCTTTCCACACTTTATCTGTATTTTCAGCAAACACTACTGGCAGCAGGTTGACTTTGGTTTGAGCCAGGTCTCGTGGAAAATGTAAATACGTGTACATACAAAATATTACTAAATAAATAAAGGGACTATGGGAAACTAGAAATAATACAACAATTGGAAAGACACAAATGATCACCCTCTACCCATACATACATTTTTAATTTACCTTTGGTTATTTAAGTTATTTCTTAAGAAAAATAATATATATATAATAAATGATATAATAAAAAAATAATAATATAATACAGAATTGCTTTTTACAGATTTCCTGGTGGCTAAGACAGTAAAGAATCTGTCTGCAATTCAGGAGATCCAGGTTCAATCCCTGGGTCAAGAAGATTCCCGGGAGAAGGGAATGGCAAGTGACTCCAGTATTCTTGCCTGGAGAATCCCATGGACAGAGGAGCCTGGTGGGCTACAATCCATGGGGTCACAAAGAGTCAGACACAACTGAGCAACTAACACACACACATAGAATATTTTTGGCTATACTCGGTATATATAAATTATGTTATATATTATGGTATTATATAGATCTTCTCAATGGATTCTGTCTCTTATACACATCTCTTGCCTGGGAAATCTCATTGACAGAGGAGCATAGTGGGCTATAGTCCATGGGGTCACAAAAGAGTCAGACACAACTTAAGTGACTGAACACTCACATTTAGATATTATATTAATTATGTCATAATAGTGATATAAATAATTATATTAAAATAATACAAACTATATAATAATACAATAAAAGAAAGCCCTGCAAAAGTCTAAATTATAAAACTGTAAATGGATGCACAGAACCACTTGAGTTTTGAAGTGAAAGCATTTTCAAATGAAAATGCTAAATGTTTGAGGGGGGCAGGGGACTTATTTATAACTCTTGGTGTGCCCTTGAATGAAAGACTCAGCAAACTATACACTGCTTTCATTACAGCCTCTGGTCAGAGGCTCATTTCCAAGAGAAGGAAAAAGCACTTGCTAAAGTTGCCCCAGTGGGGCTGAGACGAACCATTAAAGGTGAAATGGTGTGTCTACCCACACATTCTGGATCCTTGAGCTTTGTGACAACCACAGCTCTCAGGGGCTTGTTCTTAACTCCTTAGAGAAACCATGTTTGACGAAACTTTGAATATTTTAAAATAATAAGATGAAAATACAACTCTTGGATTCATGGGCAGTGAGGACGTACTTCTTGTTGAGTCCGTTTCCTTCAATGAGCTTGGAGGCTGCACTAACTTTACAAGCTGGCCACACCTCAAACCCTTCATAAGTAATTCGGTTTCTTTTAGGCTGCAGGTAGAAACAATAGTTTGGGGTGAAGAAACAAACAGAAAGACAATGTTTATTTACTGACAATCTAAACTCAGGCACCCATTGACAAGAAGCCTTGATCTTTCCTTCATCTCATTCTCCCCTTGGATTTTGGAAACCTACAAAGGTGACTAATCCTAGATCCTCCCTGCTGGGAGTTCACAGTTTAAGCCTTAAATCCAGGTGAGAAATACCCCATTTACCAAGGCAACTGTGAGTTAAAATCGGTGGTATCAAAGCAAGGATCCTTCAATTAAAAATAAATTATTTTTTTTAAAAATCGCATCCACTACATTTAGTAAAACATGTTTCCACCTGAACGTCTAACACTTGAAAAGAGAGAAACTGCTTGAAGTGTGGTGTTTCTCCACTGTTCTCATCAGACCCAGGGCAGTTCCAAGAGGGAGAGACCCAGGATAAGGAGCTTCATGCCTTTCGCTTGGTTCTCACTGCTTAAACAATTTTTATTCCATTAAGTTTGTAATGCAAGATCTTTCACAGTCTTCACGTCTAAAAACAAACCACTGACAAATTCCAACATCTACTTAAACACTGTCTTGAAATCTGTTAAACATAAAATCATTCTAGGATGACTAAGACCCTTTGGCTGGCATGGCCTTTGCTTATATATCCAGTGTGCGATAAATACTAACAGTTACCAACTCATCTTCTGAGGCTTCTGTTCAGGCTTAGTCCAATATCAATCTAATCTGCAAGATAAAGTGAAAGTGAAATCGCTCAATCGTGTCCGACTCGTTGGGACCCCATGGACAGTAGCCTACCAGGCTCCTCCCTCCATGGGATTCTCCAGGCAAGAGTACTGGAGTGGGTTGCCATTTCCTTCTCCAGGGTATCTTCCCGACCCAGGGATTGAACCCAGGTCACCTGCATTCCAGGCAGAAGCTTTAACCTCTGAGCCACCAGGGAAGCCCTGCGAGATACAGGCAGCTAAATACAAATCTGAAATAGCCCCCGAGAGGCCATCTGGCCACTGGCTACCAGGAAGAATGAAGTGAAGTCGCTCAGTCGTGTCCCACCCTCAGCGACCCCATGGACTGTAGCCTACCAGGCTCCTCAGTCCATGGGATTTTCCAGGCAAGAGTACTGGAGTGGGTTGCCATTTCCTTCTCCAGGGGATCTTCCCGACCCAGGGTTCAAACCTGGGTCTCCCACATTGGAGGCAGACGCTTTACCGTCTGAGCTACCAGGGAAGTCCAGGAAGAATGAATCTCCTTAAAGTCTTGACAATCTCCTTAAATGCCTTGAGATATTATCTAACTGCTTATCCAAAGAATCTTCCAAGATTGTTCATCAATGCCTATCTGGTTACCACCGTTCATATTCATATAAAGGGGAAAGTTTGCAGCAGAATGGTTGGTAGCCCTCCCTTAGTAACAAATACTTGTAAACTCTACAAAGCAGAACCATTGGAAAATTGCTGCCTTGTTAAAAGTAAACCCCTATCTGGTTAAACTCAGTCCTTCTCCCTTCTCAGTTCCATCTCCAAACTTCTGGAATGGCAGACCAGGAAACGATACCACCACACCACAGAACTGTTAGCAGTGTTAGCAAATTAACAAGGGTGTGTTTAAAGTCTAAAACTGTACTTCCAGTAAAGAGATGTCAAAACTTGAAAGTGTTTAATTTCATTATTTCATTGGATCTCAAATTCTCCGATTTTTTTAAGTCTGCAGAGTGACTTATGCCCTCAATGAGCTGCAGGAGGTGAGGCGGGAAGGGAGCATGTGGATGTTGGAGCAACTTATTTTCTCACAATGACTGTGACCCACAGAGTAACTAAATTAACTTCATCCAGGGAAATTAGGTTGCTCACGAAGTAGGGTGCCCCCCCAAAATTCACAAACCAGTAGAACCATTGGATTTTGTTGGGACTACCTATGAGGCCAAATGTAATTGAATGCATCAATCAGACACATACCATTCAAGCAGTTCTGACACCTTCTCTCACCTAACCTGGCTCCCGTGATCTTCTCAATGGATTAACCACCTGGAGCAGCTGAAACTCTAAGAGAACTTCATTCTGTCAAATATGGAAAAACAGAATAGGTACACACAATGGAAAGGTTCTTATCAGTAGCCATTTAGATTATTCCAAAAGGAAATAGTTACAAACCAACATAATTTGTACCTAGAAGAGACTTTGTTGTTCAGTCACTCAGTCGAGTCCGACCCTTTATGACCAACCCCATGAACTGTAGCACACCAGGCTTCCCTGTCCTTCACTATCTCCCAGAGTTTGCTCAAACTCATGCTCCTTGAGTCTGTGATGCCATTCAATAAAAGCAGTCAATTGAAAGCAATTTTTTAAAAAGTTAAATCCAGTCTGCAGGTGACTGACGGGCTTGCAAAACTCAAATATGTTATCTGAAATACTAAAAAGTCAAAAATATTCACTGTATAAATAGTAGGGACAAATAAAAACTTGTAGGGACAATTTTGAGGATTTGGGGGCCACTTGAGTTCATCCAAGACTCTTGTATTGGTAGCAATACCTACTCCTATACCTCCCCACAATTGTCATATAAAGTGTAATTACTGCCCCCACGGTGTGAGGAACCAAACTTGAGTAGCCAAAGAGCCTGAATAAAGTGCCCAAGTTCACACAGCTGATGGAAATAGAGTCTACACAGGAATCCAGGCTGCGAGACCCCCAAGCGCACTTGATTGCTCCCTTGGCTAAGTTCAACCTCATCACACCATGTAGCTTTTGAAGACTTAAAGTTATGTGGATAAAGAGACACAGAAGAGGACCAATTAAAGGCTTTAAAGAAAAAAGCTGTCCAGGCCCCAAATAGGCTACTTCCAGACTCGATACTAGATGCCACCGCTTTCAAGCTTTTAGTCTATAATCAAGCCATATTGAAACCAGATTTACAAGCTCTTCAGAAGAGACCTTTGTGATTTTCTAAAGCAGACATGTTTGGTATTTTAGGAGGGAGGTCAAACCCCCTATGGTGCCGTGTTTTTAATAAAATCAGTTCAGCAGAAATTAGAGACACACCAGTCAATTTCTAGGAAGCCTCGGAGCCATTCAAAATAAGGGACGGGGCAGGGTGGGTGGAGGGGGGAATAACATAAAAGATATAACCACGGACAGAGCAGTTTTTTCAGAAGGGGCAGAATGTCTAAGGGGTGCAGATACAGAAACATCATGACAACCATTTGTCTCTGGTTTGGGCAAATTTCCACTTAAAAAGGGAAAATCACTTTTGGGGGGAGTTCTACGTCCACATTAAACAACGACTGTTCCTGATCAGCCCAGCCATGCACTGACACCTCAAAGGAACGGGCAAACATCTCTACAAGGGAAAAACAAACAAACCCGTCATCCTCCTTACATCACCGAATCAGGTAGGTCGCTATTTCATGAAGGGTCCTTTATCTCCACTCTTGGCAACCTCTACACTCTCATAGGGAACCAAAAGTAGACTTTATATTTAGCTCTTAGAAAAATCAAAGTGGAGAAACCTACAGTATTTTTGCTGAAAGGCCAAGTTATGTACAGATTTGACTTTAAAACTGGTGGCAGAAATACACAAATATTAAATAAGGAGGCAGCAAAGTGAGAGGATTTGTTAGGAAAAGACAGGGCCCACCTATTATGTGGCTACAGCTAGAGCCCCACTGTGGGCACAGAGCCAGCATCCTACCCAACAGGCAAGTGTGAACAGCCTTGCAGGTTTAAGCTCAGCCCAAAAGAACCAGGTGGAGGCTTTTCTATTCATCTATTAAAGGTCTGTGATCTCAGCACCCACACACACACAGGCCTTCCCTGGGTCTTCTCTGGAGGAAGTTCCTGGAACTTCCCTGGAGTTCACTGTTGTCAAATTGTTTCAAAGAGGATGAATTTCAATCCGTCATGGTTTTATTTCCTAATGAATTCCTGAGCTCCTAATTAACTGGTACTGGGAAGAAATGTGATGAATAAGAAACACCAGGGTGAGCAAGGAGAGGCCACTTTAGAATCCATGGTATTTGCACGATGCACTCATGACATAAGAACACAGCAGAGACAAGAAGTCTTTTAATCTTCAAGCCCCAAAACCACTGTAATTTGATCTAAAGCTTGAAAGAGATAGTGAGGGCAAAAATTTCACCAACTGGCCGTTTTGATTCCTTCTCTTCCCTTAGGTTTGGAGAGTTAGGCCCCAAAATTCTTTAACTCTCTCAAAAAAAATGGATGCACATAAAATGTAACACTTTATGAACTGTAAGTCACACATGCAAGAATTCTCAGTCTCAAAAAGCACAATATGAATGCCGTCATTTATTAAAATGCATATTTATTCCATAGCCTAATTTATTTGGGGCTGTGGCTTATTAGTTATTAAATAACCTAGGTATTCATTTTTAGACTACTCATTTCAACTCAGATTCTTCCATCAACTGGGTGACGGCACCTGTCTTAAGGGACCCAAATTATGCTGATCATAAAATATCCCCGAATATATGCAAAAAATCTTTTTTAACATTCACAAAAGGAAACCCCACAGGTACTCAAATATGCAAGCTGTAAGTTAATTTTTAAGCAAAAGTTTCAAATATACAAAAGAATCAAGAAACGAACCTACAAATTATTCTCATATTTAAGATAATAAAGTCCCATTTTAGAGGAAAAGTATACATGTGGCATAGCTTTAAATTCAGGTTGGGCTTTATTGCCAAAGTCCTCCAGGAATGGAAACACTATTATTTAGTGTATTAGTGGCTAAAATCAACAGTCTATTTGATTATATTAATAAAAAAATCATTTGGGGGAGAAATTATTATTTAAATCTTAATTGACTATATATAATGTTCACTACTGAAAATCTAAGATTGAGAAGTAAAAAAAATTATCATTATAACACTATGTTGAAGGAAGGTTTAAAAACTACGAGCATGAGACAGTAATGTTTGGCTAATCTGGGGTCCAAAATATTTAATTAAGTCCAGAATAAACTGATGAATTAATTAACAGTAAAAGTAGACAGTGATTAACTTTGGGAAAAAAAAAGATTCATTTAGTAGACTTTTTTCCTTTTCTGATGGGAGGTAGAGACACATTTAAAAACAAATTCCAGAGTACCTGGACCAAGCTGATAAATATCACCTTTTGATAAGGCAACTTCGGAAACTGATCAATGATATCTGACTCTGGTATAAATAAGTTTCCAATTTCTCTTGGATGAAAGCTAAAACCAGAATTATCCTAACAAAAAACTGTGGGTAAGACACTGACTGATGGGCAGTACACATTTAGAAATTCTCCGTGCTGTAAGAAAACGACACATGGGCCATGTAAGAACAAACAAGATCTTGGTCTTGTTAAGAAAAAAAGAGTCAAGCCAAAATCTATAGTTGAGATCCTACACTGAGCAATCATAGGTCTTTGCTTGTGTAATTAACGTGTAGTTCCTTGCCCTTCCGGCTTAGTTTTTAATTTATGACAAGACACCACTAAATTTCAGACAAAAAATATATATATATATATTTTAAATCTTTACAATAAATCAAGATGTAGGAGCTTACAGAGAACACATTTGTTTATTTATGTACTCAATTCTAGCTCCCTCTGAATGCAAATAACCCTGGTAACAGTGTACAGAGTCCTCTCTTTGCTTTTTAATAATTTTAAAGGAAATAATATATTTTGACTGTATTTAAGTCTGTGCAAATAATCCTTCAGAAGAAATAGCCAAGATTCTGTTTGCAGAGGTCATTCCATCTCTCGCAGATGATGACGCGAGTTAGTTTTTTCTTCAGATAAAGTGCTCCCGCCCAGCAGAACTCTAGAGGGTCCCAGACATCCAGTTCCGGGAGGCCCAGTCATACGAACTCCAGCTTCCCGTGCCCGCTGTACATGCCCCAGTGCACAAGCGACAGGATGCGGTCGTGGCTGAGGTCGGCTTGTCTCATCTTATCGCAGGTCAGACAGCAGTTCTCATGGCCACTCACGGGCACCATGCACTCCAAGTCCAACTTCGCTACCTGCCCCTTTTTGGAGTGGTGTCCATGGAAGCTGTAGTGCAAACGTGAGAGCATCTGCTGCCGCTGCTCCTGCAGCCTCTTGTTCTCACTCCGCAGCATCCTCAGGGCCAGCATAATTAGCAACACCAGGATCAGCCCCCCAGCGATGGGAACTGCGATCACCGCCGCCCGGAACCACAGCTCTTTGGAGGACGTCAGCTCCTGTACTTTGGTGATGAGGTTTCTGCTACCATCGTGCTGATACCTGTTCCCTTGTCCTAGAGGGGGCACAAGCAAAACCATCAAACACGGTCACCCCTTCCTGGAGCTTTGCGAGAGCATCTCTCCTTTTAAACGTGGTACCCCCCCTTAAAGGAGATCAAACCACTCGATGCTAAAGGAAATCAACCCTGAATATTCACTGGAAGGACTGATGCTAAAGCTGAAGCTCCAATACTTTGGCCACCTGATATGCACAGCCGACTCACTGGGAAAGACCCTGATGCTGGGAAGGATTGAGGGCAGGAGAAGAACGGGATGACAGAGGAGGAGATGGTTGGACGGCATCCCCAACTCAATGCACATGAGTTTGAGCAAACTCCGGGAGATGATGAAGGACAGGGAAGCCAGGCGTGCTGCAGTCCATGGGGTCGCAAACAGTTGGACACAACTGAATGACTGAACAACAGCAATCCCCTTAAACAGAGGCTTCCGATTCAACCAACATTTAGAACAGAAATGCTGCCCAACGAGGCAGAGGAGCTTCCAAAAACATTTGTTTACAGACGGTCATTACTGATTATTAATGGCCTTTTAATGGCTTCAAAATGTTGGAAAAAAAACAGGCAAAACTTATTATGCAGACAGATATCTAGGGCTCAGGCAGACATGAAAGTCACTCAATAGAGATGCATCTTTGCACCCAGCCTGGCTTCTCCCTCACCCGTCTCTAATTACATCAACAACAAAATCAATAGCAGACAGACAAAGCTGTGGCTGTCAAAACCCTAGAGGCCAAGCGAGGGTTTGGTCAGAGTGGGTGCTGCTCCTACCTGAGGCCTCCCCCTTGGGCGGGGTGAGGACATCCTGTAGCCCCCTGTAGTTGCACATGTCTTCGTGACAGCACTCCAAAGAGGGCAAGGGGCTGCTGGAGTGGTTGCGAGCCTGTCTGGCTTGGCAGATGTCTGCTGTGCTTGCCAGGAAGTCCAGGCAGCCATGGGTGAGCGGGGAATTGGTGTTCTGAGGATCCAGAAGTCTGGAGAAGCAGGCGCTCAGTTCAGATTTACACATGTAACCAGTAGCCACGCAGTGGGCTGCATCACAGTAGCATCTGATTTCACCTGAAAACGATGGGCAATTGCATCACACAGCTTCAGAGACCAGATAAAACATCAATTTCAACAACTGTGCTGTGCTAAGTCCCTCAGTCGTGTCCGACTCTTTGAGATCCCATGGACTGTAGCCCACCAGGCTCCTCTGTCCACGGGATTCTCCAGGCAAGAATACTGGAGTGGGTTGCCACGCCCTCCTCCAGAGGATCTTCCTGACCCAGGGACTGAACCTGTGTCTCTAAAGTCTCCTGCATTGACAGGTGGGTTCTTTACCGCTAGCACCACCAGATCCCAAATTTCAAAGATATTCACTTTAGGGAATATTCAGCTAAGGGCTTAGAAGGGCTGACCACATGGATCCCTGGAGCCCCTTGTGCAAGTCAGTGCTCGAATCCCAAGTCAGGTAAATATCATTTTAGAAATGTATTAATCCACATAGCAGAGGATGAAAGTTCAGTGTAGGATAAGCTAGCAAATAATTAAAAATAACACTTCCGTCTTTGAAGCAATATAATCATCACCAGGATTTTTCCTACCATAAGGTAAATTACATTATTGACTTGTTTTAATCCTACATGACCATACAACCTAAAACGCTAGGCTTTTTGATTTTGTTAGTATAAATATTTGATCGGAACTGCTGAATTGTTTACTACCTCGAAGGGCTGTGCCAAGGTTTAAGAGCTTTCGCTAACACCTTATAAAGTTATTAACTAGAAACACAACAATCTAGAAATTGCTCTGGTCAGGAGGTTTTAAAACTATGAAAATGGGCAGCTATTTGCAACCTCTCTAGAAAAGGCAAACTTTGCCTATAAAGATCTGTTCATGCAGGGAGCTTTTAGTCAGATATTGTAAAACAGGAACTAGGCAGTTTACAATTAGTGGTTTGCTTGCCAAAGTCAATTTCTTTCAGCCCAAATGGAAAGTCATAAAACTGGGGGCAGGGAGGAGGGGGTGAAACTGCAAGGCTCCCTCCTCCCCCTACCCCTCAACTCCCCAGTTTATATGTAATTCAACATGGGATCTAAAACGGGAAACATTGAAACTGAAAATCCTCTGCTGGTTGAATGAAAAATCCTTAAGGAAACCTCAAATTTTTCTACAGGAAGTGATTAAAAGTTTCCTTTATAAAACTTAGTTTGTGAGTTGCAAGCGGGTTAACATTCTGCCACAAGATCTGAGACTTCCATGTCAATTTCTGGTTGAAACAAGCTGGGGCTGGGAGTGATCACTCACATGATACCTGACCTGGTGGACCTCGGCCACTGTCACAGGCCACGGCTGTAGCCTGCTGTGAACTGAACTCAGGTACATGCCTCTCCCCAGCTTCTCCATCTGAAGTGCTGTCTTAGTTTCAGAAACCAAAGCTCTGAAATTAAACACCAACACCCGGCACTGCTGCTCTACAAATCTCCTCCCAGCCTCACCTTTCTTCTTTCTCCTCCTTTCCTGAATGCCTGAGTAAGATGTCTCATTTAATTATCTGTCCAAATTCCAGGCCACCGTAAGGCTGCTAGTGCTTCAGTTCTTTTTAAAAAAAATAAAAAAACCCAGCCAACTAAACACAGATCTTTGGCAACCTGAGTCTCACTGTGCAAAGCCAGAGGTCCTCCTCCTGTCCTAGGTCTGGGCCTGGGTCCCTTCCTTTCTCCAGTAAATAAGACCTTCCAGTTAGAATCCTGCTTTGCACAAGTTATTTACTCCTCTCTCCAACCCCACTTTTTCGCAGAAGCTCACTGATCTTAAGCGGGTGATGACTGAGTATCCCTAAGTCTGACAAATTCCACATATAGATTGAAAGAAGAAATAAAACAGGTTAAAAGTCCATGTTGATTCCATGCACTTCAGACCTCATGCAGAAAAAAAGAAAGCTGAATAGAAGCAAAATGCTGCTTAAATATTTATGAGAGCCTATTTTAAAGACTATATTTTCAATGACCTAAAACAGTCTAATAAAAATTTGACAGGTAACTAGGAAAGTTCTAACAACTTTTTTTTTTTTAATTGGAGCCACATTGGAGCAAGTTGAATAGACTTTTGTGTTACTGTATTAAAACTATATTTCTGCCGTTTCATAAAGTTTCTTCCTGTGGCATGCGAAAAGGCCAGGAGGGGACTGGTATTTTGAAGCAGGGAACAATGCTCTTCTGTCTGCCCCCCTTTCTGGTTACTGTACGTGGTGATTAAACAAAAATGTCTGCTTCAGTCAGGACGGCTACAGGAGAGGCTGCTGGCTTCTTTTAAAGCTTTTGAAGTCCGCAGCAGTCAGAAACCTCTGATCCCCTAATTATATCATTATCAGGCGCATAGTTTCGGTATCTGTGACTTATGTCAGCCGCGGTCCGGCCCCGTTCGGCCGGTCTTTGATAGACCGGGAGGCTTCCCTCTGCAGGCTGCTAAGAGGGCTGTTATTTAGGGTTAATTACAGCCTTTCTTCCAAAATAAATAAATACTGTAGCACATCATCTCTGCTGGCCCGGCTGATCCTTCAACCTCATGCCTGCTACATGGCAATTAGAGAAAAGGGAGGGGGGTGCAAAAGCTAAAAATGCCTCCTATTTTTAAGAAAAATTATCTGTTCACAGGACAAACAGTAGGCAGAGTTCGTGGCAGGGGAGGTGGCGGGCCCTTGAAATTCAAGAGAGAATTATCTGGGAAAGGCGAAAGCCTGCAGAGGGGAAAAAATAAAAAAGAAACTGACCGCTGAAATTTTTTTTTTTTTTTTGAGTAGTGTTTATAAAATATGAGGTGAGTAGGAAAAGGGACTGCTGACGGAGTCCACACCTCCCAGCTCCCAAGCAGTAGCGCTGCCCACACCGCTGCACGCGGACACACACCTGGGACACCTACACACGGGGAGGCACCACTCGTGGGCTCTCAAAGACAGTCAGACACACACACACGGACACTCACGGACAGAGACATTTAAACACGGAGACACTCACAAGTGAAGATGCTCCAATAGAGAGAGACACACAACAGACACACAAGTGCACTCACGGACAGAAACACTCAAATACAGACACAGGTTCACAGCAGAGACACATTCAAATACAGAGTCGCGCAAACAAACCGAGACGCTCGGACTCAAACTGGGACACACACACGAAACACGCGGGCACGGTGCAACGGGGGGCGGGAGACTGCGGTCCCTCCCGGCCGCTCCGGCCCCACGCCGCGGCTGCAAAAGCTCAGAAGTTCACGACCGACAGACTCGCACAAACAGTTTGACAACCACTCGCCCAGGTCTCACTCCACCTCCACGCGCCCGGCCCAGGGACATCGGGGTGGGCGGGTGGCCCCGAAGCCACCGCCGCGACTTCTAAGAACGGATAACATGTCGCGACTTGCTGGCTCGGCGCAGGAGGCCGCCTCTCCCGCCGCTAACAAAGCCCCGGGACCCCGCGGCCCTCCCCGGGGAGCGCGCGCCCCGCCGGCCGGCGGGCACCCACCTTTGGTGAGCAGGACCGCCATGGCGCAGAGTTCAAGCTGCAGCCAGATGAAGATGTAGCTGGAGTGGCGATCCATGGACGCCCCCCTCCACGGCCCCGGCGCCCCCGCCGGCTCCCGGAGCCGCGGCTCAGCTGCAGCCTACGGCTCCCGGCGCGCGTAGTGCATGGGTAATGCCCGGGGCGCGGGGCCGGGCCGCAGCCGGAGCGTGGAGAGCGGCTGAAGAGGCGCGAGGGGCACGGTCCGGTTCCGCAATCCCGGCTCCCTCCGCTCGGCCCGACAGCTGGGTGGGCTTCAGGCTCTGCTCTCTTCGGTCGGCCACTCGGCAGAAGGAACCAGCAACCCAGTGCGCACACACTGCCGCCGCGAGCTCCCGCCTGCGCCCGCCTGGGTCCGACCGGCTCCGCGCCGTAAATAGCGCCCCGCGCGGGGAGCCGGCAGGCCCCGCCCCGCTCCGACCCCGCCCGGGCCCCGCCCCTGGCGCTGTGCGATTGGCCGCAGGGCTCCAGCCGCTCCGCCGGGGGGCGGGCCGGGCGCGGGCGGAGAGCTCTGCCCCGCGGCTCCGAGCGGCGCCGGCGTCTGGGCTGCGGGCGGCGCCGGCCGTCTCCCGCGCTCCCCCTCGCGGAGGCCGGGTGTCCGTGACCTTCGGGAGCCGCGGGTCGAGCTCGGCCTCCGTCCCTGCCTCTGGCCCCCGCCTCAGCGATCCTCCCCACCCGGCCTCGGGCCAGCGCGTCCCAACGTGTGGCTTCCTCTTCGTTTCCCCGAAACTCAGGAGGGACCCGCGTGGCCGCCTTTGGACCCGTCCCGCCGTGCGGCTGCCTCGGGAGCCCGGGGAAAGCCGTGGCGGACCCTAGAGTGAGCCCTGCCGGCCCGCGTGCGCCCGGGGAGGGCGGCCGGGCGCGGGGCGCTTTCCGCCTTTCTCCCCCTCCCCTCTGCGCATCCGCCTCGCTCGCCCGCCCTGTGATCAATAAAAGCCCAGACAGACAGACTGTTGATCAGCAGGAGCCGCCGAGTTCTCCTGGGTAGACGGGACAAGTAGCCGGCTACAGACACTTAACGAAAATTAGCAAATCCAAAAGCACCCGGCGCCAGCGAGACGACACAGGCCGAGACTGGCACTCAATTAACCACCCCCCAAACAGTCGCAGGCAAACAGCGGCTGACCCTGATCAATATCAGCCTGGCGGTGATCTCCTTTCTGAGATGCTAATTCATTTATTAGAACTTGGGGGGCTGCCCGCCCCGACGTACCCAAAGGCGGTTGGGGGGGGGGGGGTGGCAGGATGCTGTTTTTTATTTTTGTGGAAGTGAAATTCAGTTTAAAACTCTTATCTGAGGGGAAGCTCTTTCCTCCTCTCTCCCCAAAACCTGGGATTAACAAAAGTCAACCATTTGCAAAATTTCCTTTTAGGATCAGCCAACATTGTGCGACCTGATAACAATGTCAGGAGTGGGGCGGGGAAGAAAGGCCCATTTAAAGTTAAGGCAGGAGGAGCAGTCAAACCTTGAGGACTAGAGTGCAGAAATGAGCTTTAAGACTAAGAAGAAAAACTATATATATTTATGTATATATGTCTCTAGGACTGATAATCCAGGCGAACCTTGAAAAGTTGCTGGAAGTCCACAGAGCTTCAGAATGTAGTTAATGAAATTGCCTTTGAAAAATAATGTCTATATGTAGAAAAATAAAATAATTTCATAAACTGATGTTCTGCCCATTACTTCACTAGATCAAAATTGCATCTAAAAGAGCAGGGGGCTGGCCCAGCAGAAGGTCAAAGAGGAAATTAAACTGGTTAGGGCACCAGGTAAACAGCAGGCGTTTCTTTAGTTGGGGAGGTGGTCGAGGGGGGCAGCTGCCCAGCAGCCCTGAGGAAGGGTTTGATTAGCACTTCCTGACATCTAATTCCTTGACAAGTTAACAGTTCTAAGGGGTTTTTGCAGACAATACTGTTCTTGTAATGGCACACTCCCTTTTAACTCTAGAGTCAATTATTAGCTAACAGGAAACTTAGAGTATATTCATTCAACTTTTGGACCACCCATTGTAGTTCAGACTCACAGTTTGTGCGTTAAAAGTCAGAAACTAAAAAGTAAATCACAAACAATGGAGCTGGCAGATAATAGAGATTATGAGCACAGTGGTGATGCATAAAGAAAGCAGAGGGAATCAGTCCAGGAAGAGAAACAAGTCCAGAAGGTCTACTGGAAGCAGTGACACGCACCATGACTCCTAAAGACTGAAAGAATTGGGAGGGGACCATTACAAGCACAGGGGACTCCAGGAACTTGGGCATGATATTCATTGATCACACTGGAGTGTGTGGATGGTAAGGAGGGGTTGGGTGGATGGGAGGACAAGCAATTCTTTATTCCTGGAGCATGAAACTTGGAGCAAGGAGTGGACAGAGATGCACCAGGAAATAACCATATTTACCTGTGATACAGATAAAAATTACTTTTTAATGGAAGAGGGTGTAGGGGGATGTGTTCATGAAAGTCATATTGTAGTAAACACTTTCTGAGTGCCTTTCCAGCCCTGTTCAGAGACTGTCCATTTTCTCTGGAGTGGGCATTGGCTGCCAGCCTAGGGCCCTCTGCCCCTCTGCCGATAGCTTGTCACATGACCCCAGTTGGACAAATTAGGTTCTCTCTTCTGGGTCTTTAGACTGAGATGCTAGTCAATCTCTAGAGGTCACTTCATGGAAGACAAATTCAGAGTCCATCTGTGTGCAAAGCAAGAGAAAAAAATAAATGATAGATATGTAAGGTGGCACAGATGTTAACTATAAGGTCCTTTTGTTACTTAAGCTCCTTTATTTTCAACCCAAAGAATTCAAACACTGATGTTTATATTTTGCTGAATTAATATCAGTTGTTGTTATTCCAGGATGTATAATTTTTTTGTTCCAAGTACAATTCAGAATGAGAACGTCATGATCAGGCAATGATTCTACTTCTTTTGCTTTCATTATTAGCTTAATGGGCAAGCTTTTTAAATGGCTAAAAATTAGTTTTAAGAGAAACAAGTCTGCACTTTAATGGTTTTGGAGCAGACATGGACTTTTCAACTAAATGAACTAGTGTTTGAATCAATATGGAAAATCAAAATCAGTTTAGGGATAATATGTCAATTATGAGGCCAAATCAATAGTTGAGAGGATAAACCACAATTTTAATTCAATTTAAGGCTCAAGAAAAATTGCTTCTGTACAGAATTTTACTTGTTTTGTATATGATTTGGTTATTACTTTCCCACATGTAAGTTGATAAGGAGAAAATAGTAAACTTTAATGGGCTTTTTCTTTTATTTAAATCAACAAATGAAATCAGTGACCAAAATTCTTTTTACCCTTTTGAAGAGAATTCTAAAAATATAAGCTGGGAACCACCTATCTATACCCAAGAACTGAAAGCTGATTTGGGATGTAAAGCTTGCACTAATTAGACATTATAATAGTTTTGTACTTTCTAACAGTGTTCTAAATGTGATATATATGAACTATATACTATATAATCACAATATGCCACTATGATACACTTTCATGGTTGTCCTATACCACAGAAAAACACTAAAAAATTTTTTCTTATATTAAATAGGAGGGGAAAAAAAAAAAAACCTCGAGGGTTTTTATGTCCTCATTTTAACAAAGATGTAAGTACCCTTGCAATCTCTGCTTACACAAATAACACCATTGTTTCCCAAAATTATACGAGATCCCCCATTTCAGCAATGCCTCTCTCCAAGATGCAGATGAAAAATAATTTGGTACATTTTGTCCAGAAGCAGTTATGTTTAAGTTCCTGGCTAGCATGCAAACTATTGCAGTCTAGAGATAGAATCTAACATTTCTGCCTGTTATACAAATCTCTACCAACCAACAATCCACAGAGGTTAGATAACACTTTGAATTCTCAGTAGCTGGGTTTTTTTGAAGTCATTTGTTCTCAGAAGTTAGGAGGGCAGAGCTAAAATTTACCTTCTTTGGAATATGGTCAAAGGTGAGAGATTAGCCCAGCTCAAAGGAATGACTGTCTAGTGTAAAGTTTTTCTTTTCTTTTTTCTTTCAAAATGGAAAAGGAGATAAAGAACAGAGTGCAGAGTCCAGGAGGTAGTGTGATAGGGCCAAGACGGAGAAGATTCCCAAACATCCATTCTCCCACAAACTAGCAAAAATGCTATCAAGGCTTACAAATACCATAGATCTTACAGATAATCTAGAGCAGCAGTCCCCGCAGCCTTTTTGGCACCAGAGACTGATTTCGTGGAAGACAGTTTTTCCACGGGCCAGGGCAGGGATGGTTTCAAGAAGATTCAAGTGCATTACATTTACTGTGTACTTTATTTCTATAAAGTATCCATGGAGTATCTGTTGATTTGAGGTTTTCTTAAAAAAAGTTTAAGGCAACTAAGTTTAGAATACAGTAAGTAACAGGGACTTCTTTGGTCCTACAGTGGTTGAGACTTCTTCCAGTGCAGAGGATGAGGGTTCGATGCCTCGTTGGGGAACTGAGATCCCACATGACTCAAGATCAAACAATCAAAACATAAAACAGAAGCATTATTGTAACAAATTCAATAAAGACTTACAAGAAAGAATACAGCGAGAAACAGATTAAAAGAACATTATGAATTTAACAGTGGACATCGTTTATAATCAGATAGTATCAAATATATTCTGTGTGATCCTTGATACAGTCTTTGTTCTATTGACTTATATTAATATAGTCTCCACTTCAGCCAGTAGAACTTCTGGAAATTATTCAATAATTTATACTAGTTTTGCCTACCTGATGTCAAATAACCAGATTGATTCCTTTTGTTCTTTTAACTAAAATGGTAAATTAATCTTTTAAAGCAGAGAAATTACCTTAAAGTCCTGCTTAAAGGAACATCCTTGACCCAGAACGCTGTTCAAATTCGTTCAATGTATAGTATTTGGGGTTCTATCTTCTCAACTGTCAATGCTTCGTTTGCCTTTTTTGGGTTTTTTTTTTTTTTTTTTTTTTACTGTTCATGTACAAAACATTGAGGGCTTACAACAACAGCAAAACACTAAAATTCAAAGCTTTGATACTTTCATTAGACAATCCAACATTCAGACTCTTGCTTGACATTTGGCATCCTTGCCTACTCTCCAAAACCCACCTGTATTTCCACGGTTCTACATTTATTCAAGCTTATACATGGGGTATAGATTCCAAGACTTTCAGTGAATGCCTGAAACCTTAGATAGTACCAAACTCAGTATAGACTGTGGGGATTTTTTCCTCTTCATACATACCTAGAAAAGAGTTTACTGTATAATTTAGGCACAGTAAGAGAATATCTGAATTGCCAGCATCACTCTGGTTGCACTTTGGGGCCATTATTAAGAGTAAGCATCACGTGACCACAAGTACTGGGACCATGACAGTCCATTCGATAATTGAGAGGGCTGTGTGTATGTGTGTGTGCTGAGTCACTGAATTGTGTACAACTTTTTGCAACTCCATGGACTGCAGACTGCCAGGTTCCTCTGTACATGGAATTTTCCAGGCAAGAATAGTAGAATGGGTTGCCATTTTCTACTCCAAAGGATCTTCCTGACCCAGGAATCGAACCCACGTCTCCTGCGTTGGCAAGCAGATTCTTCACCACTGTGCCACTTGGGAAGCCTTGAGAGGGCTACTAAGTAACTAAGAGACAGGACACCTTGAACTAGAGGATAATTCACAGGAATGATCCCAGGGTGAAACGGACAGCTGGAGATTTCATCACACTGCTCAGAATGGCATGCAAGGTAAAACTTTTGAATTGTTTATTTCTGGAATTTTCCATTTAATACTTTTGGACAATTCAGCAGGTAACTAAAACCTTGGGTGGATATCAGAATTGCAGACAAGGGCGGGGACTACAGTAATGACTTCTCTCCTCCAGTTTTTCTCCTCTGATGCTGGATCTTCCAAACTGAAATCTCATTGCCAGAACAGAATGATGTCTTTTGCCGTGGGACTTTGAAATGACTAATATTTGCCATCATGTTTCTGTTCCTGCCACTGTTCTTATTTCATAACAGTTTCCAAGGAAATAATAAGCTATACAGCATTTGTTTTGCCATTTACAAAGTATTAAGATACACATTAAGTGTGATGTATGCCTTCAACCCGTGAAATGGAATGCCATCCAGATGAACATATCTTCTAATATTTAATGCATTTCAGGGAAATGTACCCTATGGGCAGAGGTTGTGAAGAGAGCCCTGAGCTGCCCTAAGAACATCACTGAACAATTCTTGCTCACATCCTTGATATCATTGGAAGAACTTACAATGCGTTTTCCCCCATATTCAATAATCTTCCTTTGTTCCCCTTGGTCACCTAACACATCAGCTCCTATTCTGCTGTGCATTTGTTTAAACACAAGTAACTCCCCCCAGCACTGGCCCATTCATAGTTTGGTGTCCCTCGCCTAGATTTTTAGCCTATGATTTCAAAGATATCATTTAAAATGTGCACATTTATAATTCAGTCAAATTTGTTTAATTAGAAGAATCAAAGACACACTTAAAGATGAGTTCTTTTAGGAGGGATTTCTTGGGAAGACACAATAGGTTTATTGTAAGTATATGGCTAGTCGGTCATTTATAAGCATTACTTATCTTCCCTGGAAGCCAGTAACGCTGAAACTGGAAACTAGAACACTTTGGGTCTCTTTTTCCCAGGGTTCTCCTTGCTTCTCACCTCTCTAACGGACAGCTGGCATCCTTTCCCCATTTCTAGTTTTTGCTCTTCACAACTTCTGCTTGCTTTTATACAATCAGAAGCCCCCGTTAGAGAGACTGCTGTTCAGTTTATGGAGAGACAATTTCAAAATGCTCAGTTTATGGTACGATCAGCTAGGGCAGGGTCCTGGCTAATATCAAGAATGGCTGGAAAAAAAAAAAAAACACCCTACAGCTGCTGCCCCTCATCAAGGTCATGGGCCAGGAAGACTATAGGGTATATTACATACATATGCCATATTATGCCTTATGGTGCTAGCCTGCCATATGACATATGTATATATGATGCACAGATACAAATGAGGTTATCATTTAACTCTCCTTTTTATTTTGTTGCTGTTAGAATTAGGCTTGAAAAAAGATTCATACATTGTGATTGATCGATATGTCCTTAAAACTCTTTACAGTTATCAGTTGCACCTCCCCTCCTCTTTTCTTTGCTGGTTACTTATTGAAAAAATCAAATCACATGTCCTACAGAGTTTTCTGTGGTCTGGAATCTGCTTCTCCATGAGATTGCATCTCCAAGGTGTCACTTAACATGTTCCCCTTTCCTGCTGTTATTTCCTGTGAATTGGTTGTTAGATCAAAAGGCTTGATCAGATTTAGACTCAATTGGCAAGACTATCTCCTAGGTGATGATATGTATGTCTCTCAGAAGTTCACTGTCTGTTTCATATTTGTGTGATATGAAGTTATTGATAATCATTGCCTAGATTCACTGTTTCATTGGGGGGTGCAAAACAATGATATTCTATTGTTTTCGCTTCATTTATTGGCTGGAACACTTCTGTAAAGAGAAACTTTTCCCTCACATTTAACTCACCTTTTAAATAAGAAAAGTATGAGTGAGTAGAATTAAGATTATTCCTTTCAATTATTAATTTGTGAATTTATCACTTTAGTGTTTGCTGCCATCAGGATCTTAGTTCCCTGATTAGAAATGAAACCCCAGCGCCAGCAGTGAAAGAGCCAAGCCCTAACCACTGAACTGCCAAGGAACTCCTTCATCAAAAATAAACTTAAAGGACTTCCTTGGCAGTCCAGTGGTTAAAACTCCTCACTTCCATTGCAAGGGACATGTTTTCAATCCCTGGTCAGAGCACTAAGATCCCACATGCTCCACAGCACAGCCAAAAAAAAAAAAGAACAGAGCCTCAGTGCCCCTGTGGTTACTGTCAAGCAGTCTAACATACATGTAACTAAAATTCCAGGAGAGGGGCTCAGAAAAAGTAATTAAAGAAATAAAAGTTGGAAAATGTCCAAATTTCAAAAATTAAAAAAAAAAAAAAACAATGTAACCAAATAAAGGTGGCCCATCTTATGTGAACTAAAGACGCAAAACATTTCCAGAATCCAGGACTGAAAAAACACTTTGAACTTGCATTATTTTTAACAGACAGCAATCTGGACTCTCCTATCTTTTCAGTTGACTATGGCAACTAATGAAGAAAGAAATGGCAACCCACTCCAGTATTCTTACCTGGAGAATCTCATGGACAGAGGAGCCTGGCAGACTATGGTCCATAGGGTTGCAGAGAGTCAGACATGACTGAAGTGACTTAGCACGCCACACACATGGCAGCTGAAAGAGCTTTTCTATGCAGTAGCCTGAGAAAGATGAGTATTGGGGGTGAATAGTCATCTAGCTTTTTCCACACATGTAGTTTGAATACTGGAGACCAAAGTGCCTGCCAGTCTGTATGTAACACACAAGCCAAAACCATCAACTTTACAACCCAGAAGCCAAAAGAGTCACTGGCTCCCTCACAGTCCCACCCTCTCTGCCCCACCCCATACCACTTAGCTGTTCCTCATAAAATCACAGGCGTATGAAGAGCGTTCTCTGAAGAAGCAGCATTGTTTGCATCGTTGCTAAATTTTCCTTTTCTATCAGGCTCCCCAAGGAGACTGTAAACCCTGAAGGACCAGAAATCCTTTCTATCACTTGCTTATTCCCTGGGACGCCTGCACAGTGTGGTCCTGAATACGTCTTATTTTTAATAAGTGAACGTGAACAAGGGTGTTTCCAGGGGAAACGAGGTAACCTTGCAGATGAGGAAACTGCACTAACCAGGAGACGGAAGACCTGAATTGCAACCCACCCTCCATCACTCAGCATGTGACCAGGAGAGATGAATCGTCCCCTTTGTATCTCACCACCCCCTCCCCACAAGGGACAGCTGTGGTAGGTGACCAGGCTGCCTCTGAGATTCCTATGAGAGGAACATGAGACCGTCTTATCAAGTTTTAAGTGTGACACTCTATAGAAGTGTGACATGATTTTCCTTAAAATCACAGGCTTCATGCAAATCAAATCCATTTTTTGATCATCTAGATGCATTGACGATAGCTTCAGGGCTGTCCGGGTGGTTTTAGGATTTTCTTCTCCTGGGAGCTGAGGATCTGGGGCACGAATGAGGCTGCAGCCAAGCCAGGCTGGCAGGGTGATGCAGTCTCCCTAAAAACAGCAAGAATCTTGCCACAAAGCTTACCTCCCATGACTGGTGATAGTCCAAGAATCAGCCGAGACAAATTGGTCAGCTAACTTATCATTACTCAAGAGATTTAGCTGCTCCCAGGAGCCATAATTCATGCCTCTGGTCTTCTGGGAAAAACAAGAAGAATCTTCCACCCTGGAATAGGATTCCTTTGGATTGTGTGTGTGTGTGTGTGTGTGTGTGCGCGCGCGCCCAGTTAAAAAAGTTTCTTTAATTAATGCATGGGGGACATTGGGTGGGCTTCCTTCAATCTGTGTCTTGAGTGGAGGTTTCTAGACCCCTGGACTCTAGTCATAATGTTCAGCCTGCTTTGCCTTCTGAGCCAGAAGATGGCCAAGGAGCAAATCACCATCAGGGTCAGATTCAAGGCTTCCTTGGAAGCCACCACGTTCATGCTGCTCAGGAAGAGGTCAGCTTATTCTTGTATGGAAGTCACATAATAAATATGAAAGGGCTTTGTAAACATGAGATTCATGTCTTAAACATCTTTGCACCTCCTTCAATATGGAAGACAGTTGACGATTGATATACATGCGTTGAATATGTAGGTCCTTCCTTTTACCATTTTTGGTGTGTTGGTGTTTAGCCGCTCAGTCATGTCTGACTTTTGGCAACCCCATGGACTGTAGCCCCGCCAGGCCCCTCTGTCCATGGGATTTCCCAGGCAAGAATACTGGAGTGGGTGGCCAGTTCCTACTCCAGGGGCTCTTCCCAACCCAGGGATTGAACCTGTGTCCCCTGCATTGGCAGGCAGATTCTTTACCACGGAGCCACCAGGGAACCCCCTCCTTTGGATTACCCATCTCCATTCAACAGCGTTTTTCAAGAAAGTCTAATGCCGCTTATCTGCATTTCCCAATAAAACCCTGATTGATTATGGATACACTTGCCATGAACTACTCATGAGCCACACTCTCTTACATGGATGATCAATAAATTTCCTGAAGAGCCTCTTGCCCTCAAAATGCTTACAACCCTGCCATCCTTCTTTTTGGTGACTGTCAAACTTCATTTTATTTTAATTGAAGTATAGTTGCTTTACAATGTTCTGATAGTTTCTGCTATACGGCAAAGTGAATCAACTATACATATACATTTATCCCCTCTTTTTTGAATTTCTTTCCCATTTAGGTCACCACAGAGCAATAAGTAGGGTTCCTTCCTCATGCTACCTGGTATGTTCTCATTAGTTATCTATTTCATGCCCCTTGGTGGCTTAGGCGGTAAAGAATCTGCCTGCAATGGGAGACGTTGGTTCGATCCCTGGGTTGGGAAGCTCCCCTGGAGAAGGAAACTGCTATCCGCTCCAGTATTCTTGCCAGGCGAATTTCAGGGACAGAGGAGCCTGGGGAGCTATAGTTAATGGGGTTGCAAAGAGTCAGACATGACTGAGCGAGTAACACACACAAACACAAGGTATACACAGGTGACTGTCTAATTTTAACAAAAGTTTGTAGAACCTGGGAGCGGGGAGGGTGCTGACGTTACTTTTCCCTAATCTTTCAAGTCATCCCCCTGGGAAGCCCTGCAATCTTTCTGGAAATAGGTGAATTCGGCCCCTGACAGATGTAGATAAGGCAGAGAAAATGAGCCTACGTTTCCATATTTTTGCCTGGAGGTGTAATCAAAGCCTTTTCAGATCTAAGATCTTTTTGTTTCCATCATACTCAGGAGTTCAGCAAGAGAAGGGAGATAAAGAGATGGGGCGGGGCGGGGTCTGTCTCTTATACACATCTAGATGTGTATAAGAGACAGGGATCTTAGTTCCCTGATTAGAAATGAAACCCCAGCGCCAGCAGTGAAAGAGCCAAGCCCTAACCACTGAACTGCCAAGGAACTCCTTCATCAAAAATAAACTTAAAGGACTTCCTTGGCAGTCCAGTGGTTAAAACTCCTCACTTCCATTGCAAGGGACATGTTTTCAATCCCTGGTCAGAGCACTAAGATCCCACATGCTCCACAGCACAGCCAAAAAAAAAAAAGAACAGAGCCTCAGTGCCCCTGTGGTTACTGTCAAGCAGTCTAACATACATGTAACTAAAATTCCAGGAGAGGGGCTCAGAAAAAGTAATTAAAGAAATAAAAGTTGGAAAATGTCCAAATTTCAAAAATTAAAAAAAAAAAAAACAATGTAACCAAATAAAGGTGGCCCATCTTATGTGAACTAAAGACGCAAAACATTTCCAGAATCCAGGACTGAAAAAACACTTTGAACTTGCATTATTTTTAACAGACAGCAATCTGGACTCTCCTATCTTTTCAGTTGACTATGGCAACTAATGAAGAAAGAAATGGCAACCCACTCCAGTATTCTTACCTGGAGAATCTCATGGACAGAGGAGCCTGGCAGACTATGGTCCATAGGGTTGCAGAGAGTCAGACATGACTGAAGTGACTTAGCACGCCACACACATGGCAGCTGAAAGAGCTTTTCTATGCAGTAGCCTGAGAAAGATGAGTATTGGGGGTGAATAGTCATCTAGCTTTTTCCACACATGTAGTTTGAATACTGGAGACCAAAGTGCCTGCCAGTCTGTATGTAACACACAAGCCAAAACCATCAACTTTACAACCCAGAAGCCAAAAGAGTCACTGGCTCCCTCACAGTCCCACCCTCTCTGCCCCACCCCATACCACTTAGCTGTTCCTCATAAAATCACAGGCGTATGAAGAGCGTTCTCTGAAGAAGCAGCATTGTTTGCATCGTTGCTAAATTTTCCTTTTCTATCAGGCTCCCCAAGGAGACTGTAAACCCTGAAGGACCAGAAATCCTTTCTATCACTTGCTTATTCCCTGGGACGCCTGCACAGTGTGGTCCTGAATACGTCTTATTTTTAATAAGTGAACGTGAACAAGGGTGTTTCCAGGGGAAACGAGGTAACCTTGCAGATGAGGAAACTGCACTAACCAGGAGACGGAAGACCTGAATTGCAACCCACCCTCCATCACTCAGCATGTGACCAGGAGAGATGAATCGTCCCCTTTGTATCTCACCACCCCCTCCCCACAAGGGACAGCTGTGGTAGGTGACCAGGCTGCCTCTGAGATTCCTATGAGAGGAACATGAGACCGTCTTATCAAGTTTTAAGTGTGACACTCTATAGAAGTGTGACATGATTTTCCTTAAAATCACAGGCTTCATGCAAATCAAATCCATTTTTTGATCATCTAGATGCATTGACGATAGCTTCAGGGCTGTCCGGGTGGTTTTAGGATTTTCTTCTCCTGGGAGCTGAGGATCTGGGGCACGAATGAGGCTGCAGCCAAGCCAGGCTGGCAGGGTGATGCAGTCTCCCTAAAAACAGCAAGAATCTTGCCACAAAGCTTACCTCCCATGACTGGTGATAGTCCAAGAATCAGCCGAGACAAATTGGTCAGCTAACTTATCATTACTCAAGAGATTTAGCTGCTCCCAGGAGCCATAATTCATGCCTCTGGTCTTCTGGGAAAAACAAGAAGAATCTTCCACCCTGGAATAGGATTCCTTTGGATTGTGTGTGTGTGTGTGTGTGTGTGTGCGCGCGCGCCCAGTTAAAAAAGTTTCTTTAATTAATGCATGGGGGACATTGGGTGGGCTTCCTTCAATCTGTGTCTTGAGTGGAGGTTTCTAGACCCCTGGACTCTAGTCATAATGTTCAGCCTGCTTTGCCTTCTGAGCCAGAAGATGGCCAAGGAGCAAATCACCATCAGGGTCAGATTCAAGGCTTCCTTGGAAGCCACCACGTTCATGCTGCTCAGGAAGAGGTCAGCTTATTCTTGTATGGAAGTCACATAATAAATATGAAAGGGCTTTGTAAACATGAGATTCATGTCTTAAACATCTTTGCACCTCCTTCAATATGGAAGACAGTTGACGATTGATATACATGCGTTGAATATGTAGGTCCTTCCTTTTACCATTTTTGGTGTGTTGGTGTTTAGCCGCTCAGTCATGTCTGACTTTTGGCAACCCCATGGACTGTAGCCCCGCCAGGCCCCTCTGTCCATGGGATTTCCCAGGCAAGAATACTGGAGTGGGTGGCCAGTTCCTACTCCAGGGGCTCTTCCCAACCCAGGGATTGAACCTGTGTCCCCTGCATTGGCAGGCAGATTCTTTACCACGGAGCCACCAGGGAACCCCCTCCTTTGGATTACCCATCTCCATTCAACAGCGTTTTTCAAGAAAGTCTAATGCCGCTTATCTGCATTTCCCAATAAAACCCTGATTGATTATGGATACACTTGCCATGAACTACTCATGAGCCACACTCTCTTACATGGATGATCAATAAATTTCCTGAAGAGCCTCTTGCCCTCAAAATGCTTACAACCCTGCCATCCTTCTTTTTGGTGACTGTCAAACTTCATTTTATTTTAATTGAAGTATAGTTGCTTTACAATGTTCTGATAGTTTCTGCTATACGGCAAAGTGAATCAACTATACATATACATTTATCCCCTCTTTTTTGAATTTCTTTCCCATTTAGGTCACCACAGAGCAATAAGTAGGGTTCCTTCCTCATGCTACCTGGTATGTTCTCATTAGTTATCTATTTCATGCCCCTTGGTGGCTTAGGCGGTAAAGAATCTGCCTGCAATGGGAGACGTTGGTTCGATCCCTGGGTTGGGAAGCTCCCCTGGAGAAGGAAACTGCTATCCGCTCCAGTATTCTTGCCAGGCGAATTTCAGGGACAGAGGAGCCTGGGGAGCTATAGTTAATGGGGTTGCAAAGAGTCAGACATGACTGAGCGAGTAACACACACAAACACAAGGTATACACAGGTGACTGTCTAATTTTAACAAAAGTTTGTAGAACCTGGGAGCGGGGAGGGTGCTGACGTTACTTTTCCCTAATCTTTCAAGTCATCCCCCTGGGAAGCCCTGCAATCTTTCTGGAAATAGGTGAATTCGGCCCCTGACAGATGTAGATAAGGCAGAGAAAATGAGCCTACGTTTCCATATTTTTGCCTGGAGGTGTAATCAAAGCCTTTTCAGATCTAAGATCTTTTTGTTTCCATCATACTCAGGAGTTCAGCAAGAGAAGGGAGATAAAGAGATGGGGCGGGGCGGGGTGGGGGAGGAGCATCTTTCACCCCCGACAGATCCAGGAAGTCTGGGAAAGTTAACCCCAGGCTCCACACAGGCGTGCTGTTCCCGGTTTACTGCGAGCAGAGAAGTGTACCTGGAGATATGCGTTTAGGTAGAACATAAATGCTAACGCTGGTTTCTCTGAGTTTCCGTTGCAAACAAAAAAAAAAAAACAGCAGCAGCAGCAGCGTCTTTTGGGCCCTACGATGGGAGACCAGAGAGACCTAGGGCCGGAGAGGGTCAGACCGGCAAAGATCAAAGGAAGAGAGGAGGGCGAGGCCGGAGAGGATGGGCCGGCCCAGAAAAGGAGAGGCGGGGAGGGAGGCTGGGAGGCGGCAGTGAGCGAGGTCCCGGGGAACCGAGCGCGGAGAGACGCCCAGTTAGTTTAACTGCAGGTAACGGTGCCCCGGCACGGAGCATCCCAGCGCATCGCACCCGCCGGGGTTCTCCGGCGTCCGGCCGCGCAGCCTCAAGGTCAGGACCCCTGCGCCCCCGCTGCCCAATCACCTGCCCCACTCACCTGCTCCCCTGCCTGCTCCTCCCCGCTGTTCTCTGCCACCTCGCCTCCTCCCTGACTTTATCCAAAATAAACGAGGGTGCAGACCCGTCCGGTCTGCTCAGAGCCACCCCCGCCCAGGCTAAAGGCTGCAGAGAGTGTGTCGTCGCGTCCCCATTGGGCTGGAGATCTTAGTCTTACATCCCCCCAGAACTTCCTTCCCTTTTCCCCTTTGCAACCATCTTCAAAACAAGCCGTGGAGCTTATGGAGCAGGGGAGTGAGGGAAGGTGGTGAACGGAATGAGAAAGAGCTTTATTGTTGTCTAACAACCGATCAAAATGGGCATCGGGAATTATATATTATAATCATTCATGATAAGCAGTTAAGGGGTGATGGAATAGACAGTACCAACTAGCCCCCTGCAGGTGTAGAGAGGAGGCCAGGGGAGTTTAGGGGTGGAGAGTGAGATGTGTTTGGAAAAACCACACTTACATTTATATAAATATAATATAAATGTAATATATATATTTTTCCCGATTGCAAAAGTTGTGCATCCTTGTAGAAAACTTGGAACACACAGCAAAGCAGTGTGAAGTGTCTGTGGCTGGAACAGGCGGCAGGGGGCACTGCTCCTGGGGCTCCAGGTGGGACTCAGCCCAGCAGCGTGTCATGTTGGCCAAACATGGAGACACCTCCCCACACCTGTTTATATATAAACAGGTGGGACCAACCTTATATATACATGTAGGACCAGTAGAGTGATCTCTAAGATCATCTCCAGATTCTGTGGAAGAGCCTCAAAAGTGAAATCTAGATCCAGGGCGAGGGCCACCTTCTCTACCCGGTCATAGAGTGGAGTTACTACTTTTCAAGAAATGCTTTAAGAAGGCCTCCAAAAAGTAGCTATCTAACCTTATCCTTTAGGAGCACTGTCCCTTACAAACAGATGTAAGCCTTCCCTAGTGGCCCAGTGAATAAGAAGCCGCCTGTGAATGCAGGGGACACGGGTTTGATCCCTGCTTCTGAAAGATTCCACATGCTGTGGAGCAACTGAGCCCATGTATCACAGCTACTGAGCCCGAGCTCTAGAGCCTTTGAGCTGCAACTACCGAGCCCGAGTGCTGCAACTACTGGAACTCATGTGCCTAGAACCTGTGCTCTGCACCAAGAGAAGCCGCTGCATAAGAAGCCTGGCAACCAAGCATTAAAAAAAAAGATGCAGAGGGACTTGCCTGGTGGTCTAGTTGTTAAGACTTCTTCCAAACCAGGGGGTGAGGCTTCAGTCCCTGATTAAGAAGCTAAGATCCCACAGGCCTCATGGCCAAAACAAATCAAAAACATAAAACAGAAACAATATTCTAACAAATGCAATAAAGACTTTTAAAATGGTCCACATCAAAAAATAAAGATCTTTAAGAAAAAAAAAAAAAAACTGGTGCAGATAATAACAGACGTATTTGACAAGGCAACTTGATGCCAATGCAAGTTAAAAAAAAGTCCTGCACCAAACGATGCCTGTCTTAGTGGAAATTGATCAGACCTTTCAAGAATATATCCCTAATGCAGGTGGAGCACCTTAAAAGGTCTCTGATGAAAGAGTGATCAAGTTGATAAAGGCACTTAATGTTATGCTTAACAATAAAAGTGAAGGGAAAACTTTCAATGGTAAAAAAGGAGACTTGCTTGTATAATGGCAGGGGTGCCCCCAGTACCAGTAGAAGCCAGCTGCAAGCTGTCAGGAAAGCTTAAAAATCAGGAAGACCTTCCTAGCATGATTGCTGTCAGGAGCCTGGAAGAGCTGTGAGTCCTGGGCACTTAAAGGGAAGAGCAGTGACGGACGAGTGAACTAATGTTTGGAGCAGGTGACCCTTTAAAATCTCTTTCAACACGAAGATGCTGTAGTTTCAGCCACAGGTTCTAGTTATGGATGAAATGTGTCATTTTCCAAAAGTAGGGGAAATGCTGGGCCCTGGAACTCATCTGAAAGGACTCAGGACCTAAGAATCAACTCAGACTGTCCCAAGCTGCTCCAGACCAAGGACACACCGCTGAAGGGCTGAGTGAGGACTGAAGTTCAGTTCCCATTCTCAGAACCGTGCACTCTGGGCTGGCCCTGACTGCTTGAGAGTTTTTCTAATTCACACACAAAAGCAGAGTACGGCCCAACCCTCACTAACCTGGCAGGTCTGGTTCATTGGCAGAGAATTACAGTGTGGACTGCAAACAGCAGATGGCCCACAGGAAGACAGCTGATAACGGGGCTCTCAAGTCAAGTTTGCAATCCACACAAGACCAAGGAGAAAATCTCAGAACCATTTTAAACTGATAAAAGTCTCCCAAACCTGAATCTCTTTCTGTCCTGATGGAGTCCATCTTCTTTCACTCACCAACTGGACAGATTTAACTCTGGGAATAAAGACTCAGCAAACTTTAAAAAGCTTCCTCAGAAATCATTTCACATCCATATCATAATTCCAGACTGAAAGAAAAAAAATGGTAGAGGAGGGTAGAGGGAGAGAGCCTACATCTTTCTTCCTGGTGTCATTCTAGTTTATTTTCCCAACTTCTGCTAACATGTTATTTTATTTTCTCCATTTAAAAAAAATTGATTTACAATGTTATGTTAGATTCTGTTATACAGTAAAGGGATTCAGTTATACATATATATACATTCTTTTTAATATTCTTTCCCTTATGGTTTATTACAGGATATTGAATATAATTCCGCATATTAAACAGCAGGACCTTGTTGTTTAATCCATGCTATATGTAAATTTACACTTGCTTAATCCCAGACTCCCAGTCCATCTTCCCTCCCCCATCCTCCTAACCGAGCTCCCGCTCCCGCAACCACAGCCTCTGTTCACTATGTCTGTGAGTCTGTTTCTGTTTCATAAATAAGTTCATTTGTAACATGTTACTTTAAATTCTTGAAAAGTCCCCCTTGAGATGTTTCTGGGACCAGACCCTCCAGAAACGAGAATGGAACCAGCTTGCATCTTGGGGCCCTGGGGCCAGAGTATCAAAGCCGGGAATAGGGCCTTTGCCCTAAGTCACCAGCCGCTCCTTCATCACACGTTTGATTCTTACACATGCATCGTACAAATTATTTAAAATAAGGGCTTCCCTGGTGGCTCAGAGGTTAAAGCGTCTGCCCGCAATGCAGGGAGACCCGGGTTCGATCTCTGGGTCGAGAAGATCCCCTGGAGAAGGGAATGGCAACCCACTCCAGTACTCTTGCCTGGAAAATCCCATGGAGGGAGGAGCCTGGTAGGCTACAGTCCATGGGATCACAAAGAGTCGGACACGACTGAGCGACTTAACTTCTTCACTTCACTCTTTAGAGAATGGAAAAAAAAAAAGTTTTAAAAAACCGCACCAGGGTGACCCTTCTTTCCTAACCCTACACTGGAACTTGCACAATCATTGTCACGTTTCTTTTTCAGAGAATGAAATGGCACTGTTGTGCAGCTTTCCCCTCTCGGAGAGGTGTCCTGTCTGGCCGGAGAGAATGGGCCTGGGCCTGGGTGTGGGTCTCTCTCGCCCTCTAGTGGCGAGAGTGAAGCAGCGCGCCCACTTGGGAAGATGGGCTGCGCTTTGCTACTGACCCGGGAAGCGAGATGATTCTACGGGAAGTTGAGACTCAGTATTTCAACGACCCTGTCTCACTATCACGCGGTAACGTCAGTAAGAGGGCTGTGAGCCCTGTTCCAGAAGCTTCATAGGGCTAACGAACAAGCTCCTTTAGTGCATGAGCCCAGGGAAGGTGATGATAGCAGCAGGTCCAGGTGCAATGAGGCCCGTTTCCATAACCTGGTTTTCAAATTCCTCCGAGAGCCTGTATTGCCCACCACAACCCAGGGCGCTTCCTGAGGAGGAGTTCATATTCTGGGTGACCCTGGTTCATTTCTTGCTTTTTCATATTTTTGATGGAAATGTGTTTACCGAAGAGAATCCAGGAGAGGCATCGCCCCAGACCTCTAAGTTCTAAATGCGTGCATTGTTCCTACAAGCCCACAAGCTGTTTTGGCCCGCTTCAGCTTTCAAAAGCAAACAGAAAACCTCCAAGCAGATGAATTAATCAAAGCCATCCTCCATTCCTGATTCATGTAAAACCAAAGGAAGGTGACTGACCATCCTGATTCTGTACTGAGGGTGGCAGTGTTGGAGGAAGCAGCTGGGGGCTACACCCCCTCACGTGACCTGGCAACCTGACTCATTTGGGTCGAGATCAAAGCCAAGAAACTAACAGGGTAATTCGCCCTCCAACTCCAGGTGAGTCGCCAGTCTAGACTGACCAAATTAATCAAACAGTTCCTCTGTGTCCTAAGAGCTATATGAGGCCTTGTCAGCCACCTTTAAAATTAATCATGAAAAGGATCACTCCAGTTTCTGACTTTAGAGCTGAGGAAACCGAGGCGGTTCGATGCCCAGCGCCCCCACCCAGGGCCAAGCAGCTGCACAGAGACTCTGGGCTCAGGACGTTACTGTAGGGCCGTCTCAAAGCTGGAAAGTTATTCCCGGACATTGCAGTCACTGTTAAATTGTGGTAGACTTCTCTTTGAACCAGGGTGTGGGATGAAATTGTTGGTGTTCTGTGATTCCATAGAAACATTTTAGCGTTATTAAGAGGTCGAATTACCTCTGGACCAAAGGAGCGATTTGAGGGAGAGGGGAAAAGGAAAAGAGATAACTTTTGCTGCTGAGGATCAGGCTGTTTATGAGTTAATTGAATCACCGTTACTCTGATTTCCCTTTCTTCCTAGGAGCCTGAAGTAAGGATTTCTGAGAAGTCTTTAGGTCATTCTAGGATTTCAACTTTCATTGCAGGAACCGGCCAGCTTAGGTAGCTGGCAGTGACGGTTTTCCCCGATGCTGGGTTTTATTTGCAATCTTCCTCTGCTCTGTCTGACCTTGGCCTTCTGCTGGAGAAAATGTTTCCCGACCCTGACCCTGACCTTGGCATCATTCCATACAGAAACAGCAGCAGTGAGAATCACAGCCTTCCCACCAGTCAGGATGCTCACGCCCACAAGGAAAGAGGCCTCCAGGGAAGGGACCCCTCAGGGCTCTGACCAAGGTCCACACCGGATTCCATCTTCAGGAGAATGGAAGGACTCTCCCCTGATACAGTCACTCCTGGAGATGACATCATCTTCCAGGCCATCATGGAACACAGCCCGATCACCCCAGGGGCCCTGCCCTCCAGGGACCCAGCTTCCCTCCTCCTCTGAGTAGCAAGTGCACGGAACTTTGTGATGTGGATGCAGGAGAGACAGTGGGAGACCTGCTGAGCATCACCTTGACCCCAGCTCTGGGTCTGGGTTTGGATCGGCTCTCACTAAGCCCCTTGGGGTTGCAGAACCTCAGCTACAGAATAAGCCAACCTGAAAACTGACTTCTGGAGTCCCTCGAGGCTCTAGAATTCCACAAACCTTCCTTGTGATGCCTGCTTATGTTGTGGAGGGCCAGTAACAGGCTGGCAAGCAGGGGGAGGGTGGGCCTTCAGAGAGAGAGAGACAAATAACACAGGCTACCACTCTTAAGTGGGATCTTATTTTAAAATGATATAAAGAACTTTTTTACTAAACAGAAATAGACTCACAGATTTCGAAAACTAACTTCTGGTTACCAAAGGGGAAAGGTAGGAAGAAGTAAATTAGGAGCTTGGGATTAACATATACATACTATGGAGATTAACATATATACATATGGATTAACATATATACAACCATGGAGAAGGCGATGGCACCCCACTCCAGTACTCTTGCCTGGAAAATCCTATGGACGGGGGAGCCTGGTAGGCTGCAGTTCATGGGGTCGCGAAGAGTCAGACACGACTGAGCAACTTCACTTTCACTTTTCACTTTCACGCATTGGAGAAGGACATGGCAACCCACTCCAGTGTTCTTGCCTGGAGAAGCCCAGGGACGGGGAAGGCTGGTGGGCTGCCGTCTATGGGGTCGCACAGAGTCGGACACGACTGAAGCGACTTAGCAGCAGCAGCAGCATATACAACCAACAAGGACCTACCTATAGCACAGGGAACTCTACTCAGTATTCTGTGATAATCTGTATGAGAAAAGAATCTTAAAAGAATGGATATATATACATATATAGCTGAATTGTTTAGCCAGCACCTGCAATTAACACAGCATTGTAAATCAACTAATACTGCAGTATACTTTTTTTAAAAAAGGTGGGGCCCTTGTTCTTGGTCTCTACAGCGGCTCCAAGATCAAGTTCATGGTTCCCAAATATGAACAAGTGTGGAAATTATCTGGAGGGCTTGTTAAAGCAGATTAATGGGTTTCTGATTCAGTAGGTCAGAGATGGGGCCTGAGAATCTGCATTTCTAGTTGGTTCCCAGGTGGCGCTGATGCTGCTGATTGGGGACCACACTTTGAGAACCTTTGGCCTTGAGCTTCAAAGAGACACCAAGTACCGCCCCCTGTCCTCAGGAAATGCGTTGAGAGATGGCTGAGGGATTGTACATCTGCTCTACCAGCAAGACAGGGGCTCCTCCAGATAGATGTCAAGACCTGCACCTGCCAACAGGTTTCCAAATAACCTACAACCTGTCTCCTGGGGTTAGCCTCAGAGGAGAAAATAGTGATAACTAATATAGTGGTTTGCAGTTTTTGAAGAGCTCTGCTGTACTTCTTTTTTTTCATCCTGACTACCCTGTTTTACACAGAAAAGAGATATTATTATCCCTATTTTCAGAAGAGGAAACTGTAGTTCTTAGTGATCCCATCTTTGATCATATCAGAAAGCTGAAAGGCAGTGGAAGAGGGACTCATGACCCACCCCAGGCACTAGTGGTAAAGAATCCCCCTGCCAATGCAGGAGACATAAAGAAACACAACTTCGATCCCTGGGTTGGGAAGATCCCTTGGAGGAGGGCCTGGCAACCCACTCCCGTATTCTTGCCTAGAGAATCCCATGAGCAGAGGAACCTGGTGGGCTATAGTCTGTAGGGTCACAAAAGGTCATACACAACTTAAGCACCTTAGCACGCACATATGTCTATGTCTAACTGATTCATTTTGCTGTACACCTGGAACTAACACAACATTGTAAATCAACTACATGCAAATAAAAATTTTAAAAAATAATAAATTAAAAATACTTGATCATCAATACCATAAAGAATCCTTGCCCCTTCATCCCAGGGTTCTCACCTGTCACAGGGCCCTGTATCTCTTATTAGCGATGCTGTGAGGCTGGTGCGGGGTGCGGTGGGGGCATGAGTTCTGATTGGTACCATGAGAGTTGGGCAGTCAGTCTGACCATCAAACTCCTGTCCCAGCAAGCCTGAGGCCCTGTGACAAGATCCTAAGGGCAAAGAGAAGGACAGCAATCGATGGCTTTCTGGCCCACCTGAAAGTTGGATCACTAGCCTCCCAGTCCCAGTTGGTGAGAGATGGGCTGGGCCTAGAAGGAAGGCAGTGACCAGGCAGAGAAAGGCAAAGGCTGGTCTGTGTGTGGACTGGGGTGCGAACAGCCATAGGAAAAGGAGAAAAAAATTATTAAAATAAGTGTTTGACAAAAATGTACTAAGGTTTTGGCAAAATGATTTCCAGCAAACTGAGTTTGCTGGAAATCCAGAGTTGCCAGCGGGTCTCTGCTTTGATGTCTCCTTAGCTTGGGTTTCACGCACTCAGCCAGCGACCTTCTCACCTAAATCTGGCAGCACCTACACCTCTTCTTCAACTACTTCATTGGTTTGAGATGTAAATTGCTGGCTTTTGAGTTAACGGTCCAACAGGGGTGCTTTTCTGCTTATAAACCTCCTGGCCCTACATCCACCCAAAGCCTTTCTCCCCCAGGGTTCGGGGGCTGTGGACAGGTGCACTCTGGACTCGAAACGCCACCTGCCTCCTGGCAACACCACACTGGGGTCATGATTCCTCCAGTTTTTTTTTTTTTTTTAATAAAGACGGATTTAATGGAGCTGTTTGTTTGTCATACACTTGGTGGCAGTCTTCACGTCTTCCTAAGCCTTTATTTTTTTTTATTTTAAAAATGAGACTAGAATAGCTACTTTATAAAGTTATTGGGAAGAAGAATGAGGCGTTGTGTGCCAAGCACCTGAAACAACGCCCATCGTGGAAGATGCATCTGGCTTCCTTGTTATGTTGCCCTTGTCTGGTGAGGGTGACCCTGGGACTCCGAGGGCTCTGGGCAGGGCCTCTGTCATATGATCTGAGAAGCGAGGCCAAGGTGTGTTTCCTGCTTCAGGGTCTCCCTCTGTTCTCTTGTTGACCAAACAGAGGTCATGATGATAATTCCTGCCACCTGGAAACGTCACAAGGATTAACTAAATATCACCCAAGAGGCTGTTTCATAAGCCATAAAGATCAGTTACTATATTCTGAGGTGTTGACAACCCTAGACAGTGAATTAAAAAGCAAAGACATCACTTTGTGAACAAAGGTCAGTATAGCCAAGGCTATGGTCTTCCCAGTAGTCACATACAGTTGTGAGAGCTGGACCATATACAGAAGGCAGAGTGCGGTGGTGCTGAAAAAGACTCCCGAGAGTCCCTTGGACTGCAAGGAGATCAAACCAGTCAGTCTTAGAGGAAACCAACCTTGAATACTCATTGGAAGAACTGACACTGAAGTTGAAGCTCCAATACTTTGGCCACCTGATGTGAAGAGCTGACTCACTGGAAAATACCCTGATGCTGGGAAAGATCGAAGGCAGGAGGAGAAGGGGGTGACAGAGGATGAGATGGTTGGATGGCATCATCAACTCAGTGGACATGAGTTGAAACAAATTCCTGGAGATAGTGATGGACAGGGAAGCCTGGCATGCTGCAGTCCATGGGGTCGCAAATAGTCAGACACGACCGGGCAACTGAACAACGGGGGCTGACATTTGAGGAGGGACCGTGACCAGGAGGATGAGGATGAAGGCAGAAGAACCAGGCAGATGCTATAACAGACTTCTCTCACCCTTAATTATGCCCAAAGGCAACCTGCTATCTTTGAAAACTCCAGCTCCCCAAACACAGCAGTGTTACTGGGACTGGTTCATTCCACAGGCAATAGTTTACTGTCAGTCTTTGAACTGAGATGTTGCACTCGCCGTGTGTGTTCCCAGGTCAGCAGCATGCAGAGATAATGCCAGATGCTACAGTCTCTGGGATGCACGTCCTCTAGGCTACAGGACCACCCATCCCACCCCAAGTCAGCCAGCGCTGCAGAGATGGGGCGGCCAGGGCAGGGACCAGGGGAACTGCAGTTTTCCCCTAAGGCACTTCTGCTCCACCAGCTGAGGCCCACCGAGCAAATGACAAAGTATATAGACCCTTGCTGTCCAGCCCGGACTGACCTTTGAACAGGCGAGAAAATAAATAAACACAGAAGAGTTAGGTTATCACAAGGTTCATTTTCTTCTAAAGTAACAAAAGTCACGACCAGTGTGTTGAAGTCTGATACACCCTCTCTCCCTCCCCCTGCTACAGGGTCCTCAGTAATAACATTACAAGCTCAGGCTGGAATGTCAACTTGAACTTTAACATTTGTGGCACAATCAACCATAACTCCATTTAAGGTCTTTTTTTTTTTTTAATTTTAACTTGATTGAGTGTTTTAATTTACCCTGCACTTCCTGAGGCCCTTGGGTTAAAACAACATGATCTAATGCAGTGAAAACCAGCAAGAAACCATATTCCTTACTTCCAGTAGCACCAGGCCGATTGAATCCACCCAAAGCACACTTCAATGGTGTTAATCAGCCTAAAGACCAAATGGTTTTCTCTCCTTTCTTTATGTCCACACAGTCAACTCAGAAGTTGACCCTGCCTCACCCCAACTTAGCCTTTTGTTGGCATATAAACATTCACAGTTTCAGGAACAACCAAGCGTCTCTTGGAGCTGAAAGTGTCACGGAGCAGTTGTGAGTCTGATTAGACCAGGTGGTGCTGGTGGTAAAGAACCAGCGCTCCAATGCAGGAGACATAAGAGATGTCGGTTCGATCCCTGGGTTGGGAAGATCCCCTGGAGGAGGGCATGACAAATCACTCCAGTATTCCTGCCTGGAGAATCCCATGGACAGAGGAGCCTGGCGGGTTACCAGTGAGGGTGCAAAGAGTCAGACACAACTGAAGCGACTAAGCACATATGCAGAGACCAAGAAGAAAGAAAAACGTTCAGGTTTCCGTATTTGATTCTAATTCTGTAACTCCTGCCAGGAGTGGTGGGGGAGGGGTGGGGTGGCGGGAGGGTGGCGGAAGAACTCCGTAATACTCTTGAGAATATAAAACCAGGAAAAGGACCAGGGAGAAATTGGTACTGACTTGGGCTTTAAAGCAAAGACAGGACTTGGTAGATGAAAAAGAGAAAAGAGGACAACCTAGCGAATGGAGTCACACAGCGAAGGTGGGTACACACAGTTGAGCATAGCATGCATGCACTCAACAAGTATTAACAGGGCAGGCACCTTATGCCAGGAACTGGACCAGATCACGGAGACAGCGAGGAACTCAAATATCTCTTGGAACTTGCATTCTCAAGAAGGCAGACTGACAGCAAAACATAGCTGACTAACATAAGGAGATGCCAGGTGGTAACAAGTACTCAGGTGGAAGCATAGAGCGAGGAGGGAAGCAGGGAGCCATGAGCCATTGTCAGGAGTAACCAAGAGATGCTGTGCAGTCACTCAGTCGGATCTGACTCTGCGACTCCTTGGACTGTAGCTGCACAAAGCATCCGCCCCCCCTTCCCCCCACCAAAGGCTTCTCTGTCCCTGGATTGTCCAGGCAAGAATACTGGAGTAGGTTGCCATGCCCTCCTCCAGGGGATCTTCCCAACCCAGGGATCGAACCCAGGTCTCCTGCACTGCAGGAGGGATTCTTTATCATCTGAGCCACCAGGGAAGCCCAAGAATACTGGAGTGGGGAGCCTATCCCTTCTCCAGGGGATCTTCCCAACCCAGGAATCAAACTGGGGTCTCCTGCATCGCAGGCAGATTCTTTACCAGCTGAGGAAGCCCGAGCAAGGGATACCTCTCTACAAATGACCATCTTAGTAAGGTCTGGGGGAGGTGAGGGAGTGAGCTGGGTTGCTCAATGGGGAAGAGCCAGAGAGGACACCTATTGTATATTCTGAGTGCTTCTGAGCAGTAAATCCTTCCTTAACAAGGGAGAAGCTCCCACCAAATGACTGAAGATCTGGAAGCTTATCGCAGGGTCCTACTCCAACTCTCCCAAACCCAAATTTCTCCAGGCAAGCTGCTCGGACTACGGGAGAACTCGGAGCAGATGGCAACCCTCCAATACTGTAAATGCAGGCTGGCTTTAATACAAATTTCTAGAAGCTTGGTGCATGAAGGCCACAAAATACAGGAGGTTTCTGCAAAGTCCAAGAACTTGCAGCATCACCGCCCCAAATAAACTCAGGGAGGAGATGCCACAAGAAGGCTCCGGACATGGGGGAGGTCTTCCCAGCTCCAGTCCAGATACATCACCGTCTTCTGGTTGTACGCCCAACCCGGATTCAGTTTTCTACAAAAATAAACCCTCCCAGCCCTGATCCTGCAACGTTGCTGAGTGCAGACCTCATCTGGCATCAGCAGAAGGCTTCCAGAGCTCATGTTGAATCAGGTACCTACGAGCCCCTGGAAGAAATATCAGGCCCCATCCAGAGGTCCTCTCAGGTGTCACTGGCGACAGTGACTGTTCAAGGCTCAGAGAGTGTCTAATTACACCATCATCACAGAACTCGGATTCCTCACTCCTCCTTTGAGTCAGAAAGTGTCAGCATTGACTCGCAAGCAGCTGCCTTGCACACTTTGCACATGCCCGTGTCTCAGCTGTCTGCTGAGGGTTCTCCCTCCCCGAACCCAGGTCTTTGTGAACTCAGATCCCAGACCCTCCCCAGGCTGGAGGAGGGCTCTGCACTCACACTGTGTCTTCCCCACCGCCACCCAGGAGACCCCATGCCCTTCGGCAGCCCTCCTAGGGCTCAGAGACCCTCCCAGCTGGGAAGTCTTCCTTTGCCAAACCTACACACCGGACAAGGAGTGTCCGGTCTCTTTTCCCCTCGAGTCATGGGGACGGTTCAGCATCGTCCCTCTGGTGATGTCCCTCCACCTGCTGGGGACCACAGGAAGTCACGGCCTGAACCTCTCCTTACCTGAGTCATTCCAGGTCCTCTCCAGTGCTCTGCCCTGCCTGGCACAGCCTGGGCTTTCGGAGCCCAGGGCTGGACACCACGCGGCCTGGTGAGGGTTTGGCAGGGACAGAACAGCTGTCCCCCAGCTGGACTGCAGCACCCCCGCCCCCGTGCCCTGGTCACAGAGCTGGTGGCAGAGGTGTGAGGCGGGCATCCCGGAACAGGGAAGTCTCTGTGTGGTGAGACACACGAGTCCATCGCTGTCACATCTGGGGACCCCTGGGGTGTGAGAAGGCCTTGGTGCGAGCGCACAAGAGCAGATGCCCAGGCCTGGGCTTCCGGTGTAGAACCCCAGCACCGGGCCCAGCTAGAGGCTGCCCTTCTCCCCACAGGACAGGCGTTCAGGCAGCTCCCTGAGGCAGAGCCGCAGCGGAGGCTCCCCGCAGAGCCTCCAGGACCTCAGTGCCCTCTGAGCAGGAGGGACAGAGCCAGTGACCACACCTGCCTCCACCAGCCTTCCCCCATGGCCACTTGGCCCTGGACGAGGAGACCCACCTGTCCAGCACCCCCAGCCCTGGCGAAGGGCCTTCATCCCCCAGGTAGGGGTGGAGGCAGCAGCCTCCGCCACACCACCACCCCACATCAGAAAGCACCCAGGACCAAGAGAGGGGCCCCCTTCTGCAGAAAGAAAACTGTTCCTCCCAAATATTTATTTGGCACCTGGCAGAGCAGCTGGGGTGGGGGGGGGCGGTGAAGGTTCAACATAGTTTCCAGCACCTTCTATAAACCCAGGTTATGACAGTGTGGTCAGACTTCACACCTTAGCACTGCTGGCTGGCCCAGCCCCCTCCCCACGGAGAGGAGGTTGGAGAAGCTTATTAATGGGAGGAGGAGGAGGAGGGATCCCTTGGGTCTGAGGGTGGGGAGAAGGGGGAGAAGGGAAGGGGAGGGGCAGAATGGGGGCCCTGACTTCTGTGAACTCCCTGGCTTCACTTCTACCTGCCTATCTTTTCAATGGGCCTCTAGAGGCTTCCATACACAGAAGCTGCATGTGACTCCCCCCTCCTCCACGACTTCCACAGAAGAGGCCTTTCTTTCTTGGAGTCCCATCTCCTTACCGCCCCACACCCAACCCTCGAGGCCCCCTGACCCTCTGACAAGGCAGGCTTGGTTCCTCCTGAGAAACAATCAGCTGGTTGGACTCTGTTCAGTGGTTGGAGCAGAAGTAAAGAAAAACACAGACTTGGTCTCCACCTCAACGATGAAATCCATTTTTGTTCAGCCCTTCTTCCAGCCGTCGGTGGGCCAGGGAATGTCTGTCCGGTGGTCTTACAATCTGCTCCCCACTCTGGAGGGGCTCGGAGAGTGAGGGTTGAGATCACTGGAGGCGCCAAGACAGTGGACTTGAGCTGCACGGCCCCAGACCTGTGGTCTGAGCGCTGGCTGAGCCTCCAATGGGCCGGGGGAGCTTCGGTCCAGGGCACAGAGAGGGACAGTCAGTATCCGAGGAGGAACAGCGCCATCTGCCCTGCCTCCTCTGACCGCACGGCTGCCAGCCTACCTCGTGTTGGGGTCTGAGCACCAGGGGTCCATAACGGGCTCACGAAGCAAAGTGAAGTCGCTTGGTCATGTCTGACTCTTTGCGACCCCACGGACTGTAGCCTACCAGGCTCCTCCATCCATGGGGTTTTCCAAGCAAGAATACTGGAGTGGGTTGCCATTTCCTTCTCCAGGAGATCTTCCCAACCCAGGGATTGAACCCAGGTCTCCCACATTGTAGGCAGATGCTTTACCATCTGAGCCGCCAGGGGAGCCTACAAAACAAAGGTGGGCTTTTCTGGTGTGTGACCTCATTTGATGTGTTCGGCAGGTCCATGGGGCTTCTTTGTGTCCTTGCCCCACTGGGGTCCCTCCACCCCCAGAGGACCTGGGTCCTAATGAGCCTGCACCCATGGTCACATCCCTGCCCTCGCCTGCCCAAGACAGAAACCCCTCCCTGGCACCTCCCCTGGCCTTTCCTAGAGGACCCCCCCACCCCAAGAGGCCAACATCACGGCTCCTCTGAGCCGCCTGAGGGCCACGAGGACTGAGTGGGGAAAAGGGGTCCTTCCACCAGATTACAGTGGCCAGTGCGGCAGGCGCCCACAGTGACCCTGTATTGTCCGCAGCCAGAAACCTCCCTACCGCACTCCTTGATTCTTCCCAGAACCCTGGGGTCACCCTGACCCCTCCCCTCTCCCACTGTCATCTGCTCCATCAGGCATCTCGGTTGGCCGCCTTCCTGGTCCTCCCAGAACCCTGTGTCCTGTCTCTGCCAAGCCCTTAGCGTCTCAAGCCTGGACCACCTCAGTAGCTCCCAAGAGCCATGCTTCTCCTGCTGCACCACCTCCATTCAGGTGTTCTCAACACACAGCCCTTGAAGATGGCAGCATGATGTGCTCTGACCGAAACCCTCCTGTGGACCTGTTTCACTTGGAGTTAAAGCCAAAGTCCTCACGAGGCCTCCCGGGCCCTCTGTGACCTGGATCTGGCCACCCACCCAACCTCATTTCCTGCCAGTCTCCCCTGCTGATCACTCCACCCACCGCACCCAGGCCTGCTCTACCAGCGGGCCTCCACAGTAGCTTACTCTTCCTTCCTAAGTACTCTTCCTGACATCTTCCTGATGTCCCTCCAGATGTGGCCAGCTCATCGTCCTCCAAATCTCAACTCTGTGTTTCCTGCCAACTGTGCTGACCTCCACCACACTATTCAAAATGGCAGTAACAGGGGACTTACCAGGCAGTCCAGTGGTTAAGACTCTGAGCCTCCACTGCAGGAGCCATGGGCTCAAACTCATGTCCATCGAGTCAGTGATGCCATCCAACCATCTCATCCCCTGTTGCCCCCTTCTTCTGTTGCCCTCAATCTTTCCCAGCCTCAGGGTCTTTTCCAGTGAGTCAGCTCTTTGCATCAGGTGGCCAAACATGAGTTTGAGTTTCCCTAGATGGGAAACTAAGACCTCACATGCTTCTTGGCCCCTCAAAAATTTTTTAATTAAAAAAATCTTTTTAATGGCACTACGTCCCTGCACCACCTATCCATCTGGATGTTCTTACCCTGCTCTGTTTTTGCTTTATTCCTACCACTTATCACCTTCTAACTCACTGTGTAATTTACTTAAGTATCATTGGGAGGACTGATGCTGAAGCTGAAGCTCCAATACTTTGGCCACCTGATGCGAATTGCTGACTCTCTGGAAAAGACCCTGATGCTGGGAAAGATTGAAGACAGGAGAAGAAGCGGGCAATAGAACATGAGATGGTTGGATGGCATCACTGACTCAATGGACATGCGTTTGAGCAAACTCCGGGAGATAGTGAAGGAAAGGGAAGTCTGGTGTGCTGTAGTCCACCAGGTCACAGAGAGTCGGACACGATTTTAGCAACTGAACAACAACAACAACAGCAAGAACAACGGTGTTTACCATTTAGCGTCTGTATCTCAGTGGAAGTGCGCATGTCCGCAGGCCAGGGAATTTTTAGTTCAGTGATGCGTCCCAAATACCTGGGACATTTTCTGACATACGAGAAGGAGCTCAATATTTCCTCATGAATGGGCAAGGAGAATGTCACCCTTTACCAACAGACATCACAGCTTGTATGTGGGCCCTGAAGCCACCCTTGCTGGTGCTGCCGGACTTTCCAGAGCCCACCGTGAGAACACTCCTTTCTGCTAACTCGTAGGTGCATCTGACTCTCAGCAGAGCTGCGCAACTGGGATTAAACTGGTATCACCGATTTAAGCCAAAGATGGAAGGAGATATGAAAAAGGACAGGAGGGCTGCTGGAGGCAGCCTCTTCGATGTAGTTCCATGTCAGAGAAAGTGAAGAGTAGGAGGCATTCTGGTCTCATTCACAGACCTGCTCTAACCCCCAATCACACATCACTACATGGGCAGGTGAGTGACAAGAGGCATGCAATGCCCTGAGCAGCCACTTATGCGAAAGTAACTAACGAGGTCAGCTTGCCCATCCCCATCATGCCTTCTCTTGACAGAATGGCAAAAGTGAAGACCTGACTGAGGAGGGAACAAACGCACACATTCCTGGTTTGAACGGAACCTCCAAGCTGAGTCTCAGCTTGCCCACCATATCCTCTTGGAACGCAGCCACCTTAGTTTCTTCATCTTCCAATCCAGACCCTGTCTGAGAACAGAAAGCCTAGCCCTAAACCACACTGTGAGTTTCTTGCAAACCAGGACCCTCGTGCCCCTGGTCTAAGGCATTAAGTGTTCACGGTTGTTGAGCTAGACACTGGTGTCCTTGCCTGTGATCTAGCCATTATTCTTAGTTCATCTGGGCACCTACCCCTGAGGACCGGTCCTGCCATCAGCCCCTGGCTGGCATCTTTCTGTATAAACGGATCACTCTCCACTTTGGGCTGCTGTTCCCCTAGACTCCTGACCTGCCCCACCCACTTGCTGGCACTCTCATCAAATAACTCCCTTTTCCCTCCCTCTCCTTCTCCTGTTTCCAGTTAGCACAGTTTCTTTCTCCTCCAAGCCAGTCTCCAGCCCAGGGGTACTGACACATTTGACAGTCAAGCTCACTTTTGTGATTAGAGTGGGTGATAGGTGCCTGGAGAAGGCAATGGCACCCCACTCCAGTACCCTTGCCTGGAAAATCCCATGGGCGGAGGGGCCTGGTGGGCTGCAGTCCATGGGGTCATGAAAAGTCAGACACGACTGAGCGACTTCCCTTTCACTTTTCACTTTCATGCATTGGAGAAGGAAATGGCAACCCACTCCAGTGTTCTTGCCTGGAGAATGCCAGGGACGGGGGAGCCTGACGGGCTTCCATCTATGGGGTCGCACAGAGTCGGACACGACTGAAGCGACTTAGCAGCAGCAGCAGCAGCAGATAGGTGACTAGAACCTGAAGCCTGACAGCCACAGCCTTTGGATTTATCGAGAGTAGATAGAGGGGGTAGGCAGACGGCTTCCGGCAACAACACATCCTTCCTGAAGTTTCCATGTTGCTCAGATAAATTTTCTCCTTTGTTCACAGGCTCTACGCTAATCTGCTCATCTCCAAGTGAACAGCTAAGTGGTTTGTCCATAGAGGCACCAGAATAGTGCCTCGAGGGTGTTTTCCACCTCTGAAAACTCCAACCCTATGATTTAAACACCAAACGGTAAACTTACAGTCAAAGAAATAGCCAAAATCAACAAAGGAACTGCTGTACATAAGGCAAGCATCTCAGTGGAGGCAAATTTGAGCTATTGTTGTGAGCACCGTTTACCATTCCAACAGGTCCAGAACCATCAGGTTCAATGGGAGGAGGAGAGCTCAGATAAGGGGAAGAGAATTTACCATAGCTGTGATTGCTTCCAGCTAAGAGGTGGAGGGTTCACTCATTCAATCAACCTTTATTAATTAAACTCTTACATGCCAGGTCCTATTCTAGGGGCTGGGGACCCTGCAGGAAACAGACACACACAAGCCCTGCCTTTGTGGAGTTTACTCCTCAAGCTGAGGGAGTGAGGCCACAAATATATAAAAACTCAATCTCTCTGAGTTGTGCCGTCCTGCCCTGAATACATGGTTTTGGATCACAGACTTCTCATTTCACTGGCTTCTCTCATTGTGGAGCACCGGCTCTTAGAGTGCAGGCTCAGGAGTTGAGGCCCACGGACTTTGTTGCCCTGCAGCACGTGGGATCTTCCCCGACCAGGGATCAAATCCCTGTGTCCCCTGCACTAACAGGCAATTCTTAACCACTGGACCACCAGGGAAGTCCAAGAGCCTGGATTTGAATTCAGTAAGTCAGACTCGCAGGGAGCGCTCACCCAATATCCTCCCAGAAGAACTGTGTTCATTAAAATGAATTCCTGTCTCTTCAGTGTCCGCTCACAGTTCTAGCAGCTATTTGAAAGCATAACGACCTCCTCTCTCATCCCAGCCCTGAAGTCTGCGGAGCTTCTTGCCTGCTTGGCCGATCTGCCTGAATGTAGCCCAACACTGCCACCTAGTGTCACCAGCCGGGCAGCAGCCTGCAGCACACAGATCTATTAGTACTGCCGTGGGCTTTCCTGGTAGCTCAGACCGTAAAGAATCTGCCTGCAGTGCGGAAACCTAGGTTCGATCCCTGGGTTGGGAAGATCCCCTGGAGGAGGGCATGGCAACCATCTTCAGTATTCTTGCCTGGAGAATCCCCATGGACAGAGGAGTCTGGCGGGCTGCAGTCTATGGGGTCCCAAAGTGTCGGACACGACTGTCTAAGAACATCCTAAGTCTGCTGCAGTTTCCCTCCAGTAACTGCTTCCATGGTGGCTCAGATGGTCAAGAATCTGCCTGCAATGCAAGAGACCCTGGTTCAATCCCTAGGTCAGGAAGATCCCCTGGAGAAGAGAACGGCAATCCACTCCAGTATTCTTGCCTGGAGAACTTCATGGACTGAGGAGCCTGGTGGGCTACAGCCCTGTCCATGGGGTCCCAAAGAGTCTGACATGGCTGAATGATTGACACTATCACTATGACTGCAAAGGAGATGCTTGTAAAACTTTCAAGTATGCTTGTAGAGAATGATTCCGAAAACTGACTTCTACAGGGCAAAGCCAAAGGGGCCCTGATTTGACCCCTGTATGGATATTTCACTAATTTTCCTTGGCTCCCAGACTCCACCACATTGTATCTGTTCTTGTGATACAGTGTTATCTGGTTATGAACGGTAATATCCTTATTTGTGGAAAAGTGTGTAAAGGAAAGTGCTACAATGTCTACTACTGACTGTCAGATGGTTTAGGGGGGAGGGAGGGGACAGGGCAGTGACCTTGTGAGTGCCTAACTCCGGAAGGCAGCACACAGGTGTTCAGTGAACAGTCCTCTTCATGTTTCATAAGTTTGCTGGTTTTCAAAATAAAAAGTCACAAGCATTACTGGGATATGTGAGAAGAGGGGCCAAGCATGGTCCCAGTGTCAATATCCAGACTCAGCCCTTCACTGCTCACCTGAAACCATCACAGCAGTGTCCATCGGCTATACCCCAATAGAAAATAGTTTACGACAACAACAGCAAAGCCTGGCGGTCAGCCATCTTGTACTACCTAAATGAGAGACAGTCCATAGGGATCGTGAAGTCATACACAGAGGGAGCTGGACTTCAGACGACTTTATGAAGCTGACTGTCTTATTGCGTGCTGCATGCTAAGTTGTTTCCGTCATGTCTGTCTCTTTGTGACCCCATGGACTGTAGCCCAACCAGACTCCTCCGTCCATCGGATACTCCAGGCAAGAATACTGGAGTGGGTTGCCATGTGCTTCTCCAGGGATCTTCCTGACCCAGGGGTTGAACCCCGTCTCATGTCTCCTGCATTGGGAGGTGGGTTCTTTAGCACTAGCGCCACCTGGGAAGTCCTGACTGTCTCACACTTATAAGCGCAGATAATTTCTTTTCCTTTTTTGAAATTTCTCTTATGATTGGTCTCTCTGTCAGAGTCAGTTGATATCATATCCTAATTTATCCATTCCCAATGATGACATTTGGAATTCAATAATAAAAATGCAGATATATGTTGTGTTAAAAAAACCCATCCAGACTCAGGAATGTGGACGGTGTGTGTCCCTGTGTGGGTCTCGGGGCCTGCATGCTGCTTGTGGACAAATCAGATCCTGGGGGGCTGGATTCCAGCCAATGAAAATGAGCGGCTTTCCCTGCTGGATAAGCTTACTGGCTCCAGCCAGACAGAATATGGTAAACCTTACCTGGCGTTACAGACAAGGTGTGGGACATGAGTGAGGATTAGGAAGCAGAGAGGATGCAGGGGGAGGATCCTGCTGGGAAGCACCCGCCTGGCTTGAGCCCAGGTTCCCTCTTTCTTGGTTGTTAGATGTGTGTAACATGTGTGCCCTCCAAATGTGTGCACATGTTACATGTGTGCACATGTTACCTGTGTGTAACATGTGTGCCCTCCAAATGCTCGCTTTCCTTTCTCCATCCAGATAACATTCCTCTTCTGTTTCACACGAGTGCAGGAGAGGAGTCAGAAACAACACGGAAAGTAACAACAGGGACACTGGAAAGGGCCCTGAAGTGGAGGCTGAGCCCTTCTCCCATGGGGCTGGGGGCACATGGGACATGCACGTGGGGGGAGGAGAATCCTCCCAGAGCGTGATGGGAACATGTGAGCCAGAGGCTGTGTCACCCCTGAAGTTTATCACTTGCATCACCCAAACATTCTTGCTGTGTACAAACACTGAGCTAAAGAAAATGGTTAAAAACAAAAACATGCAAAATTGGAAGCAGCATCAAGGGGGGACACAAAGGCAGTGAAAGCATGGAGATCTAACCCCTGAGCTGCCAGGGAATAGTTCTAGAGGGCTTTATAAGCAAGCCTCTATGTCCCCATCCTCATCCCTTTTTCCGAGGCCTGCCAAGCCCAACCAGACTCCTCCGTCCATCGGATACTCCAGGCAAGAATACTGGAGTGGGTTGCCATGTGCTTCTCCAGGGATCTTCCTGACCCAGGGGTTGAACCCCGTCTCATGTCTCCTGCATTGGGAGGTGGGTTCTTTAGCACTAGCGCCACCTGGGAAGTCCTGACTGTCTCACACTTATAAGCGCAGATAATTTCTTTTCCTTTTTTGAAATTTCTCTTATGATTGGTCTCTCTGTCAGAGTCAGTTGATATCATATCCTAATTTATCCATTCCCAATGATGACATTTGGAATTCAATAATAAAAATGCAGATATATGTTGTGTTAAAAAAACCCATCCAGACTCAGGAATGTGGACGGTGTGTGTCCCTGTGTGGGTCTCGGGGCCTGCATGCTGCTTGTGGACAAATCAGATCCTGGGGGGCTGGATTCCAGCCAATGAAAATGAGCGGCTTTCCCTGCTGGATAAGCTTACTGGCTCCAGCCAGACAGAATATGGTAAACCTTACCTGGCGTTACAGACAAGGTGTGGGACATGAGTGAGGATTAGGAAGCAGAGAGGATGCAGGGGGAGGATCCTGCTGGGAAGCACCCGCCTGGCTTGAGCCCAGGTTCCCTCTTTCTTGGTTGTTAGATGTGTGTAACATGTGTGCCCTCCAAATGTGTGCACATGTTACATGTGTGCACATGTTACCTGTGTGTAACATGTGTGCCCTCCAAATGCTCGCTTTCCTTTCTCCATCCAGATAACATTCCTCTTCTGTTTCACACGAGTGCAGGAGAGGAGTCAGAAACAACACGGAAAGTAACAACAGGGACACTGGAAAGGGCCCTGAAGTGGAGGCTGAGCCCTTCTCCCATGGGGCTGGGGGCACATGGGACATGCACGTGGGGGGAGGAGAATCCTCCCAGAGCGTGATGGGAACATGTGAGCCAGAGGCTGTGTCACCCCTGAAGTTTATCACTTGCATCACCCAAACATTCTTGCTGTGTACAAACACTGAGCTAAAGAAAATGGTTAAAAACAAAAACATGCAAAATTGGAAGCAGCATCAAGGGGGGACACAAAGGCAGTGAAAGCATGGAGATCTAACCCCTGAGCTGCCAGGGAATAGTTCTAGAGGGCTTTATAAGCAAGCCTCTATGTCCCCATCCTCATCCCTTTTTCCGAGGCCTGCCTTTGTTGTTTGGAGAAGGAAATGGCAACCCACTCCAGTGTTCTTGCCTGGAGAATCCCAGGGACGGGGGAGCCTGGTGGGCTTCCGGCTCTGGGGTCACAGAGTCGGACACGACTGAAGCGACTGAGCAGCAGCAGCAGCCTTTGTTGTTATTGTTGTCTAATTGCTCGGTTGTGTCTGACTCATCGCGACCTATAGCCTGCCAGGCTCCTCTGTCCATGGGATTTCCCAGCCAAAAACACTGGAGTGGGTTGTCGTTCCTTCTCCAGGGGATTTTTCCAGACCTAGGGATCTCCTGCACTGGCAGGCAGATTCTTTACCCCTGAGCCACCAGGGCCTGCTGTGCGGTTTACCTAAGGTCACTGATGGAGACTGTGAAAGTCCTCACTGATTGAGTGCAGCCCCTCTCTTCCTCACGTGGCTGGTCCTGGTTGAGAGAGGGTCCGGTGGGTCTGCCTACGCACTGCCCTCCTTCTGGTTGTGTCCAGGGTGGGGATGACTGGCCAGGGGACTTGTCCATGTATTTATTAACTGGACATCGTGTATGGCAATAATGTTCATCAATCAGTGCACTAATGAATGCTTAAAATAGGTCTGGGGGAGTGGAGCCTGGTTGGAGGGTTAGCCCATTTCCATGGTGTCAATATTATCACTGTGGCCAATTTTGAGCGGCTGATAGAAAGTCATTAGAGTTGGGAATAAATGGGCATCATTGCACAGTCAGGGCCCTTGATCTTGGCTTCAGCATGTTACAACAACCACAGCAGTATTTCCCGAACAGGACTGAAAGTGATAGAGGTGATAAAAAGTCTTTCTTTGTGACTAAGATTGTACAGGACCGCTTCTGGTGTAGCGTCACTGAGCCCTGATGTAACGTGGAGCCTGACATGCTATATCCTATTCTCCTTCCTCACATCTCAGCTCAAGAGCTCGTCGTTAGGGAGGCTTTTCCAGGCTCCGTGATGTAAAACCCCTCACTTCTCTCCCTGTGGGTCTCTAATCTATTGCCTTGTTCTGTTTCCTTCATAGCAACTATTTCTGTAGGTATTAAGCATTTTGCATTGAATTCTAAGTTTTCTGTGCATTTATATTTTCAATCTGTTTATCCCTTCTTCATTGTCTTCCCTGGAGCAAGCACTTGGCCCGCCCAGTATAGAGCACATTTCTACAGATGGGACTCCAAGTTGTTTCCCTGCTAAGAAAACTTCTGCCCTTGTCTTTCCTCCCATTTTCTTATTCTGACATCACCTGACTGTCATCGGGGCCCAACCCCTCAGTTGCTCCCACCACCTTCTCCCTCCACCTTTTGGTTAGATCTGGTCATTTATTGCTTCCTTTGAGGTCTCTGACCCTGGTTTGTTCGGGAGTGTCTGCTGTTCTTATATTTGAACAACTCACTAACTGTTAACACTTGGGTCACTTTTTCTCAAACATTGTTTAGAACGTCATAAACGAGTGCTTCATGACCTCCTGTCAGGAAACGGTGCTGAAATTGGCACCCTTTCTCTCGGTTCTGCTAGTGAGATCGGAGGGTAAGCTGGTTATTTGCTTGTTTGTGCTCAAAGCCCCTGTTTCTCCCATGTCTTTCCATCTCAGGGCTGCAGAGCATGTGTGCCAGGCTCTCTTGCTTCTGCGAAAACTCTGCTCTGAAGCAGGGGAGGTGGGGAAGTAGGGTTTATCCCACCCTGCTTGATTGGCAGCTTAGTCAGGGGACTCGTTTTCCTGGGCAGGAGCTGCCCCTCTGAGCATCCTCCTGGGACTCTGCCTTGCTGGTTCCTCTAGTTAGGCCTGCCTTGGTTTATCGTCCACCAGTTCCACATTCCTGCCTTTGGAAATACCCAGGGTGACTTCTGACTGGACCCTAAGTAAGGGGTGACTAGATGTGCTGACCTCCACCAACATTTTCTATCTTCATTTCTCTCCAGCCATCACCTTTCAAAGATTATAGAACAGGTTTGTGCTTTGTTCATTGTTTTGAAGTTTGTGAAGGAATATTTGGGCTCTTCAAATACTTTGGTTAAGCACTGGGGGATATCTTATCAGCTACCTTATAATTCCATTGTCATGTATTTTACGTCGTATCTTTGGCACACTTGTGCTTGTGAAACAGGTAAAGAGATATGGGTGGAGCCAGAGACTCTGTATTCGCAGTTTACAACTTAGAGCTTCTCCAACCACAGAAGTGCCTTCTGCTTATCACTTTAACAGTTTTAGCTCATAACATGATAAATGTCAAGGTATCAAAGTGGAATGGAGAAGGCAATGGCACCCCACTCCAGTACTCTTGCCTGGAAAATCCCATGGATGGAGGAGCCTGGTAGGCTGCAGTCCATGGGGTCACTAAGAGTCGGACACGACGGAGCGACTTCACTTTCACTTTTCACTTTCATGCATTGGAGAAGGAAATGGCAACCCACTCCAGTACTCTTGCCTGGAGAATCCCAGGGACGGGGGAGCCTGGTGGGCTGCCGTCTATGGGGTCGCACAGAGTCGGACACGACTGAAGTGACTTAGCAGCAGTAGCAGTATCAAAGTGGAAAAAAAAAAAGTGAAATTTAAGGAAGTGGCTTGTTGACTTGTTATTTCAGAATGACTGCTCAATCTTTAATCATGAATTTTAAAAAATTAAAAAATGAATGCCTTATGTTTAAATATTAAATACAAATTTGAGCAATCCTAGAAAGCAAATATATAGGCTGTATATTTCATCCATTCATGTAAAAATACTTCAGCACATTCTAGGTGCTGATTTTTCTAGGTGATGGGAACACGTAATACAAAAAACCTTGTGCTTGCATCCTGCCTTTTTCACTAAGGTAAAAACCCTAAACTACCTAAATAGGATGAGAAAACTTACAATCATCACACACCAACATATGCTGGTCAAACTGGGCAATTAAACAGTAGGCACATTAAAACGGGAAAAAGATGCCTGTTTATGAAATTCAGTTCGGTTCAGTCCCTCAGTCATGTCTGACTCTTTGCGACCCCATAGACTGCAGCACACCAGGCTTCCCTGTCCATCCCCAACTCCCAGAGTTGGAGTTATGAAGTACATGCATGCTAAGTCACTTCAGTCGTGTCTGACTCTGCGACCTTATGGACTAGCCTGCCAGGCTCCTCTGTCCGTGGAATTCTACAGGCATGAATACTGGAGTGGGTTGCCATGCCCTCCTCCAGGGGATCTTCCCAACCCAAGGATTGAACCCGTGTCTCTTAAGTCTCCTGCACTGGCAGGTGCGCTCTTTACCACTATCCCCACCTGAGAAGCCCTTATGAAGTACACCCAGTCACAGAAGCAGGGATTTCTCACATCCCGGTTGTTTCCCTCTAGGATTGTTTTTCAGTTGCTGTCGTGTCTGACTCTTTACAACCTATGGACTGCAGCATGCTAGGCTTCCCTGTCGTTCACAATCTCCCGAAGTTTGCTCAGACTCCTATTTATGAATCGGTGATGCTATCCAACTATCTCACCCTCTGTTGCCTCTTTCTCCTCTTACCCTCAATCTTTCCCAGCATCAGGGTCCTCTAGGATGGGTATATGTAATAAGGACACTTTTCTACCAGTGACACATCTTAGAATGTAGTAGGCCTACACCCATCCTAAAAGTTACAAGCATCTAGTTGGAAGTTAAGGCATCGTCTAAACCAAACAAATGGCCCCATAAAGGCTTCCTACCTTGTGAAACCTGGACCCAGTCCCCAACCCCATCAGTCACGCAGTCATGCCCTACAGCAGAGACAGTTCCTGGCGGTCCATCTCCCTGTGCTTGTCACATCAGAAAGAGCACCTTGCCTCTCAGGGGATTCTTTACTCCTCAAATGTATTACAGGAGACTGATTATTACTGATTCAGTTGACTGATCATTTGAGAGAAACATTTCATAAGACTAGCAATTAAGATGTGTTTGGAGTTAGGTTTTGATAACTCAGTAGTGATTTCTTAGAAAAGAAAAAAAGCTAGTTGCTGTTCTCTCAAGGTGAGGATCAAAATCACAACTTGAAGAAAAAAAACTCAGTAATCTTGTCTTCGTAAATTGACTCTGTTCATAGCCCTTTAACACTCGTAATTCATTCAACAAATATTTATGGAGTGCTTACTCTGTACAGGACACTTCTGAAGAAAACTGCATGCAGGCTTAGGGATACTGATTTGGATGGGGGAGTGGGGGGCAGTCAGGGCAGGCCTCTAACTGGGCGGCGACCTATACTGGCCTCTGGGACCAGAGCTTTGTGGATAGAGGAAGAGAAGACCACGGGGGCACGGGAAAAGGGGCACTGCAGCCAACAAGGGACAAACAGCAGAGAAACCTGACATGAGATCATGGTGACACTCCAGGGTTTGAACATGTAAGCCAAAGGAGTTTTGGATTTCGTTCTGTGACAGCCTGTGCATGTGTGTGTGTGGCAGGCTTTAGAAGCAAGATGAAAAGGCAGGAGGGTGAGGTTGCCTCTGGCTTAGACTGAGGACTGGGCTGGAGTGGGAAACCTCGGGGCAGGGAGCTCTCAGGTGTCAAGCGCACTTCTGAAGGCAGACCTGTGGTTCTTGGTGATGGGTAAGCACATGCTATTAGAGCAAAAATATTTGGATCTTGAGCAACTGGGGCAACCATGCTGTCAGCTACTGAGAATGGGAAGAGTGGAGGATGAAAGATCCCCCCTCCCTCGCCATCTTTTAAGAAAATTTGCCATGTTAAGGCAAGAATTAAATTCACTTGTTGGGAGCTCAAGAGGAGCCAAGGGCTGGAGATAAACTGGGTGAAATCAACCAAAGAGTGGGATTCTTTTGGTGGACTGCATTTTGAGGGCACTCCCCAAGTTCAAAATCAGGGAAAAGGGTACAGCAAATCAGAACAGGATCTAAAGAATCCCAACTTTAAGCCAAATTATATGAAACATGACTGGAACACAACCGCTATTAAAAATTTTTTAGTAACCTGGTATTTTAAGTATTTTTCAAGTGCGTAATTTATGCACTTTGACTTTCAAAACAGACTGTTCTGAAATAACTGCACAATATAGTCAAAACATATTTATTACTTTTCAGTGTCATTTTGTACACTCCAGTACAAATACAAGAATATAGCCATATTTACAGTTATTGAAAAGAAATCGGTATATTCAAACCCCACATCTAAATACAGTAGCTTTAAGTCCTGAACTACAATAGTTCTGGTTTGCAGTGAATGACTTCGCCCCTGCCCCCTCCCCTTTGAAATAATCCCTTAAAGGTTGTGTTTAAAGAGAACAGATTGTTTCTGACATGGGTTAACAATTAATTCTTTGCAAAGTGTTAAGCACCTCCTTTCCAAGATTTTACAATTATGAAGCAGATATATAAAATCTGGAAGATAAAAATCACTCATCTGGGCTATTAAAAGCAGCATAATGTCTTTAAAAAAAGGCTGACACAGTTTTCAGTGTGCTTAAAGTCTGGCAGTACAGCCCGTTATCAAATTAAAGGTTAGTCAAATTAGTTAAGCAGAAAACAAAGGGAAAAATAGGAGGCTGGCTCTTCAAGGCTAAGACTTTCTAACAGACCCACCTTCACAGAATATTTTATTACATCACTTTTTAAGATTTGAATGTAACACTAATGTCCCTTTTAAAATAAAATCCTGAGGTTTCCTAGGGGCAATTTGTATCTCTATTCTCAAATTCTCTGAACCACAGTGTCCACAAAATGAGATACATGCTCAAAGCCATGGCAACAGGACAACTAAAGGATATTCTGGGGGGTATAATATCTATTTTAATAAATATCCCCTGGTTACCTCAAGAAGGTTAGTAGCTGGACACCAAGTCTGTATTAGTATTAAAGTGCAGTATTTAAAATAATTCACTACAGAATAAGTGAATCAAATATTGTAAAAATATTTCCACAAAATTTTTGTTTAAAAATTCACTGGGAAATTTCAAATTAGGCATCTTCTCATATATATATACACACACATACAGATATGTGTATATATATATATGAGCAATTCCTAATTTAGGGATAAAAACACTTTTTAAAAGTCCAAAGAATAAGGTGATACAGATCAATAAACAATTAGCAAATTAAATTCGAAGTTACCTTAAACCACAAGCCAAGCTGCCATCTGATAGGGAAATATCTGCCTACCCCATCATCTTTCCAGAAAAGACACAGGACTACATCAGTAAGGGTTCTAACTTAACAGAGCTCTTCCGAATTTCATGTACATGCACTAATCAAGCCCAGCAAATATTAACAATCTCACAGGTATTAACATTTCATGACGATATAATTTATGACATTTGTCTTTTCTTACATTTTATCCTCAAGTTACAATAAAAAAAAAAAGTCAGTTTCCAGTATGATCTTAATTCTTAATTACACTGGAATATTTTTCTATTTAGAAAATATCAACCATACTATCACAATTTACCTTTTTAAATGTATTAAGAAGTCTGAGCATTATCTTCTATACTTCAAATATGCTTAAAGCACAAGAGCATTTTGAATTTTTGCATCCCAGAATGTAGCAACAATGTCTAACATCACAAAATAAGCCCTTGGTGCTGGCAGTTCTGAAAGCACATGAATGCATCTGCCTCAACAGGAAAAAAAGTCTCTAAATCGGATAAGATTTTGAATTAGGAGATTTTTCTGCATAAAGAAACCCTTGTGATCTGATTTAATACTGGCAGTGTCATGCTAAGGCCACGAGACCAATATTTTAGCAAAGAAAAAAAAAGCCAAGGTAATTTTATAGTAGCAATAGTTTCTTTTTTTATTTTAATATACTTTAGGAAACAATATACAAAGCTGAGCGTTCCCACCATCTCCAGGTAACAGCAGGAAGCTCCAATTACACAAATTTAGCGTTTTGTGATGGCTAAGAACAGCAGTCAGCACCAGACTTGAACAGTTAGCTACAACACAAACATCCTTCAAAATGAAATGTCATAATAGCAAGACAGGTAAACCAGGGTTTTAACAAATGACAACCACTTGGGAAGTGACTTAATTGTTCTTGTTGAATTTCTTATTTCATTAAATAGTCTTATACACATTTTCCTGTTAATATGCTTTAAACAAAACCTCCCTTAAGGAATTATTTCAATGAAGTATAAATGTTCAACAAGAATAGTTTTGATAAAGAATCCCCAGGTAGTTCAAATTCTAATATGCATTGACCGAAGGTAAAGAAAAATAACAATTTTTGTTTCTTTTAACATGTTTATTACAACAGATACAATTCACATCTGACTAGCTTTGTTTCCACTTCCCTCCCACAACCATGTTCATTGGGCCATTTCCTCATATTTGAGCAATCAATGTACTTTCAGCACACATGCCCAGCAGTACTTTTAAGTCCATTCTTACAGGGTGCAAATGGATTTCAATAATTTATACAAACAAGTGGGTTATGCTCAATCACTGCAATTTTAAGCTACTGTACACAGGAATGAAAAGGTTATAGAAAAGTGCCATAGCAACAGTGCCTTAAGAAAGGAGAAAAAGAGGAGCCTTAAAAAATGGATAAAATCAGATCAAGGATTTCAGAGGGAAATGGAACACACGGGAAATGAAAAACATTTCTCTGCAAAACAAATGGAGAAGCACTGCTCTTGATCAGGTGCAAGTGTGGAAACAGTTGTTTCATGATATTTTGTACACTGCCCATATGGTTCAAAATCGCATCCTTAGACACAGATCGCCTGGCGCTTGCACTGAATTTTTGAAAATGCAAGATTTCTGAATGATAAATTAACCCCCCAAATTTTTCTTTAAAAAAGCTAATTTTGCAGACAGGTTTACATGTAAAAGGCTAGGTATTTAGCCACCTCAGCATTGATTAGTTTTGGATGTCTAAGCTCTGTTACACATGGCTTCCCATGGCTTCACTCTACAAAACATATTTACAACGTGAAGAATACATCTACAAGAAATCTACATTTCAAGGGTTTTACAAATCAATCTTGTATCTTTCCCCTGAAGTGAATCTCACAGACCCCGACCCCTTGTCATTTCCTCTGCCCAGCTTAACGGTCCAAAGTCTACTTAAATGCAGCTCAAAAATGTTAAGACTGGGCAACAGATTTACAGTTCCTGTTCTCAACACCATGTGCAATTATTCACATCTTCACACCATGAAGGAATTCTGATTTTTTAGCTTTTCGAGTTCCTTAATTTGTTGTCTCAAAAATAGTATCCTGAAAAATAAAAGACAGCATTAGAGCCCATACAGTCATTATAAATTTTACAGCAAAAACAAACTTTTAACTATAAAAATAGATTTACAAAGAAAATGACTAACTACTAGCTATGATGAAGTAATTTAAAACTGTTCAGTTTAGTTAGGACAAAATAACCATTTGAAAATATGACAAATATTAACGTATTGGGATGACAAAAGTTAAAATGTTTCCTAGTTTTCTAACCCTTTCTCAATAATTACAATGAACAATTCTCAACATAAATGTAGGTTCATAAAAATGGAGCAAAGTCCAGCTGACATGCATATTTAAAACAAAATATAAAAACACAAACTCCACAGCTAACTAGATTTTTATGAGTTTCGTAACACTACTCCTCTTCTGTGAACTGTGACAATTACTGCTTGATATCATATGGTCAAACGCGGTTTGTGACTATGTTTCAGTAGCTGCACACCTGTCGAGCAAGCCAAAGTAAGGTTTTACATATGTCAGAACTACTTTCAGAGCAATCCTAGAGCAAAAATTAATCCCAACTGATATTCAGGAAGTGTTTCCAGACTTTTTAGTCGTTGAAAGCTTAGGAAAAAACTCACTTTCCCAAGTTTACCATAAACCATGACTTGGCATCTGTGGTTTCACGACAAGATAACATCTGACACAGTGACTCAACACAGACAGGATGTGAAGCCACTCAAATTGTGTCCTCAATTTTGTAACAGGCATTGAAAAAGAAAATAACCTATACTAATTAACACAATATAGAAATCCCAGTTGAATAAAATACTACATCATTAAGAAATACAAGAGAGAGTTAAGGTGAAAACAGTTAAAGAAAGCACATATACATCATTAAACTTCCTAGACAACTAAACTTTTCACGTAATTTCCAAGGGATCTATTGATGCTTCAAGGACAATGTAATCAGTAGTTTGAATGTCAACTGAGATATTTACCCTCAATAAGAGGGCACTGCTCTCAACCAAAGAGGGGACTCCTGGTAACTGGTCGCTGTCAACATCTCACTTTTTAAATAAAACAAGTACCTTACGTAGTCATTATCCAAGAAAAAAAGTTTAATAATAAAGCATTTATACCACAGGTTAAGAGAAATAAAATCTAGATGCCATTACCATTCATCAGGAATATTAGTAAACTATGAAGCAATTCACAGTATTATGGAATGTGATATTATCAAAGAGAACTTTAAATTAAATTTACTTCAGGGAAAAGTTTACCTTTGCTCTCGCAAAGTTGCTTGAATTTCACATACTCGGACTAAAGATCTTAAATTTTTTAATTCAGTACAAATTTCTGACATATGAACGCTTCCCATGTTATGGGCTTCTTCTCGCAATCTTGATGCCTACAAAAGAAATGAAAATCTCATGAAATATAAGTCATATTCACATACACAAACAGAATGTAACTTTATATCAAGATTATAAAATAAATCTTTTCTTTTAAATCCACAAAAATGCTCATGGATCTGAGGCGGGGCAGGGAATGATTAAAAAAAAAAACAAAAACACCATCTCTAATGGTGAAATGTATTCCTTTGAGATTTCGCCCCTCAGGCTTCTTGAGAAGATACTATTTTCAGTCTCATGGTAGTACAGCAGTAAGATAGAAGGACTCATGATTTGCGGTTAATAAAAAATGCTGGATCAGCCAAAGTGAAGTCCAAGTATAACAATGATAAAAGGGCCTTACCGTATCCCTGTATCAAGAGATACACAATGCATGACCATGAGCTTACAGAACGTTTCAGATGGTTAGTCATTTGATAAAACGAAACAGCTAGTGGCAATAACTGGAATATGCTAGGGTTGGTCCTTCATCCCAAAGTACAAGTGTTTACTAACTTTCAGTAGTTAGTTGAACCTTGAACAACAGAGGTTTACACTGTGCAGGCAGGCCCACTTACACATGGATTTTTTCTAATAATCAACACCCCTGTCCTACACAATCCACGGTTGGTTGATCTGGGGGTGAGGGACTGTAGATATGGAGGGCTGACTATAAACCATACTTGGATTTTTGACTGTGTGGAGAGTCAGCCCCCCTACCCAAGTTGTTCAAGGGTCAACTGTACTAAAAGGATCAGAGTAGCTGGCTGAGTAGGAAAAGCATGCTGGCTTTGAGACAGATCTAGTAATTGAGTGACCTTGGTACCGATAATTTGATCTTAAGGGCCTCATTAGTAAAACGAAAAATTCATGATCTGCACTGGTCAGTAGTTTTAGAAAATGGAAAAAATAAACAAAGTACTTAGCACAGAGCTAAACGCTGAGCACTTGATAATAGGAGCTATAATGATAATTAAAATATGTGAAGCACAGAAAGTTATCTCACAAATATCCTGTAAGTACGTATCAAATATTTTACAAAGTGACCACAGACAATCTAATGAAAAATTAGTTGTTTTAAAGACTGCTCAAATCCATAGGGTCCGGGTTCAGTTCAGTTCAGTCGCTCAGTCGTGTCTGACTCTTTGCGACCCCATGAATCGCAGCACGCCAGGCCTCCCTGTCCATCACCAACTCCCGGAATTCACTCAGACTCGCGTCCATCGAGTCAGTGATGCCATCCAGCCATCTCACTCTCGGTCGTCCCTTTTTCCTCCTACCCCCAATCCGGGTTAGATTTTCTCAAAGTGGAATTGAGCTGCCAGCAAACCACAGGCAGAACACCTGCTGTGACTGTGACATACCTGCTTCTCCGCATGATCTGCAGGCCATCCTTGAACGTGCTTGATGAGATTTTCATTGAAGTGTGCTGCAAGCGTCGGTGTTAGTGAACACGGAGGTCGGGCAGAGGAGTTCTGTGGTACAACTGCTGTATTTGATGCGTTACTACTAGACGTGTGATTTGGACCAGGTGACGGACTTCTCTGGCTGCTACGAGAAAAGATAACCGAACATGAAGCATGGTTAAAAGTGGTTTCTAGGTATCCTAAACACTGCCTGTCAATACCTCTCATTAACTTAAAGATACCCAAATTCCTAAGAATAATATTACTTTAATATTAAATATGTATAATTTCAAATCCAAAGAATACTTATATCATATTCCTAATACACGTCTGGAGGTTAAAAGAGCCCTGTGAACAGTAATGTCAGGGCTGAATTTAAAATATCTGTACTCACCCAAACTTGACAGTGGAACCTGTGACTTTGTATACTACAAACACTAATAAGGATGTGACTCAGCAATGGTCACATTAGAACAGTTGTAGATATAAGGCACATCAATGTATCTTAAATACATGAAGACATGGAGGGTGAAAAGTTCAGAGGTTTTGACTGTTTAAAATCAGACTAAAGTGTGTAATCAGAGGGTGAAATAATGTGAAGCAAAACAGACACTGTAACTGCCTCACAATGAATGAGTTCAGTGGCAAAATAAGACCAAAAATGGGGAATACTCTGAGGTTGCTTTTCACCTGTATGGTTTGGGCCAGGATTTGGGGATGTGGTGATGAGAATCAAGAATGTAATACCCCAAAGCTGACTTTCCAGCTGTCTGACACCAGACTTTGCTCTGAATGAATTTCAGTTATTTCCGAAAATGAAGTCTCCCAAAAGATGAAGAGTTTTCATCACTGAGGATATTTAAAATTATATTGCAGCCACTAAAGACTAAAGGTTCAGAGTTGAGGCTATTGGGAAGGCCTGACACACATCAGCTGGAAAATACTGACCCAAGTTTCAGATGTGAGATTTTTGGCTTTATCAATAAACTCAAATCTAAAACTGCTATTGGATAGTTATCATTTCCAATGAATGAAGTAGCATAAAATCATGTGCCTCTACAAGTGAAGTGTCATATATAGTTACTCCCATTGTATTCCATCAAGCAAAATTCTAAACAGAGAGCCACTTTCTTCAAAATAACTCAGAATTCACTACTAGAGACAATCTAGTAAGATTTGCCTTTGTAAATTTTATAATACACAAAACTATGTTAGGCTATCCATGGATTCTTCCAAGAACAAGTTCTACTATGCATATATAATATCCAAATAATATGATAATAAAAGGAAAAAACAGTGTTGTCTCAACACACAAAAGCAACTTACTTTGAGCGCTGAAGGCTTCGGGGAGAGACAGGTTCATGACCTTGCTGCTTGTCAGCAGTTACAGGCTGCTGCGTAGCCGACTGTGAAACTGGTCCTTGCTTAACTACTGGAGTACTAACCTGGAATGTCAAAATCTGGTGAGACAGGCTTCTACCACATAGACAAACAGCAGTGGAAACTAGATAAGAGCAAAAGTTCTGCCAATGAAAACTTTCCAATTATTTTTGTTCAGTGATTTTTTTTTAAAGGTAAGAATTGTCTTAAACGTTCACAATAAGATCAGTATTAGCGATACAGCCACACTTAATTATGTAAACTATTGTCATTTAGGGCCCAAATTTTCAGATCCCTCCAAGTCTGGTTAGTAATCTTGAACAATATAAAACATGGAGATTTAAAGAAGAGGAATCAAATGAGTTTCCAAAGGTCATGTAGTTAGAAGAAAGTTTTGAGGCTTAGATCTCATTTCTTCATAAAATGGCCCAGAGCCAAACAATTACTTAAGCCAACCAGCTTAAGAAACTAGTTCTCCTGATTTTAAGCCCCATTTTCTTTCCAATATACTGTAACATCTATTATGATTTACTGTTACTTCTGTACCAATAAATACATTACACCACATCATACAAATACAGATGCTTAAAATTCAATCACAAATGAAGAGAATGTATAGACTTGTCTATCAGAGAATGAGCTATGGCCCATATGCAATTTAACTGGAGTGGGCTTCAAAGAAATGGCACCCTACAGTGGCAGACCAACAGGTCCATGGTTACCATTGTGGACACATACATTTTCATACACACATGTGACAGAAAACAAGCAGTTTTCAATGTAAGTCCAAAATATATACAAAAGCATGTTCTTTTATAAAGAACATTTTAATAAGAGTGTGGTTTCTGTAGTGTAGTGGTTATCACGTTCGCCTAACACGCGAAAGGTCCCCAGTTCGAAACCGGGCAGAAACAATCTAGGGCTTCCCTGGTGGCTCAGAGGTTAAAGCGTTTGCCTTCAATGAGGGAGACCCGGGTTCAATCCCTGGGTTGGGAAGATCCCCTGGAGAAGGAAATGGCAATCCACTCCAGTATTCTTGCCTGGAGAATCCCACGGACGGAGAAGCCTAGTAGGTTACAGTCCACGGGGTCGCAAAGAGTCGGACACGACTGAGCGACTTCACCTTCACCTTCATATAAGATCAAATGCCCACTTACTTTTAAAGACAATCTGAAAGGTTTATAATGCAAAAAAAACTACAAGCCATCTGCTTACAGGTTTTGAAGTGACAATGTTACGATCAACTGTAAATCCAACACAACCACTCATGCTGTGTACAGCCATCTTTCACTGTGCTCTTAGAATACCACAAGGTAAGTTATAAGCTCTAAGAATAGGCCTCTTGTGCTAAAACTCACATTTTAATTCTTCTCTCATCAAAATACAAGTAAACAATAAGGAACTACACAGAAAACTAACAACTGTAACTCAAAATTTTAAAGCAGCAATCTACAACACACACAGAAACATGACAAGTAGGGAAGGGATGAGCCAACAGGAGACCTAAGAGCTGGCCTACCATCCATTTCAAGCCATGTTTCAATACAGTTTTATTTTTAGGCTTCTGCTTATGATTTAAGTAAGGCATTGTCTGCCATAAAAGTGTCAAACAGCCCCGTTTTACAGCTTTGAAAAACAATTTCCCCATACAGTTACCAGTAAGAGTTCAAAAAAAGTTAAAACCCATACATTTCAACTTCCAAATAGCTCAAGTTTTACTGGTGGTATGCTACAAAAGCACAGAATGAGGATGACTGAGAACTGCTTATGAATTTGTGAGCAAGGATCAAAGAATGCTGCGTAAAATCCAACAGCAGCAGCATAAGGTCCTGTTCATAGCCCAATAAGAACAGAGACTACCAACAGTCTAACTGTGCTGTGAGGAGCCAACAATGTAAGGTTTTACTTGGACAAACAAGCAATATGGCTTCATAAAATGGGTTCTATATTCAGAAAGACCTGGGTCTAAAAATGACTCGACCATAAAAATCAGACTTAATGAAAGAGTTAAGTTTCTATCAAATGAAGCAAACAGTAGCTGATGTGAAAATTAGATACAAAGCTCTTGCCACAGAAATTTCTATAAAAAAGTATGGGGAAATCACTGGAAAACATGTTCTCTCACAGCTTGGAGTCTAAAAATTCTACAAAAATAAGACTATTAGTAAACCTTCTTTATCCATGAAGTCAATAAAGAGAGAACAGCATCAATTCACAGAAGGGGCACCAGTGCAACTCACTCCTCTAAGCCCTCCATTAGCTGAGATTAACCTGCATCTATTCTCAGTCACCAGCCATGTATCCCACCACTACCTCACTCCCAAAAAAGGGCTCTTCCTCCATACACAGGCTATAACACTATGAAAACTTGTTTTAGCCAAAAGTGTGTTCTTTCCCAATTCCCCTCAGAGGCGATGTACCTACCAGTCAGTTCAGTTCAGTGGACTCTCTGCAACCCCACGCCAGGCTCCCCTGTCCATCACCAACTCCAGGAGATTGCTCAAACTCATGTCCATCAAGAGAATGATGCCATCCAACCATCTCATCCTCTGTTGACCCATTCTCCTGCCTTCAATCTTTCCCAGCATCAGGGCCTTTTCCAATGAGTCAGCTTTTCACATCAGGTGGCCAAAGTATTGGAGCTTCAGCACCAGTCCTTCCAATGAGTATTCTGGACTGATTTCCTTCAGGATTGACTGGTTTGATCTCCTTGCAGTCCAAGGGACTCAAGAGTCTTCTCCAACACCACGGTTCAAATTGATGGTTCACCACCAACAATTCTTCAATGCTCAGCTTTCTTTATAGTCCAACTCTCAAATTCATACATGACTAACTGGAAAAACCAAGCTTTGACTAGACAGACTTCTGTCAGCAAAGTAAAATCTTTGTTTTTTAATATGCTGTCTAGGTTGGTCATAGCTTTTCTTCCAAGGAGCAAGCGTCTTCTAATTTCATAGCTGCAGTCACCATCTGCAGTGATTTTGCCATGAAGTGACGGGACTGGATACCATGATCTTAGTATTTTCAACGCTGAGTTTTAAGCCAGCTTATTCACTCTCCTCTCTTACTTTCATCAAGAGGCTATTTAGTTCCTCATCACTTTCTGCCATAAGGGTGGTGTCATCTGCATATCTGAGGTTATTGATATTTCTCCTGGCAATCTTGATTCCAGCTTGTGCTTCATCCAGTCTGGCATTTCACATGATGTACTCTGTGAAATGTACTCTTGTAAGTTAAACAAGCAGGGTGACAATATGAAGCCTTGACGTACTCCTTTCCCAATTTGGAACCAGTCCGTTGTTCCATGTCTGGTTCTAATTGTTGCTTCTTGAACCTGCATACAGATTTCTCAGGAGGCAGGTATGGTGGTCTGGTATTGCCAACTCTTGGAAGACTTTTCCAGTTTGTTGTGATCCACACAGTCAAAGGCTTTGACATATTCAATAAAGCAGGAGTAGATGTTTTTCTGGAATTCTCTTGCTTTTTCTATGATCCAATGGATGTCGGCAATTTGATATCCAGTTCTCTGCCTTTTCCAAATCCAGCTTGAACATCTGGAAATTCTCAGCTCACGAACTGCTGAAGTGTCGTTTGGAGAATTTTGAGCATTACTTTGCTAGTGTATGAGATGAGTGCACCTGTGTGGTAATTTGAACATTCTTTGGCATTGCCTTTCTTTGGAATTGGAATGGAAACTGACCTTTTCCAGTCCTGCGGCCACCGAAGTTTTCCAAATTTGCTGGCACATTGAATGCAGCACTTTCACAGCATACCATTTCTATGCTTTATTGTGCCATCTTTGCATGAAATGTTCCCTTGGTATCTCTAATTTTTTTAAAGAGATCTCTAGTCTTTACCATTCTATTGTTTCCTTCTACTTCTCTGCATTGATCAAAGAGGCAGGCTTTCTTATCTCTCCTTGCCACCTTTGGAACTCTGCATTGAGATGGATATACCTTTTTCTCCTTTGCCTTTCACTTCTATTCTTTTCTCAGCTATTTTTAAGAAGTCCTCAGACAACCATTTTGCCTTTTTGCATTTCTTTTTTCTTGGGGATGTTTTGATTACCACCTTCTGTACAATGCCACAAACCTCTGTCCATAGATCTTAGGCACTCTATCAGATCTAATCCCTTGAATGTATTTGTCACTGTCACTGTATAATCCTAAGGGATTTGATTTAGGTCATTTCTGAATGGTCCAGTGGTTTTCCTACTGTCTTCAATATAAGTCTGAATTTCGCAATAAGGAGTTCATGATCTGAGCCATAGTCAGTTCCTGGTCTTGTCTTTGCTGACTGTATAGAGCTTCTCTGTCTTCCACTACAAAGAATATAATCAATCTGATTTTTGGTATTGACCATCTGGTGATATCCATGTGTAGTCATCTCTTGTGTTGTTGGAATAGAGTGTTTACTAACACCAGTGTGTTCTCTTGGCAAAACTGTCAGCCTTTGCCCTGCTTCATTTTGCACTCCAAAGTCAAACTTGCCTGTTACTCCAGACATCTCTTGACTTCGTCCTTTTGCATTCCAGTCCCCTAAAAGCACATCATTTTGGTATTAGTTCTAGAAGGTCTTACAGATCCTCACAGAATTGCTCAACTTCCGCTTAACATTAGTGGTTGCGCACAGACCTGAATTACTGTGATACTGAATGGTTTGCCATGGAAACGAGCAGAAATCATTCTGTCGAGATGAGACGCACCCAAGTACTGCATTTCGGAGTCTTTTGACTATGAGGGTTACTCCATTTCTTCTAAGGGATTCTTGCCCACAGCAGTAGACATATTGGTCATCTGAATTAAATTCGTCCATTCCAGTCCATTTTAGTTCACTGATTCCTAAAATGTTGATGTTCAGTCTTGCCATCGCCTGTTTGACAACTTCCAATGTACCTTGATTCATGGACCTAACATTCCAGGTTCCTATGCAATACTGTTCTTTACAGCATCGGACATTACTTCCATCACCAGCCACATCCACAACTGGGCACTATTTTTGCTTTGGCTCTGTCTCTTCATTCTTTCTGGAGCTATTTCTCCACCCTTCTCCAATAGTATATTGAGCACCTACCAATCTGGGGAGTTCATTTTTCAGTGTCATATCTTTTTGCCTTTTCCTACTGTTTATGTGGTTCTCAAGGCAAGAATACTGAAGTGGTTTGCCATTCCCTTCTCCAGTGGAACACGTTTTGTCAGAACTTACCTTTGGCTGTGATGAAACAGGAGGAGTACTGATCAAAGGTTTGATGGGGACTGTGTTTGTCTGGGGTGTGCTTATCCTTGGAGACACATACGATCGTGGGGATGATGCGTCAGACGTTAAAGACATTGGAGACTGATTGGATGGTTGGGCTGTGAAGAGTAAAATAAACCAGAAACCTCTGTAATTGACTTAGGGCAAATCTTTACAACTCTGCACACGCCCGATAACCCAAAAAGAACACCTATCTGAAAAAGTCAGCATCTCTACCCACTGGGGCCACACTGACCACATGACCCGTCAGAGACCAGCCACCCAGTGCAGCACCCACTTCAAGTCTGAACACAGTCTCACCGGGAAAGCATCCTGATCTCAGCCTTACTTCCTGTCCCCCTCAGATTCCCACCCCATGAGACTACCCAAAGGGTCTCTCAAGAGTCTTTTTCACGGCACTGGTTGATCAGCAGTCCTGCTCACTTGAGCAGCTTTCTGCACTGGAGCCCAGGGATAAATCAAGAGACCCTTTTACTTCCCATCTGCTCCTTGGTGTCACCTCTAACTAGACACCTGCACGGAGAAGAGGGCTGGTTAACTCAAGGCAGGACTAAAGCATTTCCACATCCTCTGATCAAAAATCATCTAACACCAACTTGAACCAAAGTTCAACTCTGAAAACAGATTCAACGATTCACAAAGATTGAGAGCAAACCATAGTTTATTTTAGCTTTGGAGCAGGATACCTCATTAACGACCTACATGCTGAATTAAACATATATACGGCATAAGATAAATGTGAAAAGCCTGTTTCATCTAAAAAGGTAAAAAAAAATACTACTTGTATAAAGGAGTGTTAAAAAATCAAAATAAAATTATCATAGTTACTTTTTCTTCAAAGATTAAAAGAAATCTGTTATTAATCCCACCTGCCTGCCTTAAAGACACAACTCTAGAGGTATCTAAAAATACATAAATACCTTGTGTGGAGAGCTGAGCAGCTTGAGAAATCAGAGAAGTTATGTTGAAAGCAGATGGTCCAGCAGTAAGAAACTTGTGAATTATAGACTGCAATGAGGCTTGTGTCACAGCTGCTGTAAGAACTAGAAACACAGTACATCTTAAATTCAAATAAAAACACAGCAGCATATGTAGTATTAGCAAAAACTTGAAAATTCAAATAAGAACCCAGAAAAAAATTGTTTCATACTAGAATTCCCAAATTGAGTCTAGAAGACAGAAGTAATACAACAGGTCTAGACATGGGGAATGATCTGAGGCAGAGGCAAAGAAACTGAAAGGGCTTATACAATACAACAGTAGAGTTTCCTTTCCAGTAAAATTTAGGTGTTCAGTTAAAGGAAAACCTCCTTGAGACGTTTAAAACAGCAGGGTAGTCACTAGAACTTCTGACTATACCAGGAACCTGGTACAGTCATAGGCAAGGTGCTTAGTACATTACTTGGAATGAACGGGATAAACAGCAGCTGTTTCATGCAACTGCTTCATTAGATAAGCTGAGCACTTAAATACTACATCAACATCTACCCTCAACAATCTTTCAAAAATGGATATTAAAAAGCTGGGTACTTTGGAATACTATGTATTTTTGAAGTGTAAGATCTTTTATTATCAACATTTTCTTAGGCTACAGTTTCTTCAAACAATTTACAACTCCTACTTTGTCTAGTATTTACCTACCAAACAAGAGAATACAGAAATGTTGAGAAGAATAAGACTGGACAACTAATGACCAACTAGCCTGGAAAAGCTCCATTTTTATGATAAAGGAAGACTTAACCACTTAACAGTACTGTTAAATATATTATATGAAAATGCACGCAAACAAAATTTTGCAATATTCCTAAGATTTAATACTTCAATCTGAATGGCTTACAAACTATATCCATTTTTACTCAAGACTTTTTTGAGGTGGCTGTCTAAAGACTTTAGTAGTACACTGAAAAGCAAAATTGCAATTAACAATGCAATTTAACTAGGTAAAACAGCATAACATATCCATTACTTCCCTTCTCATAGATGTTTAAGTAGTTCAAGAACTACCTGAATTCCTACTCTTAGCTTAGTCTTAGTAATTAGCATATTTAAAATACTTCAAATTATACAGGAGGCTTTTTGAAATATGTTAGAGACTAAGCGTTTTCTATAAATTTTAGCAAATACTCTTTTTTTCTGTTTTCATTTAAAAAAAAATTCACCATAAACATTAAGTTAACAGAACAATTATAATTATCTCTGGTAACTACCAGGTACACAGACAAGTCTTGGAGAATATACAGAAAATTAAAGTATTGCTAATTGCTATACTGGGGATTTTACTAATTATGTAATTTTGCACACTGCAAATGAACTTTTGAGAAACTGTTACCATGAAAATTTACCTTCATTTATTTTGGATATGTCCACATTAGAATTGTTAAGTTGCAGCGTGGCTTGCAAAGCAGGAAGCAACTGTCTAAGCAGATTTGGGTCCTGAAGTAATGGAGGTATTGGTGACTGTGGAACAGGAGAGACAGGAATTGCTGAAGCGGATGCTGGAGGTGCAGACGTGGGGTTCAGTCCAGACGCTGAAGATGTGGAAGGAGTTGTGCAAGAGTGTGATACAGACTTGTCTCCTGATGTAGATTCTAAAGACAAAGGAGACAATAAGGCTGAAAACCGTAACTTGAATACTGCAAACTGGAACCAACATCAAACAAGCAAGATCCATGCATGTGCCAGGCACCTAACTCAAGTAATCACATTCCCAAGGTAGCACAGAGGAGACTCAGGAAATAGTTGGCTGACTAGATATGAGGTAGATATGTCACACTCCGATTTCACAGATGACAAAACTGTACAAAAAAGACTATGTAACTTGCTTAAAGTCACCAGGGAAAGCAGTGATGCTACCAAACCTGTATCTGAGTTTCAAAGCACCACTCTGCTTATTAGTAATAATGTCTCAAATACATGTACAAGCACATCTTGTTTTCTTGCATTTCGCAGTTACTGCCTTTTTCATCCCCTCCAAATAATCGAAGATTTCCACAGCAACTCTACTGCAGGTCTACCCACACATTTTCCCAACAGCATTCTTTTTTAAGCTAAGGTATGTATCTTTAAAACACTGGAATACAATTGCTTTACAATAGTGTTGTTTCTGTTGTACACCACTGTGAATCAACCATATATATACTATATACATATATCCCCTCCCTCTTAAATTTCCCTCCCACCTACTCCCATCCCACCCCTCTAGAGGTTATCACAGATTTTAGTCATAATGCTATTACTACACACTTAACAGACTACAGTATAACGCAGAGGTAACTTTTATATACACCGGGAAGTCAAAATATTCATTTGTGATACTTGCTTCACTGTTGTAGTCTGGAACCGAACTCTCAATACCTCCATGGTACTATCCTGTATTGACTACACTTCCAAATAAGGTTCCATTAACATATAAAGGGACAATACAATTCTCCAAGAATTAATTTATATGCATCATAAAGTAAGGTGAAAATGTTAATCACCATGAAAACAGTCTACTTAAATATGAAAATCAGAATAGGCATGATGGTGAGCAATCCCAGAATGGACTAAGGATGTGATAAGTAAGAGGAGACTCCTACTCTGAACTTTTATATTTAGCAACTGAGTTTTAGAATTACATACTCTTCTTCTAGAATTAAATATAGAAGGCAATGAACTATCTCTATTTGTATCATTTAAAGGTTATCAGCACTAAAAATATTCTTTTAATAGCGCAAAAAAAAAAAACCCTCCCACAAAATCCCAACCTCAGTGTTTCAATGTACACACAAAAAAGTATAAAACATGCATGAAAAATTATCATAATTTGAAAGCTGTCATTGCAAATTATTTACATAGATTTAAGGTAACTGAAATTAAAATCCCAACAGCATTTTTGGTAGCATTTGAAGAGGTATGGGCTAGTAAAAGCCACAAAACTCTAAGAAAGAGAACATAGCTAGTGAAAATTTAAAACAAAACCAATTTTAAGGAAGATTTAACTTTTATATATACATTTAAGTCTTAAGAAATAGTAGAGGAAAACACAGAAAAATAACTTTGATGTAAGGATGCAGAAAATGACAAAGAGCAAAATAATTACACCCAAAGGACTGGTAACCAAAATACTTTTAAGGAATTTCTACAAATCAAAGAAACACAAACAATAGAAAAAGGAATGAAAGACATGAAAAGACAATTCACAGAAAAACCTGAATGGCTTAAAAAACAAAAGATCCTCAACTTCACTGATAATCAGGAAAATATATATTAAAAAGCAACAGAATATTCTTTCACATTCATATTGAGAAAAATGTCCAAAAGTCTAAAAACACCAAATACTGGTAAGGAGTAATAGAAACAGCATCTCAGGTGGAAGCTAAACTCATTTAACTACACTGGAAGTTAATTTGGCATTCTCTAGAAAAACTGGAGGTACATGCACTTCATAACCCAGTTAATTCACCTTAGGTATACACCCTTAGAGAAACTCTCATGTATGTAAATTAGAAGAAAATATTCAATAATTCTCGAAATGGTATTGTGATTTAAAAAGAAATTTAGCCCAAAACTAGAAACAAACCATATGTCTACCAACAGGAAAAGGAACACAAACTGGTATTTTTATATCATCATATTTTATTAATACAGTCACTTTAATGAAACACAGAATTAAAAACAGAAGGTAACGACGTTTATACTAGATTATTCAAGATATTCATACACTCTTACAATCCTGGCAGAAAGACTGTTTTAATTCCCCCTATAAACCCATTTTCTTAAGATTTTCAAGCTCATATACATTATGAATTAATGACTGAATTAAGACTGCTACTATGGTACATAAAAGTTTCAGGAACACTGTATTTGAATAACATATTGCTACCTAGTAAGTACAAATCTTTAATTCCAATTCTAGGAACTAAACATTTGTTAATCTTCATGGCCCCAAAGCAGCTGGGAATTAATTAATAGGAAGCTTACTGCAAAATAAAAAAAAACCAAACCTCCTTTACCAGCCTTTTAACAACACGGCTGTAATGGTCAAAAGAACTAGGGACAATAGCTCTCTAAAATCCAGACTCAGAACTGCTTTCAGTACATTTCATGTATGTGCTGATCTCTTATGATCCATTTCGGTCTCCACATCTTCATTTTTGTAAGACAGATATTTTCATTCTAAAGGAGGGTCTTTAAGTCTTAGCAGACTGCTTACCATGTTCAGCTTTGCTTTCAAACGTTTGTTTGGAATCATAAACAAGTAAAAAGAAACCTAAAGGAAATAAGATCTTTCTTGTGAAAAGTTACTACATTTCATGAGACAATTCTAGACAATAGCAGCAGTTTTTTCCAGATCATTATACCTTAAGTTTGGCTTAAGGAATAAACAGTTTAAATATCTTAATGATGTTTAGGATGAAACAAGTTCTATTCTTACTTCCTTTATGAACAATTAAGTCAGTACTTATATCCCTCTGAAATCACCCTTTTGTTGCTTTTACTTAGGTTTTCTTCTGCCTTCAAGGACAGGAGTTGGAGAACATTTGTTTCAAAGCTGCTAAATCCAGACTGGAAAAATTAACAGGGGCTCAAAAATTCTTCAGTGTTATTCCTCATTCCAGGAAAAGAAGAACACTCCAAAACAAAAAAGTAATACACATCACTCTCACAGAGATAATGTAATAATGTAAATAAATGCTTATTTATCCTATGGATACATGTCTTTCACAGTTTTTTAAGAGATTATTGATGAACAGTATGGAAACCAGTTGACACCACTCAGCATTTATAGGAACCTTCAGCAAGTAACATCTCTAAAGGCCAGAAATTCTCTTTTTAAAAGGTTTGATTTTGAGAATGACTTTAGCAGAATTACTCATGAAGTTTAAAAACAAAAAAAAGATACCAGAGCTCCACTCCAGTTCTAAAGAACAGAATGGGGGTGGGGGAGTCCAAGAATATGGTAAACTTGCAAGAGTTCTATGGGTGATTCTGCCACGGCTTGTTGGTTATGGAAAAAAAAAAAAAAGATATTTAACTTTAAAACAAAAGGAAACAAAATCAAAACAAAATTTAGCACAAACAAGAAATAATGAAGCAAGGGCACAATCAAAGACAGGAGAGCTAAAATGCTTTTTCCAGGTAGGTCTTCAGCATGCTATTTTCCAGCATGCTATATGTTCACACTTTTTTAAACAGCTCCACTCACCCTACTCTTCCTAAAAGACACACCTATACAAATGTCCTCCCAAAGTACATCTTTAACATTTTTAATATTACTTGCCTCAATCTAGAAGTATAATTGAGAACAAAAGATCATATGTGATAATGAAAACATAAAATGCTACCCAGAAAGATAGTCTTATCACTAAAATACAGAAGAAAGCTATTGGTTGGGTGCCGCTCCTCTATGTTCGGAATGCCCTAGCACAGGTATTACTCAGCATCTTCTATTAGATAGCTTATTATCTCTCCCTTTTAGCAGAAAAGGGACTCTTTCAGGAAAAGAAGTTTGTTGTATTTATCTCTGTAACTCTGGTAGCAAAAAGGGATCCAGCATTCAAATGGCATCACATGTTTCTTGACTGATGCCTGACTCGGCAAGAAAGGCGTAGGTGCATGTGTATGTGGTCCTCTTCCACATACACATGTGAAGCTTCCTAGTTCAAAGCTTAAAGTGGGGGAGAAAAGCCCAAGATCTCCAAAAACAACTGATAAAGCAGACAATGACCAGCTTGCTTTATTTTTCATAAAGCCAAGTAATACTATATAATCTTAGAAACAAATATAATTTAGACTTAATTCAAAAAATCTGAATCTTAAAAAAAACAAATAATGAATTTAAGAAAATCAATGCAGCATTTTACATTACAAAGCCACTTCAAAAAGTTGTTCTGCTTTTTAACATCAGCCTCTAGTCTCATTCTTTAAATGAGAAACTTTCCAACTTTTCCAAGCATTAATTTTGTAGGTTGCTTTAAGCCTATTTTTTTCCGTTGTTGGCAAAGCAATGGTATCTAGTTTTAGCTCCAGCATTTTTATTCTGTGTGTCTGACTTTAAGGAAATGTAGCGATGTCATCCTACCATATTTTAAATTTAAAATGAACTAAGTTACTTTTCTAACTGATATTTCAATCATTTGTAATTCTCTAACTAAGTCTTTAATATAAGCCATGGAATAAGTATGTTACCCTTTGATTTTAAACTGGATATATTCGCTTTGATAAAACTTTTTTGTCTCTTTATGAATTTAATCATTTATATTCATTTATATTTCCAATTTTTACCAGTAGAGGGAGTAATCTACCAAAGACTAGACCATTCACATAGAAATGTTATCATAACCTAACTTTTCAAGGCTTAAATAATATCCACTCACCTCTTCTAATTATAGATACGCTTTCAAGATACTAAAGACAGCATATACTAAAGTCAAATTTTTCTGACCCATATTTTTCTGGTATGCCAAATAACTCCTCAATCTGCAAAAAGATCTCTAAAGAGATACTGCACTTAAAGAATAAAAGGTACTGACTACATTACTAAACAATTTCCTACAATGTTCTGATAGTTGCTGCAATAATACTGAACAGGACACAGGAACAAAGCTCAAACAACTGATGCAACGAGGGCAGCCTCCATATTCCACTGTGTAGGAATGGTTACACAGGGGGTACAACATGGAGAAATAAGGGAAAATAAAGTGTGTACAATAAGAAAAAAAAAAAAAACATGAAATAGCTAGGTAACACTACCTGGTATATAATCTGTGACTTTCCTTTTAATTCATAATTTTAAATTTTATGTCTGTTCATAACTTTTCTAGGCATTTAAAATGTACATAAAAATAAGCATGGTATTGATGTTTCATAATTATGCTTTGGCAACTTGGTTTTTAATTTAATCGGAAATCACTGATAATGCAAAGGATAAACCTACTTTAAAGCTTAACAGTTTTACTTAAGTGACCTCCATAATAACCATCTTACATACTTTTACCAACTGTCATTAATCTTAAGAGTGAAAAAAATGTCATTTTAATTTCCAATACTGAATCAGTAATCTTTCTTTTGAACTTTCATGCTGATAAAATATACAACATACAATTAATCATTTTAACTATTTCTGGGTTTACAATCCAGTAGTATTACGTGTATTCACACTGACACACAATCATCATAATTCACCTGCAGAACTTTTTCATCTTTCCAAACAAATGCTCTAAACAATTAAATAATAGCTCCCCATCTCACAAACCCTAAGGAGGCACAGCTCTAGTTTGTGTTCATGAATTTGTCCATTTGAGGTACCTCATAGAACTGGATCATAATAGTTGTCCTTTTGTGTCACTAAGCATAAGTTTTTAATCTTACTACTTTCTAAGATTGTGATACACACTGCATTCTAAGGCTGAGTAATACTGCATGTGTGTATATATATGTATATATATAACATTTTGTTTACCCTAGGATTGTTTCCGCAATTTGGCTATCATGAAAAGCGCTGTTGCAATCCTTGGTGTATAAATATCCATTTGATTCCATGGCTTTCAATTCTCCTGATTACACTTAAGCAAGAATCACTGGAGGATCCTATGGTAATTTTATGTTTCACCCGTTGAGGAACTGCCCAACTGTATTCCACAGCAGCTGTTTTTCAATGTGTAAAAAGGGATATTTCACTGTGGTCTGATTTGCTTTCCCTGTTGACTAATGATGCTGAACACCTTTTTATGTGCTTACTGGCCATTAGATTATGTTATCTGGAAAAATGTCTTGAACTCCTTTACCCAGTTCTGAACTGGGCTGTTCACTTTCTCGTTGAGTCATACTACTGTATAATTCAGGATATTAAACCCTAATCAGATGTAACTTAACAAATGCTTCCTTCCACTCCATGGGTGGTCTTTTCACTCTAGAGCGTCCTTTGAGGCACAGTTTCTAATTTCGATGAAGTCTGATTTATCTATTTTTTTTCTTTCTGTTGCCAGTGCTTTCAATGTCATATCTAAGATATCAGCACCAAATTCAGTGTCATCAAGATTTTACCTTGTTTTCTTCCAAGAATTTTATAGCTTTTAACTCCTAAGTTAAGGCCTTTGTCCCATTTTGAGAAAATGTCTCTAACTATTCTAAATGTATTCACACTGACACACAATCATCATAATTCACCTGCAGAACTTTTTCATCTTTCCAAACAAATGCTCTAAACAATTAAATAATAGCTCCCCATCTCACAAACCCTAAGGAGGCACAGCTCTAGTTTGTGTTCATGAATTTGTCCATTTGAGGTACCTCATAGAACTGGATCATAATAGTTGTCCTTTTGTGTCACTAAGCATAAGTTTTTAATCTTACTACTTTCTAAGATTGTGATACACACTGCATTCTAAGGCTGAGTAATACTGCATGTGTGTATATATATGTATATATATAACATTTTGTTTACCCTAGGATTGTTTCCGCAATTTGGCTATCATGAAAAGCGCTGTTGCAATCCTTGGTGTATAAATATCCATTTGATTCCATGGCTTTCAATTCTCCTGATTACACTTAAGCAAGAATCACTGGAGGATCCTATGGTAATTTTATGTTTCACCCGTTGAGGAACTGCCCAACTGTATTCCACAGCAGCTGTTTTTCAATGTGTAAAAAGGGATATTTCACTGTGGTCTGATTTGCTTTCCCTGTTGACTAATGATGCTGAACACCTTTTTATGTGCTTACTGGCCATTAGATTATGTTATCTGGAAAAATGTCTTGAACTCCTTTACCCAGTTCTGAACTGGGCTGTTCACTTTCTCGTTGAGTCATACTACTGTATAATTCAGGATATTAAACCCTAATCAGATGTAACTTAACAAATGCTTCCTTCCACTCCATGGGTGGTCTTTTCACTCTAGAGCGTCCTTTGAGGCACAGTTTCTAATTTCGATGAAGTCTGATTTATCTATTTTTTTTCTTTCTGTTGCCAGTGCTTTCAATGTCATATCTAAGATATCAGCACCAAATTCAGTGTCATCAAGATTTTACCTTGTTTTCTTCCAAGAATTTTATAGCTTTTAACTCCTAAGTTAAGGCCTTTGTCCCATTTTGAGAAAATGTCTCTAACTATTCTAAAGCTTCCCTGGTGGCTCAGAGGTTAAAGCTTCTGCCTGGAATGCGGGAGACCCGGGTTCAATCCCTGGGTTGGGAAGATGCCCTGGAGAAGGAAACTGCAACCCACTCCAGTACTCTTGCCTGGAGAATCCCATGGAGGGAGGAGCCTGGTAGGCTACAGTCCATGGGGTCGCAAAGGGTCGGACACGACTGAGCGACTTCACTCACTCACTCACTCATTCTAAAGCAAGACGGGTAATTTAAAATTCCTCTTCTATAATTGCTGGTTCCTATCCTTTGCTCATTTTTCAACTGGATTGTTTTTTTCATACTGCTTTGATGAATTCTTAATGTATCCTTAACGTACTATGTTTTAAATATGTTTCAAATATTTCCTCCTAATTCGGTATGTGCTTTCAACCTTTGTTTCTTGTATCTCTGTCATAGAGAAGTTTTATGAACTTTTTAAGGCAAATATGTTTTGAGTCTGATTTAAAAGATCTTTCTTGACTCTCAAGTTATAAACAAATATTTTCTAATATTCTTTCACCACCAGTATTCCCTCTGTCCCATTATTCAAAATGCCATCTTTATTAACATAATTTTAGTAAACTCACTGACTAAATCAGACTAACCACCCTCTCCCCATTAATGTCCCCAGTTATTCAAATATCTGAGTACCTCTATGGCCAATTGGTCTAATTTTATATGAATATTTAGTAATCCTAAAAGTAGTTTAAAGCAAAGCAAGGAAGGGCTGAATGGTGGCCCACTTAAAACCAGTTAGGACCTCCTCCGTGGGCTTACTGCTTTAACATACACTGCGAAGTCTGAGTTCATTTTAATTTCACCCAGTCTACAAACATCATCGAACACAAAAAGGAAGTTTAGGTGACTAACTTATACCTCATATTAAGAATGACTAATCCCTTTCTTATTAGATTAAGACTATAGAAAGTCAAAGTCGCTCAGTTATGTCCGACACTTCACGACCCCATGGACTATACAATCCATTAATTCTCTAGGCCAGAATATGGGAGTGGGTAGCCTCTCCCTTCTCCAGGGGATCTTCCCAACCCAGAGATCGAACCCAGGTCTCTCGCAATGCAAGGGTATTCTTTACCAGCTGAGGCACAAGACTACAGAACCAGCATGTAACTGACTGACTCTTTAGACATGCTAAATTTCCTGAGAAATCACTTAAGGCCACTGACTTAGGTCTGCTTCTGCAGCTACTGTTTACTTTTCAAACTTATTTTAATAAACTATAACTCAAAATTATTAAATAAGAAATTTTAATCTCTTCTGACTTTGCACTTGTTTGGCCAAATCAAAAAACAAGGACCCATGTCTCCTGCCTATTTTGTCATTTCACAAATCTGGAAAGGAGGGTGGAGTCAGGACCAGTTTCGAATATTCAACGGGCTACCAATCTGTAAAAATTCAACTTCATCATTTTTTAAGCACAGAGTTTCTCTGTACTTTGTTGTTCAATAAAGTAATCTTGCCAACAGATGTTCAAATGTTACTATAACAAAGATATAAATCTGTAAGGAGGTAACCTGACACCCTTGTTTCACTCTACCTAACACTAGAATTATTATTCCCTGCAAAACCAAACAGCTTCATAGCTCCTCCACACTTCTATCCCTCAAGCAAGCACAGACTGATTTGCCTTACGTTCTTTTTAATGGAAGATACACTGGCATTACACAGATCTAAATCTATTTCTGGTTTCTTTATTAGATCACAACATATGTAATACTTCTTCTCCAAATACATTTTTAAACCATAACCAAAGCAGGTGCTTCCCCAGCCCTCAACAGCACATTACCATTTTTTCAGTTATTTATTCACATATCACAAATACCGACTGCCTATTCTAGGGATATAGAAGTGGTCAGGACAGAAATCCTGCTCTTGTATTGTTTATTAGAGCATTCTATTGCTGACGCCCTTAAAATACAGCTTTTTAGCACTTAAGACCAAGACCCATCTTATATGAACCATCAACCTCTTAATTATTTGTTAAGGAAAATCCAAGCAAGGAAATCACTATGTTGATGAGAACAGTCAATAGGAAGGTTAACTGAAGTAACACAGATGTCTCAATTGAGGGAAAAAAAATGTATTTCAAATTAATGGACCTTTTTATAAATTTAGACTAACTGGAAAACAATCTGAAAAGATCCAAATTGTTACACCATTTATTTAAGGGAATAATATTGTTTCAATTCACATGCAAGGGGAAATACTATTTTCCTTATATACACACAGGCAATTCCAAGGTAATCAGGTTGCTTCCTAGAAGCTTAAAATTATATGTAAAATTCTCACATAAAGTTTGTGATCAGCAAAGACACTCTGCAGAATTTAAATATGAATTGATTTGTAATCTCTTTCATGGCATACAATTTTATGGAAAGAACATGGATTTTGGAGAAACCGCATCTTACACAATACGTTTGCTGCTGCTGCTGCTAAATCGCTTCAGTCGTGTCCGACTCTGTGTGACCCCATAGATGGCAGCCCACCAGGCTGCCCTTTCCCTGGGATTCTCCAGGCAAGAACACTGGAGTGGGTTGCCATTTCCTTCTCCAATGCATGAAAGTGCAAAGTGAAAGTGAAGTCGCTCAGCCGTGTCCGACCCTCAGCGACCCCATGCATTGCAGCCTACCAGGCTCCTCCGTCCATGGGATTTTCCAGGCAAGAGTAGTGGAGTGGGGTGCCATTGCCTTAGACTTCAGCAATGTTCAAGCTTTTCATATCTAACAGACAATTCTTTTCCTCACAATGTTGTTTTAAAGAATAAAATGTATACAAAATATTTAGCACCAAACTAGGTATACAGTTTACTTTTTATTATGTTAAGTTTCTCAGGAATGGTGCTTGAAGCTTTGAAGGAGGGCAGAGAGTGAAAAAAAGTACAAAAAGCAATAAATCATAATGTCTAACCCTACATAGGACAGTCTAATTGGAGGAACTAAAATAATAAAGTTGTAAGTGCAATAACAGACCAAAAGAACAGTGTTTGAGAGGTTAACTGACACTGAGAACAGAAGGACATCATAGCTGGCTCTGAAAAAAGAGTCCTGAGTTCAACAGAATGGGAATGGAGGAAAGAATGTATCCTTTTCAGCAAAGGATTAAGCCATGAAAGAGCATAACATGATCTAAAAAGAAGTTCAAGTTTTTAGCAGATGAATTATATAGAGAACGTAAGAGTAAAATACTGGAGATCAAGCTAGTTAAGACAGACGCAATCAGACTGTCAAGGACTTGCTATTGTCTTATTGAGAAGTATGAACTCTGATCCTTTGGGAAAAACCACTAGAAAATTTTAAGCCAAGAAAAAAACACAACCCAGTATAATGATGTCACTGCTAAGTGCACAGACTGGGTAGAAGGAAGCACAGCCGTTATCAGAGGTTATTTCAAGAGCCATGATCTGAGTCTCATGGCATTGGCAGTAGCAAGAGGAAGGACATACGTGAATAAAATCTGGAAGAATCCAAGAGTTGTTGATGGATGGGTAGGGGTAGAAGGGCAGGAATATTAAAGAACACGGAATACTTGGGAGGACAGTGTTATCGCTGAGAACCTACAAATTAGGGAAAAGGGAGGCATTTGGTACACATTAACTTCTGGATACCAACTACTTAGATAAGGAAGCAGACGTGTGTGAGTTAGAAATAAAGATTTGGGAGTCACTAGACAAAGTAGTCCTAAGAATTGCCAGCCAGCAAATGAGAACATGTTAGGGGAGAAGGAAAAAAAAAAATAACACAGTAAGAGACTAAACTCTATTGACATTTAAGGAGCAAGAAGAGAAGAGTGGGGAAATTAAAGAGCAGCAGTATTCTAGAAGTCAGGGAAGAAAAGAATTCCAAGATGAAGGTAAGAGCTGAAAAAAAGGCTGTTAAATGAATAAGAGGTAAAATGAGATAAATAGCAAAGATCTTTTTTAAGGCCAAAGGATTTTTTTTTCAAACTGAGAAAGGCTTTTAAAAATAAAATGTTCTGTAAACAAAATAAAACTGACAAAACTGGAAAACCAAACTTCCTTTAGAAAGTTATTAGTAACTAACAATTAATGCATTAAATCAGATTTTCTAAGAAATTCTCTTTTGGAAATTTAGTTCTGCATCAGGGCAAATATAACTTGTACAATGAATTCTGATACACCATCTGTGGGGAATTTGACAACATTTGGAATACCCTGTTTATGTACTATGCACTGTATGATAAAGCATGGTTTAATAATGTGCAAAAACTGCTACAGGGGAAATTCAAACAACATACATAAAAGGAGAAGAAACTATAAGTGAAAGAAACCCAAATACTTAAATCCTTTGTCAACAAATTGTCAGTGTGAAACAGTGGGCCAGATATTACAGTGAGCTTGAACACTCAATAGGTCCATGTCACATCTCCTAAACCCAAAGGAAAGAAAAATTCCTCAAAAGTTCACTGATGCTAATCTGCTAATGAGTCTACTCATTAGAGTGATCTGTTTACTTAATGCCTTTAAATTTCCTTAGTTTCATAAAACAGTGTTAAGTCTGGGACTATGACTGGTCTATGCAAATATGCTTATCTCATCACTGTGCTTCCCATTATCCATCATCTCCCAATTTTTTTTCTAACTTTTTTGAACATTCTATGGTTATTAGCACAGAACTGGAATTTGGGTTGCAAATTTTAAAAACCTCTACTCTTTCAACTAAGTCCTAATTCAGACATAAGACTCCTTATCTTATGGCCCATAACTCAGCTGTCTAATTCACAAACTGAAACCAATAGTTGCATGTTACGTGGAAATGACAAGTTTTTAAATGTCTCTTCATATTAAATTTTAAGTGAAAACTGAGACAATTTCTAGACTAAATCATGAAGACAATTATCACAGAACACCCAAAATTACTTGTATACACGTGTGATGGGACACTCATTTAGCTTTAATAAGTTGTTTTATCCATTACTGTTAAAAATTAAGCACTTGACTTCAAAGTGTTAAATGCAAAACCAGTTCTGAAGCTCCACAATTAAAAATAAAGAGAAAAAAACTAATTACAGCTAACTCAAGATCTAATCTATGCAGTAACATTCTAAAAGACTTTTAAACGAATTTATAATTCAGAGTCTCACTGAAGCTGACGGAAATAATGTCATATAATCAGAAACTCACACTACAGTTCAACGTGCAGCATCTAGTAATAACGGCATACCTTTTCTTTCTGTTCTCTGAGCAGGGACAGAAGATGTGGGTGTAGGCAGTTTTGATAAAGTAGATGCTCCATTAGCATCAAATGATTTCTTTGGCTGGTGATCAGACTGTAGCGTAAATGGACTAGAAGGAACAGTGCTTGGGGTAGCAGTTGGATGAACCACTGGTTTGATGGGGTGCTGTACTGGCGTAGAACTACTGTGAGTCTCTGCTCTTGGCAGTCTGTAGTCTCTGTCATTGTGTCTGCTTGTCTGAGACAAAATATTCTGTGGGAGCAAACTACTGGCATCACTGGAATGCTTGTCTTCCACTTTAGTTCAGAGTTCGGAAAAAGAGATGCCGGAATGACGGAAGGGGGAAGAAAAAAGATTACGTTAGAATCCTGTCTTTAACATCAGCTAATTTAGCAACATACTTGTACTTACATCTTTTCTATAAAACTGCAAGCCCAGTTAGTGTCTGCAGTTTTGCCACTAGCATATAAACATCCAAACACTGGAAGAGGAATTTCAGATCGACTATAAATATTAATTCTGTACTCAGATTTCAAGTGGGCTACTAGTTTGGGGGGATTCTTTAGAACCACACCATAGTTCAAACAGAACATTTTTTAAAAGGATCAATATATGGATTTATAACATTTTACTCAAATTAAAAAAATATATTTTAAAAACAGAAAAAGCAAATGATCCATTCTTTTAAAATATGGATCTTGGCTCTAATAATTGACTGTATCACCCACAGTGGTTCAACTGCAAATTATTACTTTGTTAGCCTGATTTTTCTGAATACTGAAGCAGCTAACTAGTGGGCTCTAAAGTTTTTGATACTAGGGCTAAAACAACCTCATTTAGGGATGGCTGAATTTGTGAAGAACTCTGCATTCAGTAAGTAAATCATTTTAAAAAAGGTAACAAATACCAGAATTAGTTATAAAATAAAGTTATAGATAATGCTATCTGAAAATAGAAGCCCTACATCTGCAGCAAAGTCAGAAAAATATACTTAGGTATGTTAAAAACAGATTCTCTTCCAACTTAAAGCAACAAAAGTAAATTTTAAACTCAAAATACTTTTGCTTCTGCAAAATAGGTACAAAAGAAGGAAAATCTGAACAATCACAGCTAAAGAAAATTTATATTTATCAAAAATTCTCTAGCCTAAATTACAATAGTCTCTCCAGTAACTGAAGGATGAAAGCAACTTCCATGTAGAAAAACATCTTAAGATTCAAGCACGTGATTACCAAAGGATGCCCTCCCTGTTGAATGCAGTGTTATTTTTTTCCAATTTATGGTTCCTCCAAGTCTAGAGACCACAAGAGCACAAAGAAGGAAGTATGCTTAAACTACAAGTCAGTTTTCAAGTTGGCAATGTACACCTTCTAACATTGTAGCCAAACAAAAGATACTGGGTATAGTACTGGATACTGTCAAAAAAAAAAACTTTAGTCATTATCAAAACAAGGTCTTTTGACTTGAAGACTTAATGAAAATCAGGGTTACAAAAGATGCATTTATTATTGTACCAGAAAAATAAACAGACTGAGCTGCCACAGCAGATCACAAACATCTGTTCCATGATATTAACTTATCAGTAAACTATCAAGTTGAGTGCACATACAACTTAAAATTTTATTCTAGAGTTTCTTCCTGAAAATAACACTACCACAAGCTTTTAGAGACAGATTTAACAGTTAAAACAACAACAACAACAACAAACATGCCCAATTCCCATCAACCTTGTCACTTTCCTCATGAAGTAAATGCCCTTTGTTTTGTATGACTAGAGCCAAAATGTATCAAGTATTCAGATGAAAATTAAAGATACTTCTCACATGTGTAAACTTTGGGGGTAAGCGGGGGACACAGCAGCAAAATCACAGCAGATGAGAATGCTATGGCCCCAACAGCTTTCTATTACTCACAACTCAAGACGAAACACAGTTAAAGTGACTTGATCCGCACATCCCCACAACAAGAACACTAAGCATGTGTCTGGAGACACTTGGTTGTCACGACTGGGGCGAGGAGAGGAGTGCTACTGGGATCTTATGTGTGGAGGTGGGAACAAGCTCTACATTCTACAACAGAGGACAGAATCCACTAAGAATGACCTGACCCAGAATGTCAGTAGTGTCACTGTTGAACAACACCAACTTAAAGTTTCCCTAACCACAGAGCAATCACTCTATGAGGCACAGATTAAAGATTAAAAATCAAACAAAACTCAATACAACCACATCAGTGCAATTACAGTAGCAGTGATATCAAATTTAAAATTTCACCTATACAACTTCAATGTCAAATTGTGGATTATTTGCAACACTGCCAAAAAACCCAAAATCCCAAAAATACTCTTAAAAATCCTTTCTTCTACCTTTCTCTCTTTACATGTAAAGTGTTCCCAATCCTTCCTGCTCCCTGCTCCACACCTCTTTAGTGGGCTGTTAGGAAGAACAAAGCTTTAAGTGTCACCTTACAGGCATACCAATGTACCAGACACAGAGGAAACTCTCCCAGCAGTTTTTGGTAGACAAAACAAAGTCAGAAAAATATACTTAGGTATGTTAAAAACAGATTCTCTTCCAACTTAAAGCAACAAAAGTAAATTTTAAACTCAAAATACTTTTGCTTCTGCAAAATAGGTACAAAAGAAGGAAAATCTGAACAATCACAGCTAAAGAAAATTTATATTTATCAAAAATTCTCTAGCCTAAATTACAATAGTCTCTCCAGTAACTGAAGGATGAAAGCAACTTCCATGTAGAAAAACATCTTAAGATTCAAGCACGTGATTACCAAAGGATGCCCTCCCTGTTGAATGCAGTGTTATTTTTTTCCAATTTATGGTTCCTCCAAGTCTAGAGACCACAAGAGCACAAAGAAGGAAGTATGCTTAAACTACAAGTCAGTTTTCAAGTTGGCAATGTACACCTTCTAACATTGTAGCCAAACAAAAGATACTGGGTATAGTACTGGATACTGTCAAAAAAAAAAACTTTAGTCATTATCAAAACAAGGTCTTTTGACTTGAAGACTTAATGAAAATCAGGGTTACAAAAGATGCATTTATTATTGTACCAGAAAAATAAACAGACTGAGCTGCCACAGCAGATCACAAACATCTGTTCCATGATATTAACTTATCAGTAAACTATCAAGTTGAGTGCACATACAACTTAAAATTTTATTCTAGAGTTTCTTCCTGAAAATAACACTACCACAAGCTTTTAGAGACAGATTTAACAGTTAAAACAACAACAACAACAACAAACATGCCCAATTCCCATCAACCTTGTCACTTTCCTCATGAAGTAAATGCCCTTTGTTTTGTATGACTAGAGCCAAAATGTATCAAGTATTCAGATGAAAATTAAAGATACTTCTCACATGTGTAAACTTTGGGGGTAAGCGGGGGACACAGCAGCAAAATCACAGCAGATGAGAATGCTATGGCCCCAACAGCTTTCTATTACTCACAACTCAAGACGAAACACAGTTAAAGTGACTTGATCCGCACATCCCCACAACAAGAACACTAAGCATGTGTCTGGAGACACTTGGTTGTCACGACTGGGGCGAGGAGAGGAGTGCTACTGGGATCTTATGTGTGGAGGTGGGAACAAGCTCTACATTCTACAACAGAGGACAGAATCCACTAAGAATGACCTGACCCAGAATGTCAGTAGTGTCACTGTTGAACAACACCAACTTAAAGTTTCCCTAACCACAGAGCAATCACTCTATGAGGCACAGATTAAAGATTAAAAATCAAACAAAACTCAATACAACCACATCAGTGCAATTACAGTAGCAGTGATATCAAATTTAAAATTTCACCTATACAACTTCAATGTCAAATTGTGGATTATTTGCAACACTGCCAAAAAACCCAAAATCCCAAAAATACTCTTAAAAATCCTTTCTTCTACCTTTCTCTCTTTACATGTAAAGTGTTCCCAATCCTTCCTGCTCCCTGCTCCACACCTCTTTAGTGGGCTGTTAGGAAGAACAAAGCTTTAAGTGTCACCTTACAGGCATACCAATGTACCAGACACAGAGGAAACTCTCCCAGCAGTTTTTGGTAGACAAAGTTAAGTGCTTCAAAGGCTTAGTAATTATTACTCTCACACCAGGTACAGTCAGTTGACCAATTAAAAAAAAAAAAAAAAAAGTAGCAGCAATACAGCTAAAATCCTTTCTCAAACATTACTTAAAACTCAAAAAGTGTAATGTATGACTACATTTCAACACAAACACAAACCTACCCTCCTCCTCTACACTTCTAGGAATTTAACTAAGGAAGTGATCAGGGAAGTGGGCAAACAGGAATAGCAGCACTGTTTACTGTAGGAAAAAGCTGAAAACCACGCCAGTCTCCACAGACAGAGGGTTATCTATTGGACATGAGCATGTCCAAAAAAGGGAACAGCATGCAGTCAACATAATAAAAGTTAAATTATAAAATGACAAGCAAACATATGTTTGGAAAAAAAATTTTTTTTGGCAGTGCCTTAAGTCATCCAGAATCATAGTTCCTCAACCAGCGATCAAACCCCCGCTCCCTGCAGTGGAAGCACGAGTCTTAACCACTGGATCTCCTGGGAAGTCCTATATCCTTGAAACATTGTTGAGTAGAAGAAAAGGTTAAGAACAGTAACATAATCTGATTTTGATATAAAATACATACATATGTAGTTTTTATATACTATTATATGCAGCTAGAAAAAAAGTTTATGTCAAGTGTTCCTGAATCATGAGATTAAAATATTTTCCCTTTCATTTTAGTAACAAACATGTCTAACTTCTGAAATCATAAAGAAGAAAAACTTACTTCACTTCTGAAAGTAAAAACAAGACAGATAATTTAAAAATACAACTATGGTTTTATTTTCTTAAAGATATTTTTTAAGCAGACAAAACTTGTATTTTCACTTCTGTCAACATTTCTATCAGATCTCTAATTACCCGCAAGAGAGGACAAGTGCCTAGGTTATTTTGGAAGGGACAGACACACTAGACGGTAATCTTTTTCTCTCTGGCAATCACCAGCCTCTTATGTGGAGAGGCCTGCCCTAATAACTAAAATATGTTATCTTTACACCCAACTAGCCACTCTTCCTGGATACCCATCATTTATTCAAGAGGACCACAAGCTGGGCACTATGTATTTTTTTAATCTGAAAGGAAAAGCCACTCATTTTTAGTTATTCACCAAAAGTCAGTTACTTAAGTAAAATGAGACTACAACCAAAGTCTTCTGTATCAAAACACAATATTCTTAATTTCTTAAGAGTACCTTAAACCATTTTTATTTTCTAAAACTCAAGTACAATTTAATATAACAAATTTAATGTTTCCAGAAACACATTTTAAACATTCAGCCCTACGGAACTATATTATGTTTCACCTTAAATAATTTTTCCCATCAAAAGTTCAATATCCTTTATTGGGACCAAATATATCCCTACTTTTTTGAGTTACAGAATGAGAACTCAAATATGCTTAAGTCTAAGAATTTCCAAAACACATCTTAAAATTCTCAAAACTTGATAAAGAGCCTAAGAATTCTATGTGGCATTTAAATTTTATTCTGGGCAAGACAAGTCACTGGGAATAGAACATATGTGGTAAAATCTTTAAATTCAAACTTTACTTGAATTAAAAAAATAAATTTATGTTACCCATATTGTTCAACTTGGACAAACTCTGACCTTAAGAGAACATGAAGGTATGCCCACAGTACCAAGATAGCATATAGATCTATGATCATTATGAAACCATTTCCAAATACAAAGATAAACAAGTTTTCTCACTGCCAACACAAAAACAGGCACTTCATGTCACTATCTGTGTACCTTTGATTTAATTATTAGATTGAAATCCAGAAGGTTTACAGTGTCCAGTTTAAACGGGGGGAGGGGGATGTTGCAGCGGCTCCTGTTTTAAGAAGTCAATCCACAAGATAAAATTTTACTTTTTAACCAACTCAGTGGCATCACAGCCATTATGAGTAGTGATGAATATACAGGTGTATTCATTCTACTATGTACTATTCTATTATATACTCTTTCCCTTTTCAAGAAACAAAATAATGTAGGTTACAAGGACAGATCCAGCATAAAAGAAAAAACCTGTTATGTTTCTAACTATTTTACATTATAAGTGGTGATGCACATATGTCTGTAAAGTAAACAAACTACTGGAATGAATCAAACACTACATTAGTTCGAAGAAAAAAATTAATAACTTACTTCCGCTGGCAAACCCACTAGTGGCTGTTGCTTGCATCACCTCTCTTCTGTAATCTCTATCTTTTGGGAAGCTATTAACTGCCATCTTGTTTGCTTCTTTTTGTCTCTGTTCTCTAAAAATAAAAGATAAACCCATAAAAATTATAACAGATACAATGAATCTACACAACACTTCTGGTCAAATGCTTAAGGAAACAGTACACTGAACGTCAAAGAACAAGGCAGTGATGTCACGTAACCGGTGTGGGACCTGGGACACAGCAACAACAATAATGCTTCTCACTGACGGCAACATTACACTGATAATTTACATGCCATGAACCCCACAACTCAACACGGTAACAATAATTCTACATTCTACATGAAGGAAACACTGTCCTACAAGATGAAGATTTCTAATACAAATTATAGAAAAGATGAATAAATGTAGATCAATATGTTTTAAAATTAAATATACTGTTTACAAGGACCTTGTGGACAGCTGCTCATCTGTCCTGGTTTTTAGGTTTGTTTTTTAAGAGAAATTATGGAAAACACAGACAATGGTCAATATTTTAATTAAGAAAAGAAGTGATGAATAGCACACTAAGAAACCTAAATTTAGAGTGTTTAGCGCCCTAAGATGTTAGCCTGTAGAATCAAGGATGAGAAATACTGTTCAATTAAGCACAAATACCTCTCAAGCCACTCTTTTGGTTTTTCCCATTGTGAAACTTCTGTTCGACAATTGTAGTAGTATTTTTTCCCAGAAGAGCTAATATGCTCAGACCAGTCATCTGCAGAATCATAAGGCTTAAAAAAAATTAGAAAATGTTAATGTAATCATTTGATATATCAAGAATGTAAATGGTTTTATAAGCACACACGGGGAAAAGACCTGAGACAAAGGTGCCCTCATCTGAGATGGAATCATCTACGTGTACACTTTAGGAGCTCTTAGTCTAAGAAAACCTTCAACTGTAACAATGGAACACTCCAAAAGTATCAAATTAAACAGTTCAGTATCTTTACTAGGTACAAGAAGAAAGACATGAAATTAACATCATGCTGACCTTAGAAAAGCATTACAAAACCCCCATTATCACAATTTTAACTGGTGAAGTCTAGGCACACAGAGAGTCCACTCTCAACTGACTGGCTTGATGGCATGAGAGCATATGAGTTCTGAACACTTTAAGGCACAACAGTAATAAGTGTAACAGAGAACAACCTGCTTGTATTCACTGTTACTTAGCGGGGGATAAAAGCACACACAAGAAAGCTTCAGTATAAACACAGGATATTAAAAGCTACGAATCTGCTCCAGCTTCACAAACCACAAGACATGTCAAGTATCAACTGAACTTGTCTCACACAACATACAGCATCAGCAGCACAGCACTCATTTTCCCAGAACTAAAATTGGTCTGTCTTAGTTCTCAGATACAGTCTCTTGCTGGTCATTTCATAGACACTGTAAAATTATCATGAAATTAACAATTACCTGAAAGGCCCAGTGCTCATGGAACTAATCTCAACAATGTAATGTTTAACTGCCTGCACTAGCTCTAGGAAATCTGGTAGAAATCCTAGTATTACATGAATTTATTGATAACTGTTTACCAAGGAGCTTTGAGATCAAAATGAAGCAAGGGTTATACTTTGGGAGTTCATCCTTCTTCCTTGCTCACCACTGTGCAGAGGGACACAATTTGAACACTTCAGGAAATGAATTCTTATGCACTGCCTATTCAGCTTGAATTTAGCACATAGAACAAGCTATGAGAACATGTCCATACATCACAAAACTAATGAGTGATAGAAGAAAAGATCAAAACTCAGGTTTCTGGGTAGCTATTATTTCCACTAAATCAATACCAATTTTGGAAATGTCACAACAATTTTGAGCACAGCTGAAGAAACACTGCAGATTCTGCTCTCAGGCTATTTCAAAATTGTGAAGCTGCTGGAAATCAGCCCAGTGCTTCCAAACCTCTAGAGATCAGGGGAGAGTTAATTCTCAACACCCCACCCGACTCTAGCCAGAAGAAGGCTTCACCAGGCTGCAGGAACCCAATCCAGAAGGCAAAACTCAAAAGGGTTCTTCTCTACCATCTCCCACCCCCTAGATCTAAATTATTATGCCAACAAAGCCCTCTATGGATGTATTTGCAAGATTTGGTTTGCTGGGCAGGTGATTACATGGGATTCCTAGTTCGGTCTAAAGATGCTGAAGGAGATTTGGTCTAAAGGCGGACAGAGGACATCAGAGTAGAACGGAGAGGTCTAAGCCAGTGAGTGCTCTTCAAAAGTGATGGTTATGCAAACTGTGACCTGTCCTGGAGGAGACAAGGAGCTTGCATCAGAATAGATATAAACACACTGCTTCCCAAGCCAAAGGTCTTGCTTTAAAAAACAAACATATACCACAGCTCAACTAAAGAGTGTATTTAATGACAACTAATTTCCATTGTGGCACAACCTGCAGGACAGTGAGTTAAAAGTTCACAGACCAGAAGCTTGAAGAAAGCATGGGTCTATCAAACCCTAGGTTAGTACAAGTTAATATCTTATTTAACAAAATGTGCTAAAGGGTACAGCATTACAATCACATACTAGTAATTTAAGTTCATCTTCTCCACCCTATTTCTATCCCCCAAAACAGGTTAAGGAAGAAACCTTTTAAAGAAACAAGGAAATTACTTAAATGCTGATATGCAAAAGCAGGTGTTAAATGTTCTTCCCATTGTATTATTTTCCACTTTACTGAGGTGTGATTGACAAATATAATTGTAAGATATTTTATTTAACCTGGGTTAAAATAATGTGTTTTTTTTTTAAACCTGGGCTACCTAATATTCATCGGTGCCTCTCTTTCATTACAAAAATATTAATGAATGGTGATTTTATATTTTACTTTACTATTCAAAAAAAGTCCATTAGAAGTGATTTTAAGACATAGTTGGAAAGTAACCTTTAGATTACTAATGTTCAAAAGCCAGCTTCTCAGGTAACATTAAACTCGGTGTGTAAAAAAATGCCATGCCCATTGGGTACATTATGATGAAAAAGATCACCACTTGAAGGTTAATTATACACCTAGAGTTGAAATTTACAGAAAGGGGAACCTTGATTCTAAAAACACATGACATTTAATCCCTGTTCTGTTGTCACTAACATATTGAAATCCCCTGACACCCTTTAGAATCTGGATGTTGCAAACTTTCTGATGCCCATTATTTATGCTGATTACATTATGCCAATCTATTTCCTGAAAATCAAGATAATCAGAAACCGTTTTTCCTGAATAAAGAATTTTTTTCACCAAAACAATGTCCACATGGCCTGCCTCTGTCCTAACAGCAGATGAATACAAAATCTAAATGGTCAGTGATGAAGGGAACATGAGATTAGTGCTAGACTGTTAAATTAATGGGGCTATTTTTCACAAAAATGGATACTCATTGTAAAATATTCAGTGTATTTCTTAGTGAAAATGATTCAGCAGAAGCAGTGTGATGATAACACCTGTCAAAGTTTATCAAGCTGCTATCTGGATCTCAATACCATCCTTCTATGTTCTGTGATGCTAAGGCTGGGACAATGCAAATTACATTCTATTTAGCCATCCGGCTTTCTGTTACGTCTGCCAATACCAGACATTAGAGGACTGAAGGGCAGGAGAAAGCAGCCACAGCGGATCCCAGTTTCCAGCTCTCAATCCAGAATCAGAAACTTTCATTATATCCCTCAGAGAACTGTGCCGGGCTCCTCCTCTGAGCAATTAGGTTCTGATAACCCCCAACCTCTTCCTTTTGTTTCCATTTCTCAGGGGTAATCACCATCTATGCTACTTTTTGTTTTGTGTGTTCGAAATTCTCTGAGCTAAAATAACCAGTATGATTTGTTTTCACGAATAGACCCTAATACTTAAAACTAAGCAAAGTTTTTTTTTATGAAAATCATTGATGTCCCAATTTTCTGTGGAAATGTACTAATCACACTGATTCAGCAAGAGACAAAAAATAATAAACACCAAGAGTTTTCAATACCACTTAAGGTACAATAACCACCTGAATAACCAATGCCTGCAGGATTCAACCAATACTTCCCTGGTCTTTCAGTTAGTTGTCCTTTTGTCCTTCCTGTAATGGATTTTCCACACTGCTATCAGATGGTTTTTAAAGTGCAAATACAGCACTTCCCTGACTAGGCCCTTGAGGAGCTCTCCACTGTCTTCAGATACAGTCCACGATCCCTGGGAAGCAGAAAATGCTGTGTGATCTGGCCCCATTCTCTTTGTAACCTGAGCTCCTACCATTTCTCCACACCAGCAAAACCTGTGTTCTCCAAACAAAGTGCTTTTTCACACTTCTATGTCTTTGTATGTGCTGTTCCTTTCCATGCTACACAAATTCCAGATCTCTTCCACTACCTGGGTTACAGTCAGTCTGTTGGCCAGCACAGCCTCTTCATCCAGGCTCAGTCCCCTCTTGAGGGCTCCCCCAGGACCTTAACATGCACTGATCTAATGGTTTACCGACCTATAGTCAAGTCTCCGTATTTTTTTTGTTCTATACATCAAGAATTTAGCATCTGCTTGCAAGTTGAAATCTTATTTTTGCATGAATGTATTAGAACTTTCATTTGAATCCTAACTTTAAAAAGTTCAAACTACTTCATTAACAATTACTTCATTTTTAGAAAAACCTACAGCTTCTCACTGGGTTTCATGCCTTTCAGGACCAAGACCTCTATTATCAACTAATGTTTTGTAGAGTATATAATGTATAGTAGATACTCAACTTATAGATTTTAAAAACAGAAGTTAATGAAAAAAAAAAAAAGCTCAAGTCAAGACAAAAGTTTCACAATCTGAAGTTCTTTGTATCTCAAGTATCACAACGGTAAATTTTGCTCCACAAAAGGATGTTAATGAAACAATATCAAGATGGCATATTCAGACTATCCTCAGTTTTAATATTAAAGCTAGCTCATTAGTTCAGGTGCATTAAGATCAACTTTGATTTTTTTTTAATTTTGCAACATATTCAAAAAACAAAACTGCAAACATTTATTTACTTACTGCATCTGAAGTTTTGCTTGGATTATTGCTTGGATTAGAAGAATGTGAATTTGAACTATGAAGAGCACTGTGGTTGTGTGAATTTTCTTGGGGAGAGTAACTGGTCCCTTTAAAAAATAAAAAGCAAAGAGAATTTTAAGTAAGTCATAGCTGATGTTTATACTGGGCTGTCATACTACAGATATATCACTAACTCATCATTGCAAACCTGAATTTTTATCATTTCTAGCAAACTGTAGTTTTTTAAAAAAATTTAAAGTTGTATTAAAGACACAACATACATTAAAAAAAGGCCAAAAGTTCCACTAATGAGAGAATAAAAGTGACAATTACCCAATTATCCATTGTCCATGGAATTCTCCAGGCAAGAACAGTGGGCTGGGTTGCCATTCCCTCCCCCAGGGGATCTACCCAACCCAGGGATCAAACCTGGGTTTCCTGTATTGCAGGCAGATTCTTTACCATCTGAGCCACCAGGGAAGCCTCAATTATCTAGTAAATTTTTGCAATTACTTTCCAACTTCTTTAACAGTTTCCACACTTGCTCTTTAAAGTTCTGACAAATTTTAACTAGAACAGTATAAAGTTTTCAAAAAGTTAAGTTTCCAGGAAGGTGCCTGCTTTCAAGATGATGAAAATGACATCGTATCTCCTCACAACAGAACCAGCTGCTTTGAAGTAATTCATGAATTTTATGAACCATGACCATCAGGGATGCCAGTTTTATCTTAAGAAAAGCCAAGATCTAAAAATCCAGACTTGATTAGTAATACAAAAGCTCCACTACCAAAGTCTGTTAGTATTTCAGTTTCATTCCATGAATTTTTCATCATAAAGGTAACATAATTCAACTTCCCACCTACTCCTTGTCCCAAAAAATGAACTAGCAAGTGGTATGGAGGCTACAAGATAATGAACAAAAGCTCGAAGCAGGAAGAGCAATTTAGATGGTCCAGTGGTCCTGGAAATTAATTAGCAGTCAGAATCAGGGTGGTTATGAGAAGAATTTAGTAAGAATTAACTATTTCAATCAACAAGAACAACTACAGGCCTACCTTTGTTTTATTGGGTTTTGCTTTACTGAACTTCACAGATACTGAGTTTCGTACAAATTGAAGGTTTGTGTCAATCTTATCAGTGCTATTTTTCCAACAGCATTGGTTCACTTCTTGTCTCTGTGTCACATTTTGGTAATTCTCATAACATTTCAAACTTGTTCACTGTGATTATCTTTGTTACAGTAATCCATGGAGAGTGATCTTTGATTTACTATTGAATTTGTTTTGAAACACCACAAACGAAACCCACACAAGATGGCAAGCCTAAATGATAAATGTGTGTGTTCTGACTGCTCCCCCATGTCTCCCCTTCTCCACGGGCAGTCATTTTCCTTGAGACACGCGGTATTGAAATTAGGCCAGTTAATAACCCTACAATGGCCTCTATGTGCTCAAGTGAAAGGAAGAGTCACATATCTCTCACTTTAACTGAAAAGCTAGACATGGTTAAGCTTACTGGGGAAGGCAGGTTGAAAGCCAAGACAGAAAGCAAATTGGGCCTCTTGCACCAAACAGTTAGCCAATGTGAATGCAGGAGGAAAGTTCCTGCAGGAAAATTAAAAGTGCTACTCCAGTGAACACATGAAGAAAGCACAACAGCATTACTGCTGATATCGATAAAGTTTGAGTTCAGATGGAGAGAAGATCATACATACCATCCACAATATTCCCCTAAGCCAAAGCCTAGTGCAGAGCGCACACTCTCTTCAATTCTATGAAGGCTGAGAGGTGAGGAAACTGCAGAGAAAAGTCTGAAGCCAAGAGGTTGGTTTTTAAGGCTGAAGCAAAGAAGTTGCCCCTGTAACATCAAAGTGAAGCCACAAGTGCTGATGTAGAAATTGCAAAAAGTCACCAGGAGATCAAGCTAAAATCTTACATTCATGAAGGTGGCTGCACTAAACAACCAATTTTTAAACATAAATTGAAACAGCCTTCTATTACTTTCACAGAGAGAAGACGTCAATGCCTGGCATCAAAGCTTAAAAGAACAGACTGACTCTCTCAGGAACTAAGGCAGCTGGTGACTTGAAGTTGAAGCCAATGCTCAGTTACCACCTGAAAATCCCAGGGCCCTTAAGAACTATGCTAAATCTTCTCTGCCTATAAATGGAACAAAGCCTGGATGACAGCACATCTGTTTACAACATGTTTTCAGCCCACTGTTAAGATGTACTGTTAAGAAAAAGAGACTCCTCTCAAAGTACTAGGGCTAACTGACAATGTGCCTGGTCACCCAAGAGCTTGATGGAAACATACAAGATTCATGTTGTTTTCATGCCTGCTAACATTTATTGTGCAAGCCCATGGATCAAGGAGTCATTTCAACTTTCTGTTCTTTTTCAGAAATACATTTCATGAAGTTATAACTGCCATAGACATGAGTCTGACTGACCTAAGTAAATAAAATACCCTCTGGAAAGAATTCATCAAGAACATTTGATTCATGCATGGTAAGAGGTCAAAATATCAGCATTAACAGGAGTATGGAAGAAGTGCATTCCAACCCTCACAGGTGACTCTGAGACTTGTCAAGACTTCAGTGGAGGAAAGAACTGCAGATGTGGTAGAAATAGCAAGACAACTAGAAGTGGAGCTGAAGATGAGGCTGAACTGCTGCATCTCATGATAAAACCTGAATGGATGAGGAGCTGCTTCCCATGGATGAATAAAGAAAGGTTTCTTAAGAGCAAAGCTACTGCTGGTAAAGATGCTATGAAGACTGTTTGAAATGACAAAGGATTTAGAATATTACAAAAATTTGATTGATAAAAGCAACAGCAGGCTTGGAAATCACTGACTCCAATTTTGAAAGACACAAAATGCTATCAACCAGCACTGCATGCTACAGAAACATCTGTGAAAAAAAAGAGCCAAGCCGGCAAACTGCACGGTCTTAAAGAAATTGCCACAGCCAGCCCAGCCTTCAGTAATCACCACCCCAATCTGTCAGGGCCATCAACATAGAGGCAAGACCTTAAGATTAGGGTTCCTGAAGGCTCACAAAATAGCATATTTTTTTTTTCAGTAATAAAACTATTTTAAAATTAAGGTGGTTGTTCAGTCGCTTAGGTGTGTCTGACTCTTTGCAACTCCATGGACTGCAGCATGCCAGGCTCCCCCATCCCTACTATCTTATGGGGTTAATGTCAGTGATGCTCTCTAACCATCTCATCCTCTGCTGTCCCCTTTTCCTTTTTCCTTCAATCTTTCCCAGCATCAGGGTCTTTTCAATGAGTGGGGTCTTTCCATCAGGTGGCCAAAGCACTGGAGCTTATATTAAGGTATGTACATTTTTTTTAGACATAATGCTATTATACACTTAACAGTCTATAATATAGTATAAACCTTTACATGCACTGGGAAATAAAAAAAACTTGTGTCTCACTTTATTGCAATATTCACTTGACTGAAATGGTCTGGAACCAAAATGGCAATCTCCCCAAGGTATGCCTCCAAATGGGTAAGAAAGGTGGATTAGGACAGAAGACAACCTAAGGTTTCATATACTCAACTGGAATGGTCAGCAGATCTAAGAAGTCAGAAGTGGAGCAAGAAGTCTGTTCCATTGGAAAGGTGACAGGTAGGGAACTCACACATAGTAACATAAAAAACAAGCATTATGAGCTCAGAATGAGTAACAGCAAGGCAAGAGGAAAGGGAATAATCAAGACTTAACGTCGGCTAGAACACAGCTTCTTGGGGAAGCTAGAAGCAGACTCAGAGACCCAATAAAGCTAATGATATGACAAAAGATATGTACCTAGGAAAATGAAGGGGTACAAGAGAGGAAAATTTCCCAACAAAACAAGACTGCTGCTTAAGATGTCTAGTGGTTTCTTCATCTACTTGTTTAAATGTACCTTATTAGATAGTATGTATTTATGTAAAACATCCTCAACTTTTTAAAAAATACAGTAGTCAATAAATTCTTCAACAAACATTTTAAGACTAAACACAATCTAAAGAAGCAATCAGTCAAGGATAAGCTCCGTGTACAGGGACGTTAACATGCCAGCCTGAGGTTGCCATTCTTAGAAAAGTTGGCTTGCACAGTTGGTCCTCAGCTAGCACAATAACTGTTCAGGAGGGCTCCCACAACAGTAATTGTTAAGAGTGGTTCACTGTGCCTAAGCCTTTCTGCAGACGATATGGTTTATGCTGAATACCTGCTTTCCTACTGGGAATCCAGACTTCTGGTTCAAATCAGGCAGAGATGCCTACATAAGAATCCAAATCCAATAAAAACCTTGGGTATCAAATCTCTAATAAGCTTCCACAGTCCACAACATTTCACCACTGTTGTCACAGTCCGCTGCTGGAGGAATGAAGGGTGTGCTGTGTCTCTGCTGGGCCAAGACTCTCAGAAGCCTGCACCTGGTGTCCTCCAGACTTTGCACCACATGCCTTTTCCCTTTGCCGACGTCACTTTGTGTTCTCTCGCAGTTATTAAGACAAAGCCGTGGTAATGAATGTTAGGTCCTGTGACTCCTCTTAAGACAATCACCAAGCCTGGGGGGTGGTCTGGGGACCCCAACACATTCAGTTAAAAAGAAAAAAAATCCAAATTAAGACTTTTAAAAAGAAAATCTCAGATCTACACCAAAATTTGTACTTTTCAGGTGTAACTTAAAAACTATTTTTAAAAACTCAGCTTTACAGTTGCATGCAAGTAAAAGAGAACTAGTAATATGGCCTAGAGAATACCACATTTATACCCTATGAGTTGAGAATCCCATGGAAATTTCCATAAATACGTTGCAATAATGAAGGAAAGAATGGCCAGTCTTACCAACTGAAATGATCCCCAGAGTAGTTCTGTAAGAAGCCTGGGTTAGATGCCCTGACACTTATTTGCATACATTCTTGAGCAAGATGTAAATCTATGAAAGAATAGTGCCACACTGAATGTGGTAAAAGACATGATAGGCAGAGTCCTCTATAAGCCTAATATATATTAGAAATGAGATCTACTGATCTCTCTTGAGTTTAAGACACATGAATTCACTTTAGTGTTATTCTTCATATCAATGAAAATTCAAAAAAAAGTGGTAATTAGTTCTAAAGTGCTTAACCTCTGAACAAATGACATGTTAGATAGCTTTTACGTCTGTTAAGTGTTTTCAGAGGGCACAACATAACAATTAAAAACCATAAGCGTCAAAACATACTAGTCTAAGACTTTAATAGAATCCAGAGAAAAAACTCAATCAGCCTTTAAGAGGAAAGCGATTTTCAGAAACAGGAGCTTTTTGATAGGGATTAGATTCCACATTCTATGAGACAGATTCATCTAGAACACTTAGCAAAACTACCAACTTAAAAAAAGAAGTGAGGAGGAATTTCCTGGCAGTCCAGTAGTTAGGACTCTGCACTTTCACTGCTGAAGGCATGGTTCCAACCCTTGGTTGGGGAAGTAAGACCCCATAAGCAGAAAGGCGTGGCTCCCCAAAAAAGTGAGGAGCAAGATTAAGACACAGATATTTTATTGAAAGACTAAGAATAAACTGATAATTCTTAAATAGAACCCAAAATAAGTAAGAGGTTGTACAGGAAGCATGATAAAGCAGGCAAAAGGCTCTCTAGATTAGGGTCAGAAGGATGCACTTAAGAACTCAGGGCAGGGAAGATTTGCCTCTGAATAATATGACTATAATTGGCTGAACCAAAGGTAACTATTACAAAAGCTACAGTTTGTATTATCTTCCAAAGTATTTGGGGTGGGGGGG
>SJYT01053779.1:214261-351744 GCA_006410635.1 Cephalophus harveyi
AAGTGTTGGGGTGGGGAGGGAGGGTGAACATCCCATTGAGACTTTTAATTTCTCCATACAGTTCTTTCCAAACTGAAGTATCAAGCAGACAGAAAAGCAAGGTCAGAGCAATGATTATGGTTATGATTTTCCACAGCAATACCTGTGGAGTGCTACAAACAGTATTTCTTTGGAAACTCGTACTTCATCTTAAAAACTCCCATAAATTTTTATATCCCACTCTATGATGGGACTTGTATATTTCAGGATAAGAAAAGTGTTTTTTATTTTGGTAATAGCAGTATAATGCACAGTCTAAAGCCGAGAGAAAGAATAAATGGCCTGTGGATGGTAACATATCCAAAGAAAAATACAGCCACACATAAAACTTGAACTCAGACTTTCAGTGCTAAATTCAGAGACATACATATATATATACATTTATGCTAGTGAGAGACTGTCTCATAGATGCTGCTTGGCTCAACAAAGTAATGGAAGCAATAGCTGTTACATGTCTGATGACCTTTATGCTTTCTTTACATTACCAAGAAAAAGGCTCTCCACTTCAAAGAAAAAGAAATTATCTCGAGAAAAGCAGAATTTGTGACTAAGTGGGATGAAACTGTTTTAAGCAACACAAATTTAAACCAACTTTAAGAAATTAAAGTCTGATGAAAAGTATTCAAGACTTTCAGAACACAGGTGCAACCAGCCATTTAAGTATTATCTATAGTTACTTTTATTTTCTTAATTGTGGCAATGACTCTGTGGACCGTGAGACTAGAATTTTTACTATCCAGCCCTTTAAGAAAAAGTCTGCCAACTCCTGGACCAGGCAAATGATAGACAGTTCATTTTATAGTGCAAGATGCTGCCCTCCACCCTGACAGAATCTTCACTATTTAAAAGGGCAGAATAACCCCTCCTACTTGTCAACCTCTAAACTTCAGAAGCTAGATCTTAAGAGTGAGACAGACGGCTATAACCTACAGTCTGAGAAAGATGAAGTCCTAAGAGTACCATGGGAAATGGGACCAAAAATGTAGCGAATCTCATCTGACTCAGCAAGAAATGGGCATTAAGCAATTAGACTGCCCTCCCATTTAGAAAAGGGAACTTGGATATTAAATGGAAAGTGGGAAGTACATACAATTCTATATAAACAAACAAGGCTAGGAAATGCAATTAGTTTTTCTAAAGATGAAATAAGTTTCCACTCTATTCAGGGGCAAAATATGGCATTATGTCCTTATTCAGAACATGATAACCACTAGAATTCCCTACAACATCCTCAAACTTAGAAATTAAGTCTTAATGCTTTCTCCAAGAAACTGGGAAAAATATGTAAGGTACACCTATAATAAATGAAAATCTCAAGTACATCTACCACCCCAAACTAATACAAGCAAATAATGTGCATGACTGAATAAGGTTCAGCAATGGACCTCAAATATCAATCTAGTAAAAAAATGTAGAATTCAAAGTTAATTTCACAGTGATTCACACTCTGTGAGATGGGATCTTAAGATCTGAATTTTTTACAGGCACTTTCTCTGTCAAGATGGTTTTGGTGGTCAGGATCCAGATCAGGGCTTCCCAGCTGGCACTAGTAGTAACAAACCCGCCTGCCAATACCGGAGACATAAAAGACGTGGGTTTGATCCCTGGGTTAGGAAGATCCCCTGGAGGAGAAGAATGGCAACCCACTCCAGTATTCCCTCCTCAGAAATTCCATGGACAGAGCAGTCCAGCAGGCTACAGTCCATGGGGTCACAGGACAGTCAGGCACACTGAGCATGCACACATATATTAATAGTATCCAGACCACACTTTATTCCAAGTGTCCTTCTCTCATCAGTTAGAATCAGAGACCACAGATATTTAAACACAAGGGGATTTCAGACTCTCCTAGTGTTCCAGGTCTCCAATGAACAAGACGAGATCCCTGGTCAGGCAACTAAGCCCCTGCACTGCAACTACTGAATCCGCACATCACAACTAGAAAGCCCACGTGCCACAACAAAAATCTCGTGTGTCAAAACTTAGATCCAATGCAGCCGTAAATATTTTGAGAAAGACTTCGCTTGACTGAAGCCAGGAAATTAGAAGACGCTTACTCCTTGGAAGAAAAGTTATGTCCAACCTAGATAGCATATTCAAAAGCAGAGGCATTACTTTGCCGACTAAGGTCCGTCTAGTCAAGGCTATGGTTTTTCCTGTGGTCATGTATGGATGTGAGAGTTGGACTGTGAAGAAGGCTGAGCGCCGAAGAATTGATGCTTTTGAACTGTGGTGTTGGAGAAGACTCTTGAGAGTTCCCTGGACTGCAAGGAGATCCAACCAGTCCATTTTGAAGGAGATCAGCCCTGGGATTTCTTTGGAAGGAATGATACTAAAGCTGAAACTCCAGTACTTTGGCCACCTCATGCGAAGAGTTGACTCATTGGAAAAGACTCTGATGCTGAGAGGGATTGGGGGCAGGAGGAAAAGGGGACGACCGAGGATGAGATGGCTGGATGGCATCACCAACTTGATGGACGTTGAGTCGGAGTGAACTCCGAGAGATGGTGATGAACAGGGAGGCCTGGCGTGCTGCAATTCATGGGGTCGCAAAGAGTCAGACACGACTGAGCGACTGAACTGAACTGAACTGAAAGGTCAGGGGGAGTTCACAAAAAAAGTCATCTACCTGTAATGGGCATTTCTGCATAACAATCAATGTTTTCTGAAACACCTTAAATTCTACAAAATTGCACACTAAAAATAGAAGTTTTACGAGGAAAATAGAACAGGAGCAAATCACTCAAAACTACACTTTATCATAACTGGAGCACTAACAAAAACTTGAACACTGACAAGCAGCTCAGTATGTTTGTAGATTGCTTCAAGGGATATTAAATTACTGGGGTTGAGAACATGGAAATGAAATTCTGGGTAACAAGGTTACCATAAAAAAAAAATGGATAGAAAAGTATAAATTGCCACAGAGAGGAAGCCAAGCAAAGCGAGGAAAGCAGGCTTGAATTTTCTTTAGAGGTCTTGCCTGTACAGCTAGATAAGGGCTTTCCCTTTCAATTTGAAAGTTATCCTACTCCTGCTATTCTGATTTGCATTTCCTAGAAAAAAATTTTTCATGTATGAATCAACACAACTTCATTATATTGATGCCATTCTCCAATTTACCAACTGCATGAGGTACCTGGTGATGAAAAGCAAAAGTTGTAGCTAACTGGACTTAACTACTCTACACAGGACATTTTTCAAAGAACCATTTTATATCTGAAAAAAATCAGCTTCTAATTAACTGAGCCTAGAACCTGGTTCTGCTTTATTCAACCTGCTGAATTTTCTGGAAATGTTAACTGTTGCACACATTGTACTGTATTGAGTTTTGTTTTGAACTTTTACGAAAATGTTGAACTCTTACAAAAATCTCATCACCAACAATAATGCCATATAATACACCTGCTCGCATCAAGGAAACATGAGTTAGGACCAAAAATAATTAAACTTTAGACATAAATGAGAGATACAGCTCTCACTTTCATTAATATAGACTTTAAAAAAGTACTGCTATCCTGTATGTTTATAACAAATGAACATGCTAAATATTTGCTGCACATTGATACTCTGTGCAAATTACATTTAACATCATTTCCTTTGAAGCTGCCGTTTTATTTCCTACTCACAACATGTGCAGCTGGTATGTAGTACTCACACTTGTCTACAGGCTACAAATGGGGAGTTTACAAAACACTTGAGAAGGTGCACATGCAACAAGGAAAACTGAGTTGCATCCCTTCCTTACATCATACAAAATAAACCACAGAAATTAATATAAGAGCAAAAACTATAAAACTCTTAAAGGCATAATCATTGCCAAAAACACAAGCAAAAAAGAAAAAACAGAAAAATTAGACTTGATCAAAATAAAAAACTTCGTGCTTTGAGGCACACCATCAAGAAATAAGAAGACAATCCACAGAATGGGAGAACATACCTGCAAATCATATGCAAAGGACTTTTACTTGGTTCTGCTAGTAGGAACTCTCTGGCCAAAAGGTACATGAAAAGATGCTAAACATTAGCCACTGAGGAAATACAAATTTAAAGCTGCAATGATATACAACTTCACATCCATCAGGATGGCTACAGTCAGAGAAACAGACTTAACAAGTGTTGGTGAGGATGTGGAGAATTGGCACTCTCCCACACATTGCTGCTATAGAAGTAAACACTCGGCTGCTTTGGAAAACAGGCTAGCAGTTCCTGAAAAGGTTATAGATAGAGTTATCATATAACACAGCTATTACACCTCTAGGCATGTGTCCAAGAAAAATGAAAGCATGGGTCCCAAATGTTTACTGCACACTACTTGGAACTGCCAAGAGACAGAAACACACCAAATGCCCCACAAATGATTAACAAATGAATAAAACATCCTATGTCTATACTACAGAATATTATTCAACAAAAAGGAACAAGTATTGCTACATGTTAAAACATGATGAACCTTGAAAATATTAAGCTAAGTGAACAAGCCAGTCATAAGACTATACATTGCAGGATTTCACTTACATAAAACGTCCCTATAGGCCAATTCCTTTCTATAGGGACAGAAAGGAGATGAACGATTGCTGACATACAGTAGCACAGGGGAGTGGGGCTGCAGATACAGCTACAGTTTCTTTCTGAACGATAAAAACGTTATAAAATTGGTTGTGGTGATGGCTGCACAGCTATAAATGGAGGAACTGTATGGCAGGTGAATTACGCATCAAAAAAAGGATGTCAAAGTCTACCATATCTTATATTTGACTTTTACTTGTCTAGCTTAGATGTCTGCCATCATTTCTCAAATCCTACTCCATGAAATGCTTTGAACAAACAACTTGTGTGGTCATATGAATCCGGAAAAAGTTGCACATGATACTGTCTTACAGAAAACTTAAATGAACTTTAAAAGCACTGAGAATTGTTGGTGAATAAACTTTAACCTGGTGCAGGGGGAGGAATTAAGTACCGGTATTTGATATAATATGAACTGAACCTCAAAATCACCATGCTAAGTGAAAGAAGCCAGTCACAAAAACCACATGTCCACAACAGGACAATCTATTAAACACCATGCTAAGTGAAAGAAGCCAGTCACAGAGACCACATGCAATCCATTTATATGGGATATCCACAAAAGGACAATCTATTAAGACAGTAGATCAGCAGTATGGAGTGGGCAGGGAGAAAAATGGGAATGATGCTAATAGGTATGGAAAAAAAATTTTCACCCTAGGGGGTGGGGTGATAACTGCATGGAATGTGAGTTATATCTTAATGTTTTTAAAATAACTTTTAAAAATTCTTGCAGGGTGGGGGCGTTGGGTCTAGCTAAGTTAAGAATCACTCATTTAGTGAAGAGTACTCAGTCAGGCCTCACTCAGGCAACCTGGGCTTCAGTAAAGATTTTGCCTCTACACTTCATTAAATAAAAATGAAGAGGTCACCCAACTTCTGTAGTAACCTTTACTTGTCAAATAAGGCAATGGTGTGCAAGACTGCAAAAAATGACAACTAAATATGAAATGCATATTATGAATATTAGTAACTTCTTTTGACCTCTGCCATCTGACTTTTTACTAGGTAACTGATGCAGATTTTAGAGTAAGATTTTTATCCTCCCTCTGTTAGCTCTTGGTGAGGGCTATATTAACAAGGTTAACAATGAAAAGCCCAGGGCCTTCAAACTGTGTACCTCAAGATTCAGTGCCTCATACTTATATTCCTAAAAAAAATTATCAACACAGGACTCTCAACTCTTCAGCGATCTCAGGCACTGGCCTTAATACCACGAAGAGTAAACAGGCAGTGAGCACTACAGGGCCATGCAGACTGAATCCTGGACTAAAAGCGCCTCTTCTTATTGACTCCAGCAGAAATTTACTGGGTTCACCATAAGAGCTAACTGCTCTCCCACTTTCATTCATATCTCCAGTTCAAAACACTCACCACAGAATAATCAAAATAATCTTTTCAACATGTATCTCAGATCATGACATGTGTTTTTGAATTTCAATGAGTACAGAGGGAAGCCATTCAAACGTGTCATTGCTCACTACACTTTGACTACACTGGCCTCTTTCCTTTCTCTGAATATATGCCCAGTTCTTTCCTACTCTAGACCCTTCATACACTCTACCTGCTCACCACTATCTCCCGCTGCTGTCTGTGTACTGCCTGGTCACCCTTCAGTTTCAGTTTAAACGCCAAGTTGTTAGAAAAGCCCTCCCTGATCCCTCAATCTAAAAACAAGTCCCAACTGAGAATGGATACATGTATATGTATGGGTGAGTCCCTTCCCTGTTTACCTGAAACTATCACAACATTATTAATTGGCTATATCTCAATACAAAAGTTTTTTAAAAAAAAATTAAGCTCCCATCACAGCACATCTGTCCTTTATAGTTATTTTTATGCAGTGTAATTAGACTACATCTCACATTGCTCCCTATGCTTTCTTATTTTTATATTAGCTGACTGGCTAGTCCAGTATTCTTGCCTGGAAAATCCCATGGACCAAGGAGCCTGGTGGGCTATAATCCATGGGGTCGCAAAGAGTTGGACACGACTGAGCGACTTCTGTGTGTGTGTGGCTAGTCTAAGACAGAATGCATTCCTCTGAAAGAAAAATATAGGTTAGTATGAAAAATAACAAGCATTTTCAGTTAAATTTATAAAATTATCGTGAGACTCTAAAAGGATGAGTAGGAGACAATGCAGCTGAAAAACTTAAAATATCCTTCTCCCAAGCTAATGCCTTTAGAGAGACGGTACAGCAAACAAAAGAAAGAGGCAGGTGCTGGCACGCCTTTAGGTCTCCAAGTATTTTCATCTCCTGACTCTAATCAACTGGACAAGAAGTGGCAGAGTTCAACTTTGGAAGCCTCATGGCACCCCCTCAATCTATGAACAGATGAACAAAGGAATCTTCAAGTTAAGTGCCATGTCCTCTATGAAATGGAGAAAAAAAATCTGTCAGAGCAAACAATATGAGCAAACGGCATAAAAGGATGTAAGCACAGAATGAAAGGGTTCAGAGGGCAATGAGAATAACTAGTTTGACAGGAACATGTGGTTCCCAAATGAGATAAAACTATATTAAGCTAAATTAAGCTAAAGACATCAAGGACTCTGGAAATCAAACAAAGAGGGTGTGTGTGGAGATTTTTATCTTTGCTTTTGGGGGGGTTTTTGGTGGTGCTTTTGAATAGTACTGGGTGCATCATGAAAAAGCAGATGAAAAATATGTCTTTAAGGAAAACATGAAAGACTAAATAAGATTAAGAGGATTCTTTCTAGAGAAATGGTTATCTAGTACTCTCTCCCAGCTTCAAGCCACAGATTTTCTTACTTACGTGGCTGCCTGCTCATCCTTCAGATGTCAATTCACGTTACTCCCTAAAAGGGCCTCTCCCTGACCACCTCCTACACCTGCCTCCCTTCCATTATCATTTATTTTCTTTATAGCACAAATCACAACATGAAGTTACCCTCTTTGTCTACTTTATATTATGTCTCTTCCACCAGGAGAGAAACTTTCTGTACATAAGAACCTTGCTGCCATGCCATGCTACAATCCCTGATGTAACTACAACAATGCTTGAGTTTCTCAATAAACACATGAATGGAAACCCAATATCTCAAACAGGAGTGCCTCTTGCTATAAGGGTGGTAATGGGGGATTAAGGGTAAATAGCTCAGTCACATTCTTGGAACCTCTAGGCTCTCTACAGTGTCATTTAAAAAGAAATGACATAGATAATCCCTAGAGTTTAGCTCTCAAAAAGGCTGGATAGTAGTTCTATGTATCATAAGCAGGTATACAAGGTCCACCTGTTAAATATGACACAGCAAGTAGGTTTGAAGACACTCATGACCTGAAACAATCACTGATTAAACTTACTTTAAAACTGACACCCTCCATTCTATTACCTAGGAAAAGTGCTTTCCCCAAACCTATAAGCTATATGAAAGAAAAAAGGCAGCAAATTCCAGCAGTTACTTCAAGGAAAACAGTATACATGAGAAGCTTTAATACTGCTCTACTGTGTCTCTTAAAAGACGCTTACTCTTTGGAAGGAAAGTTATGATCAACCTAGACAGCATACTGAAAAGCAGACACTTGTCAACAAAGGTCTGTCTAGTCAAGGCTATGGTTTTTCCAATGGTCATGCGTGGATGTGAGAGTTGGACTGTGAAGAAAGCTGAACATAGAAGAATTGATGCTTTTGAACTGTGGTGTTGGAGAAGACTCTTATGACTACACTGGCCTCTTTCCTTTCTCTGAATATATGCCCAGTTCTTTCCTACTCTAGACCCTTCATACACTCTACCTGCTCACCACTATCTCCCGCTGCTGTCTGTGTACTGCCTGGTCACCCTTCAGTTTCAGTTTAAACGCCAAGTTGTTAGAAAAGCCCTCCCTGATCCCTCAATCTAAAAACAAGTCCCAACTGAGAATGGATACATGTATATGTATGGGTGAGTCCCTTCCCTGTTTACCTGAAACTATCACAACATTATTAATTGGCTATATCTCAATACAAAAGTTTTTTAAAAAAAAATTAAGCTCCCATCACAGCACATCTGTCCTTTATAGTTATTTTTATGCAGTGTAATTAGACTACATCTCACATTGCTCCCTATGCTTTCTTATTTTTATATTAGCTGACTGGCTAGTCCAGTATTCTTGCCTGGAAAATCCCATGGACCAAGGAGCCTGGTGGGCTATAATCCATGGGGTCGCAAAGAGTTGGACACGACTGAGCGACTTCTGTGTGTGTGTGGCTAGTCTAAGACAGAATGCATTCCTCTGAAAGAAAAATATAGGTTAGTATGAAAAATAACAAGCATTTTCAGTTAAATTTATAAAATTATCGTGAGACTCTAAAAGGATGAGTAGGAGACAATGCAGCTGAAAAACTTAAAATATCCTTCTCCCAAGCTAATGCCTTTAGAGAGACGGTACAGCAAACAAAAGAAAGAGGCAGGTGCTGGCACGCCTTTAGGTCTCCAAGTATTTTCATCTCCTGACTCTAATCAACTGGACAAGAAGTGGCAGAGTTCAACTTTGGAAGCCTCATGGCACCCCCTCAATCTATGAACAGATGAACAAAGGAATCTTCAAGTTAAGTGCCATGTCCTCTATGAAATGGAGAAAAAAAATCTGTCAGAGCAAACAATATGAGCAAACGGCATAAAAGGATGTAAGCACAGAATGAAAGGGTTCAGAGGGCAATGAGAATAACTAGTTTGACAGGAACATGTGGTTCCCAAATGAGATAAAACTATATTAAGCTAAATTAAGCTAAAGACATCAAGGACTCTGGAAATCAAACAAAGAGGGTGTGTGTGGAGATTTTTATCTTTGCTTTTGGGGGGGTTTTTGGTGGTGCTTTTGAATAGTACTGGGTGCATCATGAAAAAGCAGATGAAAAATATGTCTTTAAGGAAAACATGAAAGACTAAATAAGATTAAGAGGATTCTTTCTAGAGAAATGGTTATCTAGTACTCTCTCCCAGCTTCAAGCCACAGATTTTCTTACTTACGTGGCTGCCTGCTCATCCTTCAGATGTCAATTCACGTTACTCCCTAAAAGGGCCTCTCCCTGACCACCTCCTACACCTGCCTCCCTTCCATTATCATTTATTTTCTTTATAGCACAAATCACAACATGAAGTTACCCTCTTTGTCTACTTTATATTATGTCTCTTCCACCAGGAGAGAAACTTTCTGTACATAAGAACCTTGCTGCCATGCCATGCTACAATCCCTGATGTAACTACAACAATGCTTGAGTTTCTCAATAAACACATGAATGGAAACCCAATATCTCAAACAGGAGTGCCTCTTGCTATAAGGGTGGTAATGGGGGATTAAGGGTAAATAGCTCAGTCACATTCTTGGAACCTCTAGGCTCTCTACAGTGTCATTTAAAAAGAAATGACATAGATAATCCCTAGAGTTTAGCTCTCAAAAAGGCTGGATAGTAGTTCTATGTATCATAAGCAGGTATACAAGGTCCACCTGTTAAATATGACACAGCAAGTAGGTTTGAAGACACTCATGACCTGAAACAATCACTGATTAAACTTACTTTAAAACTGACACCCTCCATTCTATTACCTAGGAAAAGTGCTTTCCCCAAACCTATAAGCTATATGAAAGAAAAAAGGCAGCAAATTCCAGCAGTTACTTCAAGGAAAACAGTATACATGAGAAGCTTTAATACTGCTCTACTGTGTCTCTTAAAAGACGCTTACTCTTTGGAAGGAAAGTTATGATCAACCTAGACAGCATACTGAAAAGCAGACACTTGTCAACAAAGGTCTGTCTAGTCAAGGCTATGGTTTTTCCAATGGTCATGCGTGGATGTGAGAGTTGGACTGTGAAGAAAGCTGAACATAGAAGAATTGATGCTTTTGAACTGTGGTGTTGGAGAAGACTCTTGAGAGTCCCTTGGACTGCAAGGAGCTCCAACCAGTCCATTCTGAAGGAGATCATTCCTGGGATTTCTTTGGAAGGAATGATGTTGAAGCTGAAACTCCAGTACTTTGGCCACCTCATGCAAAGAGCTGACTCATTTGAAAAGACCCTGATGCTGGGTAAGATTGAGGGCAGGATGAGAAGGGGATGACAGAGGATAAGACATTTCAATGGCATCACCGACTCAATGGACATGGGTTTGGGTGAACTCCGGGAGATGGTGATGGACAGGGAGGCCTGGTGTGCTGTGGTTCATGGGGTTGCAAAGAGTCGGATACGACTGAGTGGGTGAACTGAACTGAACTGTGTCTCTTAATGCAGACATATACACACAAACAGCATTTACTCCAAAAACCCCACCTGTCTTTGCTGTGTACTCATCCTGCTTTGTATTTAGACAGGTCTGCAGTTTAGGGGGGGTACTGGTGATCTAAGATTGGATACCTTGTATCTATGTCTTCTCCAACTGGGACATGGTTGTATATTAAAGGGAAAAGTAAACATTGCTGTATCACCTAAACTAGTTTCATAAACATTTAAATGGTACATGCAAAATACTACGAGGTATCTTAAAAACAGAAGCTCAGAATGATTAGGGATAAGACAAGCTGCAACAGATAATGTTTAACCTGCATACCAATTTTACCACAACATGTTTTCTACAGAGATTATTACTATGTTATCTCTTCACTCTCCCTTGAGTTCCCCTCTGTTCCTCACCACCCACCCTGTCCAATCACAGCTCTAGCCAGACTCAGATATTACAGTTTTACTGAGGAACTGTTTCAAACTTTCAAGGAAAAAGTACATCATCTATTCCAGAATCAGATTCAATCATTAAAGTAACCAACCAGAAAATCCTGGCAAAAATAACAAAAATCAAAGAAAAATAGCAGAAGAGGATTCACATCTATATACATACCTCAGTCCAGGAATGCACAACAGCTTAATATTAAAAGTCCTGCATGAATATGAATCTTAAATTTTAACTTTTTTAAACATTCTGTCAACAAATAATGCGAACATTTGACAAACTTAAATCAAGACTTAAATAAAGTGTTAACAACTAACTGTAGCAACTAGATGGAAAGGCTTCAAATAAGGAACGGTCTTTACATAATGATCATCCCATCACCAAGCAATACCCTTTTAATACTCCAAGAATCATATTTCCGATTGAGCCTTTTACTATTTTTTAATTGCAATACTATTGGTTTTCTAAAATCAAGAACAGATATCAATATTATAGTCAGAAGCTACAGAAAAGCATTAAGAAGGGTAACTATCTTCCTAGGTTTTTTTCTCACATGTAGATCTAATACTCATAGAATCACCCTACTTTACATGTGGATTTTTTCACTTAATATCCAAGAACATCTTCACTAATGTGGTTCTCCATCATTTTTAACAGCAACATTATACTCCACATTGCACTGCATAATGTAAGTAACCCTAAGAACATTTATGCTCTCTATTTACCATCTAGGTGTTGGAATTCCCATCCACGCTAAAATGGAATGAGCAGTATCTAAAAAGAACCAAGTAAAACTCATCTTAAGAGATTGTTTCAAAATTTTAAAATTCATTAATTCAATGAGTGGAATAAGATATTTTAATAACTGATTCAGACATCATGAAAATTACACTAAAAGCAGATTTTCAGATGAATAGTGTTAAAAACAGGCAGTCCAGTGGTTAGGACTCTGTGCTTTCACTGCCAAGGGCCCAGGTTCCATCCCTGGTTGGGGAACGAAGAACCCAGAAGCAAGGCAGCAAAAGTTTTCTACGTGTGCCCTCCATAAAAACCTATCAAAATTAACTAAAGAAAAAAACTAGCAAATCCAACAAGTAAACCATCAAACTGGTCCTGACAAATGATTTCAAGGAAACTTAAATCCATGCTCAAGCGCAAAAAAAATACTAAAAAGCCAACATCCAATTCCTCTAAAGTCTGTTAGGATACATATCTTAGAACTATGGCAGACAAGAGGAGGAGAGAGAATTCTTAAATCATCCAGGCAGAAGCCTGTCACTTACAAAACAAATCTCAGGACTCTACACTGAAACACTAAATGCCAAAACACAATGTGCTAAGAGAAAAAAAATAGATATGACCCAGAGAATTATTTTTCCAAGTAGACTGTTACAACTGAAAGAGGACATTCAAATATTTTAAGAATTTAAAACTTAAGGTAGTCTTAATTTCGGAGGTGATGGTGTCAGTAGACTAACACAGACAATCCTAAGAAAATTCAAAATAACCAATGCACAAATGGAGAAGCTAGAAGCTGTACTTTCGAGACAGGCAGTGTGCACTGAATGAAGCTAAACTCATCTCCTTAATATCTGGGATCAACACCACTTATTTCAAAGTGTTTATTTTGACACCTTTTTTTTTTTTTTTTTGCACCAAATGACATACAGCAAATAATGTACTCAAAACACTCTTTAAACTTTCCCTTTGTTGTTAAAAGCAGTCAACATTACACACACACACAGAGCATTCATTTAACAAATGTTTCATTAACTGAACATTTACAATATGTCAAAGGCAGTGCAAGACCTAACAGTACAAAAATCATTCTCTGAACCTTAGTATAGTTTTCCAAACTTTATGTATCCAAAAAGAAAAAACTGAGGTGCTTTTTAAACAGTGAAAAATACCTATTTACATTCACCCCTTTTAATAATTTGAATATTTTCAGGTTGGTTTCAACTTCTCAGGTGATTCTGACAGATAGCCAGGTTCAGTTCAGTTCAGTTCAGTCGCTCAGTCGTGTCCGACTCTTTGCGACCCCATGAATCGCAGCACGCAAGGCCTCCCTGTTCATTACCATCTCTCGGAGTTCACTCAGACTCACATCCATCGAGTCCGTGATGCCATCCAGCCATCTCATCCTCGGTCGTCCCCTTCTCCTCCTGCCCCCAATCCCTCCCAGCATCAGACTCTTTTCCAACGAGTCAACTCTTCGCATGAGGTAGCCAAAGTACTGGAGTTTCAGCTTTAGCATCATTCCTTCCAAAGGAAGGTTAGGAAAACAAAAGGTCTGCCAGTTACAGCTGACCCTTGAACAAGGCGGGTTTGAACTCTTGGTTATTTTTCAACAGTAAATGCTACAGTCTTACAGGGTCTGTGACTGGTTGAATCTGATGACTTGGAGGAACCAAGGAGATGAAGGGCCACCTATAAATCACACCACACCTGGATAAAGCCTTGCATTGTTCAAGGATTAAATGCACTGCAACCTCTCCTGGTCGCCTAAATCTTCAAAGGCAGATTAAATAACAGAGTAATTTTACTGTTAACTGTACTTTAAGTTTTTTGACAATGGTAGCACGGGTCATCTAGAAGAAATGTCTGTTATTAGTTGAGCAAAATGAAAAGCAAATCTGGTACATTTACCAGCACTTCATGCTGGATACAAGTATTAAACATTAAATTAGCATACAGTAATTAAACATCTTTCCTTTAAAAAATTCAGATATTTGTGTAATGACTTACAGAAAAATGTGAGTAAAGAGAGGGTAATAAATGAAGATTAAGTTCTAACAACAGCAATAACTTGATAATTGGTGACAACAAGATTTTTCTACTTGCAACAGTCATTAAGCAGCAATTCATTTACTCTGGCATTTGTAATAGAGAAATGAAGTTATTTCACACCAAAATCTGTACATGAGTGTACAGCAATGCTGGTAATAGCCCAGAACTGGAAAGAACCCAAATGTCCTTCAACACTGAATAGTTAAACAAACAGAGCACATTATACCACAGAATACTACTCAGTAACAAAACAGAAACACACCATGGACACGCAGTCCCTTGCTTCTCAAGGGAATAAGCTGAGTAAAAAAAAAAAGTCAATCTCACAGTTACACATCGTGATTTCATTTATATAACATTTTTGAAATGACAAAATTACAGATTGAGAAGACATCAGTGGTTGCCAGGGCTTAGGAAAGAGTGGAAGGAGGGAAATGGCGTGCCTATAAAAAGAGTAGCACAAGAAACTGCTGAACTGCTCTATATCCAGACTATGGCAGTCGTCACATTCATCTATTCATATGCTACAACTGCACAGAACAGACACATACCCAAAAAGTGCATGTACTCAATAAAATCGGTGACATCTGAGCGATTAGGGATTGTATCAACTTTAATTTCCTGGTTGTGACAGTACACTAAGTATACTAATAGTTATGCAAAAAATAAAAAATTTTTAAGGTAGTCAGCAAAAACCAAACAGTTTGGGATTAGAACCCAAGTGTGACCGCTCCTATTCTGCCTGTTAACAAGTATGGGTGGTGTGGTTTTGTTCTCTCACTGCCCTAATCAAGGTCATTCTTGCTGAAGGTGCTCTTTCAACATCACTGCCCTTCACTCTCCCCACTGAACTTCCTAATCTCCACCAATGTATGTTTAATGACTCCTGATTACTCGCTGAACTTCCATGGCTTTTCTCTTATTCCCTGGAATCAGTCACCATCAAAACTTTCTTCAAATATATCCTTTTGCCTCCTACAGACAACCCCAATATCAGCCAATTCTGTCAATGAACGCTATACAACACTTTTCTTTCCCCTGTTCTTGTTCCTTAATTTTTAATTTTTTTTTAAACACTTACAGATTTGATGCCATTTTAGAGATAAAATCCTGTTCAAGCGTGCTCTTTAAAAATACATCTTGTGTTGCTATCATTAAATTATCATAGGTGTGAAAAATTCCCAGACTTATTTAAAACTTCCCTTTCTTTCAACTCCAAAATCTCTAGAATACAACCACTATGGTTTGGCTATAAGCCAAAATTAAGAAAAGGCAGAAATTATTAGGCATTACTAAATACCCTAAGTATAGGAGAAGACTGATTACTTGGGAAGAGTAATGCTGAAAGAATATGGTTCTTTGTGCCTAAATCCAAATACATGGAGATCTTCCTGACCTAGTGATCGAACCTGCGTCTCATACAATGCAGGTAGATTCTTTACTATTTGAGCCACCAGGAAAGCCCAAAGTGTGAGTTCCTCAGTCACTGTCCAACTCTTTACCACAGCACGCACTGGACCTCACCAGCCTCCTCTGCTCATGAAATTCTCCAGACAAGAGTATTGGAGTGGGCAGCCATTCCTTTTATCCAGAGGATCTTCCCAACCCAGGGATCAAACTCCAGACTTCTGCATTGCAGGCAAATTCCTTACTGTCTCAGCCACCAGGGACGCCCCATTTTTACTCAGATAGTATCAAAAGACTTTCTAGGTGGCTCAGCATAAAAAATCTGTCTGCCAATGCAAGAGATGTAGGAGACTCGAGTTCGAATCCTGGGTTGGGAAGATCCCCTGGATGAAGAAATGGCAACCTCTTGTATTCTTGCCTGGAAAATCTCATGGACAGAGGAATGTGGCGGGCTATTATCTATGGGATCACTAAGAGTCGGACACGACTGAGCGTGCACACACATGAATCAAATACTATCATAAAACAGAAAAAACAAAAACATTTTTTGACTACCCTGTATGTGGCAGGAATTGTTACAAATTTCAAGCATGCTGTTCGGTCGCTAAGCCGTCTCCGACTCTGCGGTCCCATGGACTGCAGCACACCAGGCCTCCCTGTCCTTCACTATCTTCCAGGAGTTTGCTCAAATTCACATTCACTGTTGTCAGTGACACTATCTAACCATTGCATCCTTGTTGACCCCTTCTCCTTTGCCTTCAATTTCAAGCATATCACTCCACTTAATTCTCAAGCAAATCTTTGAGGGAGTAGTAAAAATGCCTATGTTAGAGTTCAAAAAACTGGAAAAGTTTTAAATAATGAGCCCAAGGCTGCAGAGTCACGGTGTGGAAGACAGGTGTTAGAGCCCTGGCCCTGACACTCTAATTTTACATTATTTTCTTTGTACCACAACACCCACTGCTAAAGCAGCACAATCTACACAAGTGCATCTGGTACAAGAGAGCCAATACTAAATCACTTTAACCTCTTCAAATAACGGACAGAGTGAAATGCCCAAATACTGTCAATTTTATTAATTTTTCTTACCTTTCTGATCTCCTAAAAATATTTTCTTAAATTACATTCAAATTCAGAGACAACTATCAACCAAAACTACTTGCTCATTAAATCATATTATTCAGCATCTACTGTGTTCAGGAACAAGATGTACCAGACCAAAAAGCACACTGGAAATGATCGGATTACTCTATTTGCATCAGTTTTTCAACTAACATCATTGCCTTTAAGGAACTGAGGGAAAAAAAAAACATTTAGAAAAATCTATCAGAAAACAAAGTCATTACAAATGTCTGCAGCCTAACACAGATCACAATCAGCTCCCAGTTCCTTGTTCCCTGCCCTCATATACTCCTTCATCCTTACCGAAGCTCTAATTATTTCACCCACCATCCCACCTAATGAAAAAACTACACATTCTGTAATTCAGTCTATCCCCCCCCACCATTAAAACACACACATCCACATATCCAAAAGTAAATTGTTTTAAACTATTTTTTATTATAAGCACCAGTTAAAAGTGAACTTTTCAGGCAGTTGTCAAAAGAACATCTATACAGGTGTCTTTAAGAAACAAAATCAAACCAAATCAGTCAAATTCATGACAAACATCAAAATGAGGACAGTTATTTAAAATTAATCGTCTATTTAACCCAAAAAATAGCATGATATCTCCAGCTATAGTTAAGTAAACGGTAAACAATAATACGTATAGATACTATAATAGCATGTGTGTATGTATATTCCTACTTATTATCAATGAACTGTTAAATGCACCAATCTACTGCCTATCTTTAATTTATACCATAAGTGATCTTGCTTCTCTAATTCAGAGATTCAGTTCAGTTCAGTCGCTCAGTCGTGTCCGACTCTTTGCGACCCCATGAATCACAGCATGCCAGGCCTCCCTGTTCATTACCATCTCTCGGAGTTCACTCAGACTCACGTCCATTGAGTCCGTGATTAAATGACTCCATATCCTCCAATGGCTCTTCATCTTTTTTCAGAGTAAAAGCCTAAATCCTTTTCAAAGCCTCCATGATCTGGCCTTTGCTACCTCTCTGACATCATCTCCTATTACTTCCCCACTCTGAAAACAGGTTCAGTTCCATTCAGTTCAGTCGCTCAGTCGTGTCCGACTCTTTGCGACCCCGTGAATCGCAGCATGCCAGGCCTCCCTGTCCATCACATGATGCTTTCTAAGGCCCACTTGACTTCACATTCCAGGATGTCTGGCTCTAGGTGAGTGATCACACCATCGTGATCATCCGGGTCGTGAAGATCTTTTTTGTACAGTTCTGTGTATTCTTGTCACCTCTTCTTAGCCATCTTGTTTTTCCAACACATCTAAGATGCTCTCATCAGAAGGCCCTGACACTCTTCTGGAATATACTCCCTGTATTCATAGGGCTTCTCTCATAGCTCAGAAGGTAAAGAATCCACTTGCAATGCAGGAGACCCCGGTTTAATTCCTGGGTAGGGAAGACCTGCTGGAGAAGGGACAGGTTACCCACTCCAGTATTCTTGGGCTTCTCCGGTGGCTCAGCTGCTAAAGGATCCGCCTGCAATGTGGGAGACCTGGGTTGGCAAGATCCCCTCGAGAAGGGCAAGGCTACACCCGGTTTAATTCCTGGGTAGGGAAGACCTGCTGGAGAAGGGACAGGTTACCCACTCCAGTATTCTTGGGCTTCTCCGGTGGCTCAGCTGCTAAAGGATCCGCCTGCAATGTGGGAGACCTGGGTTGGCAAGATCCCCTCGAGAAGGGCAAGGCTACCCACTCCAGTATTCTGGTCTGGCGAATTCCATGGACTGTATAGTCCATGGGGTCACAAAGAGTCAGACACAACTGAGCAATCTTCATTTTCATTCTATATTCATACGCTCACCTTTCTCATTTCTATATGGCAATTATTACCTTCCCTACTTCCAACATTTGCATATACCAACCCCTACTTCCGAAGTTTATCTTATTTCCTCTTATTCGGCTCTACTATTCAACAAGGAGCACTTTTCTCAGACTCATATATTACCACTTTATTATCTCTCGCAAGACAGTGTCAGTTTTGTCAGGGCACAGTCAACTATCTGCAATATCCAGAGAGCTTGACACACAGGAGGTGCTCAATGTATTTACACGTTCTCTATCAATGTCTCAGAGAAGTACCATGCTCCTGCAGTGGTTTTCTACCTTACACATTTCATCTGTTTTATCAACAAATTCACCTTGAGTGATTTGTACAACTACACACTCTTAATTATACAGTTTTCTGCTACCTTCTAACCTTTAACTTCTAATCAACCTTTGACTTTTAGGTGCCTGCCAATTATATCAACCAAAAAGCCTACACTGCATAAAAATCAAGTCTTACTCTTTGAAGAGGAGCTCTATTCCCCAGGACAGCCCCACCTCGGGAATCCCTGAACTTCTTGAGTGTACCAGAGCTTACTGATTCTGAAGCCAACTCTTTATCTTACTTGCTTTCACTAATACCTGTAACTGTCGTCTTGGACACTGTAAAGTGCAACAATGAAAGCCAGAAATATAAAACTGAACTTACCTAGGTTGGTTCACTTACATAAAACTTATTACAATTTGTATTTATAAAAGGTAGATTGTTGCACATAACATTAGAGAACAAAGCAGGTGGCAGCAGGAAAAAAAAATGAAGAAAAATAATTTCACATAAATGAAATATAGTTCTAAAGACCAAATTTAGTAAATCTCATATTCTTTATATAGGTAATGTTGATGTGTAACATTTATACAGTTTTATAATACTGCTGCTATACTGCATCAATATGTGATTTTAACTGGCACTAAAAACGCAATAAATTATTCCTAAGAGTATACTCAAATTTCTACTTGTTTTTAGAAAACCACTGTTTCAAGTTCAATAACCTTGACTATAAGTAAGCAATTACCAGTCTCAAATGTTTAGGGCAATCTCCATCTTAAAACTGTTAAACATTTCATATAATGACAAAAGTGCTAAGTTTTCATTTAACGAAACAACTGGTAGCAGACAGGAAACAGTCTTCTACAACCCAAAATAACCCATTCACATCCAGGCCAAAAGCTGAGTAGTAATGTAAAACAGTTCACAATCACTGTAACAAATACCTGAAATTGTCTGATGCAACCAAAGCACTAACCTAAGAGACATTTCCCTAGAAATCAAGTGAAGTGAAAGTTGCTCAATCCTGTCTGACTCTTTGCAACTCCATGGACTATACAGTTCATGGAATTCTCCAGGCCGGAATACTAAAGTGGGTAGCCTTTCCCTTCTCCAGGGGATCTTGCCAACCCAGGGACTGAACCCAGGTCTCCCTCATTGCAAGTGGATTCTTCACCAGCTGAGCCACAAGGGAAGCCCAGAAAGCCAGGCTTTGCAAAAATCTTTACACACTGAATGTATGTTTCTGTGGTTTGAATCAAAGATTATCCCAAAGTTCTCAGTGCGACACACTACAGATAAAATGCTACTAAGCATTAGAAGGCATGAAAGTGTTGACAATTCCAACTGGATCCTATTCAGTCCCAAAGTTGGTCACACTTGCTTCCAGAAAAAAATGCAGGATATTTCTGCAGACTTACAGGACTCATGTTCGCTTAGTATCAAAGTTTTGAGTTATAGTCCTTTATAAAGTTTCAAATATATTTAAATATTTTTTAAAAATTTAATTAAAGCTTAACCCAGATCTTTCTGCCACTAACACAATATGGGAGTCACTGTAACTCCATTATTCATACAGCACAGAGCAGTGGCTGTCAAACTTTTATGCACACCAACCTGAAGGTTTGCTGACATTCGGGTCTCAGCACCCAGAGTTTCTGACTCAGGTGGAACTGAGTGGCATTCTTAAACACCTCAAGTGATTCTGGGGCAAGTGGTCCATGAACACCACTGTGAAAAACAATGGTACATGTTTCTGACTATGGGGAAAAAAAAAAACAGAATGCTTCTCTAAAACATAATACAGATTTCTCTGAGACATTCTGATGTTCTGAAGAAGACTGAAAAACTGAGAAGACTTAGAATTACTAGCAGTATATTGTATTGTATATGGTCACTTTTTATTCAAAAAAGCCCTTTGTAGACCCTAAATAATGCATTAGCTTTAGTCAACTAGCTAAGTGATAGAAGATACCCAGACCGTGAGGCAAGAATGTACCTGAAATGCTTGAGGAGACAAGGAAGCCAGTGCGGTAAATCTTTTAAGTGAACAGTAAGATTTAGAGACAGGTCAGAGAGGTGACAATGCTGGAGGTACAAATCGCACGGGCCTGTGGGCCACTGTTGAGGACATTTGAGAGGGTTCTGAACAAAGGAGTAACTTGACAGGGTTGCTGCACTGCTAATCAACTGTAGAGTCAGAAGGTATGAAAGCAGAAAGACTGGTTAGGAGGCTCGAGATTATTGGTCAGACTAACTGAAAGACTATAGTTTCTACTTAACAAAATGTAGATGGAGAAGGCGATGGCAACCCACTCCAGTACTCTTGCCTGGAAAATCCCATGGATGGAGGAGCGTGGTAGGCTGCAGTCCATGGGGTCACTAAAAGTTGGATACGACTGAGCGACTTCACTTTCATTTTTCACTTTCACGCATTGGAGAAGGAAATGGCAACCCACTCCAGTGTTCTTGCCTGGAGAATCCCAGGGACAGGGGAGCCTGGTGGGCTGCCATCTGTGGAGTCGCACAGAGTTGGACATGACTGAAGTGACTTAGCAGCAGCAAGAAAAGCAGGCTTGAGGGGGAAAATGAGCAGCTCAGTTTGGGCAGTATAATATTACCACCATAAGTAAAGTGTTTCATGGGATATCTGATTTGCTAACTAACCCAGACTGGGGACTGGGAGGTTGGAGAAGCAACCTCTAAATTGAAGATGAAAAACAGGAAGGAATGAACTCAGCAAACTGAGGCAGGGAGAGACAGTATTCTAAAAAGACACAGCATGTATGACAGAACTCCAGTTATTATCTTCAAACTAGAAGAGGGCTAGAAAAACAAGAGATGCAGCAAGCTGTTTAGGGAAACACTTGTACTTTTATCTTAGGGGCACTGGGAAGACACTGAAAGATTTTTACATAAAGAATGAGCAAATGTGCTTTTCTTAGAAGGTGATTCTGGCAGCAGGGTGGATAATGAACTGGGGAGAGAAGGGGTCATAGACCACTGCTTTCATTTAGGCAAGAGGGAATCATGATCCCAGTTAGAAAAAAAAATGAGTGGCTTCGAGAGCTATTTCAGAGGTAAAATCTAAGAGACTCAGTAAATGGATACTGGGGAAACGGAAGGATAACAGCATTAAGGAAGTCAAGAGCAAAGGAAAGGAAACCAAGATGCAAAGAGAACTTAAGTCCATACAACCAGTATAAACGGACAATCAGGATACTTCACCCACACCTCAGTGTTTATGGAATCACATAGCTACCTACACAGCATTATAAATACTTACTCATGCTAAATTATGTGCATTCTGAAATACTCATTTTCACCAAAAACAAACTGCCAAATTTAGGTATAAACATTTACACTCTACTTATATACTTTAAACTTAAGACTCTTCCCTCAACCTTAAACGGCACTCCACAATTGCATGACACTTTTGTTTTATAATTTTGTAAAGTAAAAATGAGAAAAGGTTGTATATTCAAAATACAAAGAATACACAAGAATTTCTGGAATATGAAATTAGTGCTTCTTCCCTTTTTAAAAAGTAAACCCACCAGAAAATGGTATTTGGCCAATACACTAAATAAAAAATATTAATACTCAATGTGTTGAAAGTCACAGTGATTTTATCCTGACAATGCAAAAGAATGAATATTGTGATTTGGTGGGCATCTTAAGACTTAACTGGAAGCTGTATGCCAGGACTACAAACTAAACCACTTCTTGTATAAACAAAAATGACTTTTAAAGAATATACCATACAGTGAAAACTTCAGGGTTTGTGTTTATAATAGTCCTTAAAACGCTCAACCTTGTTTCTCCAGCTATCATGCTGTTCAATCCTTCTCTAAAAAGTGATGCATGTGCGTGCTAAGTCACTTCAGTTGTGTCTGACTCTCTGCGACCCTATGAACTGTAGCCTGCCTGGCTCCTCTGTCCACAGGGATTCTCCAGGCAAGAACACTGACTGCCATGCCCTCCTCCAGGGTATCTTCCCAACCTAGGGATCAAACTCTTCTGCATTGGCAGGCAGGTTCTTTATCTCTAGCGCCACCTGGGAAGCCCTAAAGAGTAATGAAAATATTAAATGAACATCAGAGAGAAATATTCCAAAGTAGTCTATACAAACAAAAGTAGTCTATACTTCTGGCAGGAAGAGAGTTTTGGTAACCATGGAATGACAGGACACACAGCAAATATTTAAAAGCATAAATTAAAGCACAAAAATTCAGAAGGTTCTCCTACACACATTTCAAGCCATTTATTTGGAAAGTACCTTGTAGATTATTAATTCAATCTTGTTTAAAAAAAGGGAAGGAAAGAGAAAGCATCCAGAAAGTTATAAGGTTTCCCCATAATCAGAAAGCTAAGAATCAGCAAACAAAAACTACAAATCCAGACCTCAGGACTGGTGCTCATTCACCTTACATTTTCTCACCTTAACCCTTGTTACCAAGCTAACAAGGCTCTACTTCTAACAGCATGCCATTCTAAAAGATACATACACCCAAGTACAAAAAAGGAACTTTTTTGCAGTTTGAATCCAGTTAATACTCAATCCAAAGGGTTCCGGCTCTATGATACAACATTTTCCTTTTTTTTTAGGTTTCAAATTTTATTAGGTACTAGTTCTTTAACATGATGCTTTGACACGGGTATTAAAAACCCAAATGCCAATCAACAAGGATCTTCTGATGTAACACTGCAGAATGCAAAACAGAAGCTCCCCACACGCATCCCTGGCTTCCTCCACTAACACCAATCTTAATGATACTGAAAGGTTTACAAGAGAGATGATATCTAGTATGTCCAAGAACAGACAGTCAACAAACCAAAACTTAAGCACCACTCTGACCAACAATCCTGACTTTCTCCACCTGATTTGATCAATCCTGAGTCAGGTGGTGCTAATGGTAAAGAACCCTTCTCCCAATTCAAGAGACCTAAGACACATGGGTTCAATCCCTGGGCCAGGTAGATCCCCTGGAGGAGGAAATGGCAACCCAGTCCAGTATTCTTGCCTGGAGAATCCCATGGACAAAGGGTTACAGTCCAAACAGTCACAAAGGGTCGGACATGACTGAAGCAAGTTAGCATGCACCCAAGCACCAGTCTAGATATGGGAGAAAGCATGTTGATACAGTGTTCCAACATAAATAAATTAGTGCTTATAAGCCAGAAGGCAGCTTTTCAAAAACCACAAATATCCTTAAGAATAAACCCTGAGAGAAAAAATTAAGGTGACAAATGTGATAATTTTAAAAAAATAAACATTAGAATAAACATATACCAAAAAAAAAAAGCCAGATAGGAACCTTTAAAGCATTCACCTTAAGGCATCTCCAATGATGAAAACTAGCACTTAACAACTTCTCCTTTGAAAGCTTGAGTATATTCACTGAAGTGAATAGGCTAATTCTTTAACCATTAAAGATGTGTTTGCCTATTAAAAACAACTAGCAACTCAATGAAAATACTGGGGAAAAGGGTAGAAGTAAAATTGGCTAATATTGTTTGGTCAGTATTGTTTCAGATCAAAACCAAATGGAATTTAAGAGAAATGAAGATCAATCTGTTAGTATGGCTCTTGATTTTCAGTAAGATGAGAATTCAACCCCTAAGTACTTCAACTAATCTTCAATCCATTGCTGGATTGAAATAGTTTACCCTCTTTAAATGAGTCTTAAAAGTCATAATTCTCTCAAAATTTTACTGTCAAGAGCTAAAAGTATGCCATATTATATCTGTATTCTATTTTTTGCTGATACAAAATGATCCTCAGTTAACATTTTAGTCACTTTAAGGAATAAAATCACAACACAATGAATCACTAATTAAAAATAATTAGAGCAGTAATTCTCAAGGGTGAAAAATATAGAGCACCACATGTGAGAATTTCTAGGAAAATTCTTAATTTCAATAAGCTTCAAAAACATTATTGAATACTCAAATACAGTAAAATTTGGATAAAAGACCAACAACCAAAAACGGGGGAAGTAAAGCAGTAAAGCCCCTCAAAAACAAAACCAAATTATTATTCTGCCTTATATATCACAGAAAGTAAAACTGTAAGAGATCTTCTTAAATAATGGGGCATGAATTTAAAAGGATTTGAGAAACAATGATTTGTAAGAGGAACAGTAAAAAAAATTGGTAAAAGTCTGTAAAAATGTAAATGTCATTATTCAAATTAAATATATTAAAGAGAATAAGGCAACTGATACCAGTTGAACTATCAAGGTAACTTAAAGAACAAGTAATAATGTGTTGGAATTAACATACCAATTACTGTACACAATTTTTTTTAAAGTTTTGTTTCCTGAAAACGTGAATGAATTATTTGTTTCCTTCATAAACAGTACAAAAGCAACTTCAATCACTTTAAGAATTCTGGAATAGTAAATTCTTATTATTTTACTCTTAAATGCACCTGAGAACAAACTAGTTTACCATCAATCACCTGTTTCTCACATGTACTATATGTGTCAAATGGCATTGTAAGTGTAACATTACTGAGCACCTACATTCATATACCAGGCCCTGATACAATAAAAATTAAACATAGTCTCTGCCTTCTAGGAGCTTAAGAGTAGGCAAACCATGTATGTAAACAATTACAATTCACTGGACAGGAACTTTAAGAGAAATAGGTTCAAGGAAGGCTCATACAATAAAGAACTGGAATCCTGAAGGATTAAGAGGTTTGCCAAGCAAAGTGACTTGAGGACAGTTTTGCTGTAAAAAACACAGACAAGGGGGACAACAGTATTTGATGTTCTAGGACTGGACACAACTGTACTGGAGAGGAAACGGTGGCTGAGCAAAGTTTGGACTCTTGGCCATGGTGACTTAGAATATTTTTTTCCCAGAAGATTTTTAATTCAAGTTTTCTAGCTACCATTACAAGCAGAAAATCTATTCTGAGTTGCCAGCTTTCCAGCATGAACGTAAAAGCTTTTTTTTTTATTTCAGTGTCTTCTCTGTATACTACATAGGAAGATTATCCAGGTAAGAAAGTGTATGAAGAATTAGGGAGGAAAACTCACAGATTTGGACAATCATGTTGCTAACACATAATATTATATTTATGTATATTATAATATTATTTCATAAATTTAAATATGTATATTTCTAGTCTCAAGTCTTTACTCATAAAAGAGACTACAGACAGACCTGTAAAAATGAGTTAGGAAAAGAGTAATGTGGTCTAGAATCCCTCCTAAACACATGAGGAAAAGTAACCAGGTCAGGGGAATACTCAAGTTAAGAACAGACTTCAGGAATCCATGGACCATCACATGAAATATGCCTAATAAGTAAGAAACCCTGTGAGCCTGGAAATCCAAGGATAGGGTGCACCAAAGACAGAACAACGCAAAGAACACCGACATGTCAGTGCAGGTAAATGAGACTAGGAGCTCAGGAAGAGCTGATACCAGCTGCAATGAAAGGAAAGCCAAGAAAATTAAACATCAAGAAGCTAGCAATAAGAAAGGCAAAATCACTTTAAAGGACTTAGGAACATCTGGAAGGTTTTCAGTGGACTTGGCAGCCAACTACAAAAGGAGAAATCGCGACACTGCTGAGAGAAAACACCATAACAGCAATGGGCTAAATTTAAAAGCATTAAAACTTCTTAGCTACATTAGCCACATTTCAAAAATCAATAGGCACATGTAGTTAGTGGCTGCCACACTGGACAGCTCAGATATTCAACACTTTGAACTACACATTTTTTTGGACAGTGATTAACTAACCTAAACTCTCCTTTCCAAACATGAACAGACAACTTCAAACAGCAAATGCCTGAGGAAATCAGTAACATACAAGAGAGGCAGCAAACCCAAACAGAAAACTTTCTGAGGACATATATTTGACATTGAAAAAAAACAAAAATATTATATAAAATCTCAAGAGTTTCTATTGAATCAAATTATAAGAAGGCATTTAAAAATTAAAAGTAAATCATCCAAAAACTAAAACTTTTAACGGGTGAATAAAATGAACACAGCTTTCAGTATAACTATGGCACTAGAAGAACCTGTCATGGGAGTCTTCTCCCCAGAGTATAATACATCCTGTTCTCACTCAAAAAGTTATCCCAACACCTACTTTTTACCAAGCAAGAGGTAAAAATGAAAGAAAAACACATCTAACACCAACTCCAAAGGGAGAAGAATCAGAAATAACTTTAAAGGGGGGCGGGGAGGGGGGTGTGGCAGGAAGAGGAGAAAGCATGCAAAGACTCTTTATAAGGACTATCCTCAGGCTAAAATAGCAGAAGCACCCAAGTAAGACCACACACAGGGAGAGACTGGCGAAGGTGAAATCCAAGATTCTCAAGCTGGACCAGAGAGCAGGGGAAAGACACAGCATCTCAAAGGATAAGCCACTTATAAACAAGAACTACGTTTGATGTGGACTTCTCATCTGCAACTATGATCAGTTATCAATTTAGAAGTAGCTTCAAAAAATAAAATGTTTAAAGATTCAAGGAAAAATTATTTTAATCTAGCAAAAAGATCATTCTCCATATATAAACAAAATGAAGACATGTTTGAGCACGCAAAGCCTCAGACTATCACCCATCAAAAAATAAGCTATGAATCATTTCGTGTACAGAAAGGTAGAACGCAAAGCAAAAAATGCTTTTAAAAAATAAGTACAGGCAAAACCAATACAGTATTGTAAAGTAAAATTTAAAAAATAATAATAATAATAAAAGAATATTTAAGTATGGCAAAAGGTTATTTCAATTTATTTATTTATTTATTTTTTATTCATGTTAGTTGATAGTACATGTCCTTTTGAAAGAGTGGACAGTTTTTGTCTAGTTCATTTTTAATTTTTATGTTTCCCAAAGACAACGTATCATAATACTATCTTAGATATAAGTATAGCAATAGTCATCTACTGCATCCATTTCTTTAGAACTTGACTTAAAGAGTTCTAAACTAGATCTAAAGAGAAAAATACATTATTTTCAAACACTTCAAAAACATCTGCTAGAATTAAAGTATTCTGAGATAACAGAAAAAAAAATCTTAATTTCAAAAGGCCAGTAAAATCGGAATAGCAAAAAGTCAAACAATTTTTAAAATACAGATTTATAAAATTCATTCAGAAACTTGAAAGCATACTTTTAAAACATACTTTGGCTTTAAAAAAAGGAAAATCAAAACTGAAATCACATTTAAGCTTGAATTAAAATGAAATCATTCTATAACTGCATTAAAATGAATGCGATATGAATAAAGCACCCAACTTTAGAAAATTTACAGGTCAATCCATTTTACTTTACAAAGTATGACTCAGAAGTTTCCCTACTATAGAAATTTGATAAGAGTTCACAAACAAGACTGTAATGGGTCACCCAATGACAAATACATGTCCAAACCGATCTATCTACATTTGGCACCAGAATGTTTTTGCTTCAAAATACAATCAAGTGCAATCCCTCTTAAATTTTACTTCTACCACCTTAAGCCAAAACCTAATCACCTCAAACCTACAGAACAAGCAGTGCTAACCATACAAGACTTTATATAACCAAAGGCTGGCAAATGCGCCCCAAATCAGTACACAAAAGGACAACCTCAAAGCCTAATTGTAAGGCTTCCCTGGTGGTCCAGTTGTTAAGTATCTGCCCTGCAATGCAGGGGACACCAGTTCCATTGCTAGTCTGGGAAGATCCCACATGCCGTGGAGCAACAAAGCCCATGTGCTGCAGCTACTGATCTCACTTGCAGCAACCACTGAACCCCAGGTACCTCAGCGCCTGAGCCAATGTAAGAGAAGTCACTGCAACAAGAAATCCAAGCACTCCAACTAGAGTATCCCCTGCTTTCCGCAACTGGAGAAAGCCCACATGCAGCAAAGACAGACCCAGCAGAGCCAAATATAAATTTTTTTAAAAAGCGTAACTGTACAGTGTCCCCATGATCAATGACATAATGGGGGAAAGCCGTGAACAAGCATGTGATTCCAGAGCTAACAAAGTCCAACTGAACAACTAGCAAATAAGGGCCCCCAGTAGTTCTCTTGCTTTAAAGAGGCCACTTAAGTCTTCCATACACTATGTAATGAAAATGAAAATCAACGTATACATAAATTAAGCAGTAATTATCAATGTCTACACTAAAAATAATAATTTAACATTTAAATACTAAAATGAGTGCTACATTTTAAAATCTGTTCTTCCCAAGAATCAAGAACACCCCAATTCTAAAGTCCATATTAGGGACTTACTAAACTGATTGTCGAGGAAATAATAAAACTGGCCCAAATCAAAGAAGAGATTTTGAGGGACTAAGTAACTTGGTCTACTTTTGCAAAATAAGGAACACTGACATTTAAGTTATATTAAAAAGGAACTACCATAATTACACAAAAATACAAAGTTTAGATCTTCAGCTTTAGAAAGAATAGCCTTGTGACTTAAACGTCTCATGATAAACAAGACTTAACCTCTACACATACAGTATTAAATAAGAAGGCTTTAAAACCTGAATAAGGAGCTAACAATCAGCAGGGACAAATCATCACAGAAAAGGCTGTAGGACAGCAAAAAACACCACTTCTAACTGCCCATCTTACTGTGTCACAGATTCCATCTTTCCCTCAGGGCTTCAACAAAAAGTTTGCATAATCAACTAGCGCACAAAAGTTTGAAAAGTCAGAAAAGTTTTTCTTCGTAGTGTATTATTAAATGCAGAAATACTCACCATGATCTCATCTGCGCCAAATATTCCAAAATAATATCTTTTACTAGAGTTGCTTTTTGGCTACCAGAAAGGACCAGTTCTGAATATAATACAATTTAGTCAAAACTCTTCAGAATATGCCAACACAATGCCATGCTCTTTTGGGCATACTGTCATGTAACTCAGAAGGAATCAGAGATTAAACCAAAAGACTAGCATTATCTAAATACATCAGCCATGCTTATGAAAATTAAATGATTTTAATTTTCATTACATAGTGTATGGAAGACTTAAGTGGCCTCTTTAAATTTTTAAAGTTTTGTTTAAAATGCAATTACAGTTGACCCTTGACCAACAGAGGTTTGAACTGCATGGGTCAACTTACACATAGATGTCTTTTCAATAAATGCATTGATAGTACTACACGACTAGAATTTAATCTGAAATGTGGAATCACGGGTAAGGATGATGGACTGTATAAAGTTAACACACAGAATTGCAGTATGGAGTGGGGGACGTCTGTTGCCATCCCAACCCCAAATACTGTTCAAGGGTCAATCCTACTCCTAATGGTCAATTTCAAGAAAACTGTTTGCTAACACCTGAAGTCAATCTGAGTATACCAACTTGGGTAAAGGCTTTACTTTCCAAATAGACAAAAACTAAATCAAGTTCAACACTGAACTGTCTCAGGAAAGCCTGATGGCATGGCAATGTGACGGGTTGGGGGACATGACGTGCCAAAGACATTTCATCTGAAGAAATAGCAGTGGCTTCAGATACTACCCAAATAGATCCTACTGGTCTGTCGAGCTGCTAATACTGGTAAGAAACTCTAGTGGCCACACCTGTTCTACTCTAGGGCATTAACTACCACGTTAGATGCCACAAGATGCTAACTTCACTATTTAATGTGTAAGTGCATACAAACTATACTATTATCTGTAACTCAGACAGAAGGTGACAGAAGAAAATTCTTTCAAACTCAAGAATTGGCAAACAACTACCCTACTTCTAGAGTCCTAATGATAAAATTTACATTCCTTAATATTTCATTTTCTTCGAGGATCCTCCTCTTGTATGTACTCTTCCTACATCTGCAGTTGGTAAATAATGAAATTAAACCAGTGTTTGTTTTTAAAAATTCAGTTTTCTATGCTCCATCCTCCTCCACTGCTCTGATTCACGGTAATTCAGATGGACTGAGGAACTTCCAGCTTCAAAAGCTTCCTAGGTGATTTGAACAGACAGCCCAATTTGGCGTAATCATAACAAACATGTGTTTAGGTTTCCCCTTGCATCAATCCTAAAAATCTCTCAGCTGCAGACTTTTCGGTATGAGCAGGGAGCAAGTCAGCACAGCTCTGCAGGCTCCTTCATGCAGCTCTCACTGACCAGATTCCTCAACTGGCAAGTGAAATATCTAGGATGCTCCTTCCTAAGGAAAAAGTAAGAATGAAAGAGTAGCTTGAGGCCTGGGGCTGCTGAACTGACTGACAACATCTCCTAATTAGTCACAGGAATAAGAATAAACCTAATAATTCACTATGTCAGTCTGAACACTCATCTAAATGCTTTACAAGTGTTTTAGATACCATAATTTTCATTCAACCTCACAACAATGCTCAGGGAATGGACACAAAAACACACATTAAGTAATAGGCCTAAAGTCACCACCCCACTACAAGTATCAGCACCTGGCCTTAAACAACTAACTGAAAAATGGCTTCACCCACTGGTTAAGGATGAAAGGTAAATATGCACATTCTCTGAGCACTAACTAAAAGTTTACCTCGTCAGGCCTCTCAGACTGATACTGTCAATACCAAGTATTGAATTCACTGAGAAAATATACTAAAGACAAGTCAAATAAAACCATAAAATGTAACCATTTTTAATAGAAACTCTACAAAGGCTATGTATAGAATTCTTCTGGTATTTTATAGCACAAGAAGGAATCCTATAAAAACTGATAGGATTTGAGGCAATGTCATTTTCCCTCCTCTGCATTTCCTGGTTTTACTATAATAAATTTGTACGCACAAAGAAAAATTTTAGTACAAGCAACACTATACAGTCCAAGGGCCCATTAACTCCAACCTTGCCTTGCATAAACGTCCTATTTCAGAACTCAAGCAGATAAAAAATTTTAGAAAAACAGGAATATGTGTAAAGCTAAATATGTCAACAGAGTGATCATATTCTCCAGAACTCTGCTGTCCAATTCAGTAGTCACTAACCACATGTGACAAGTAGGCACAGGAAATGTAGCTGGTCCCAACTTTAATATGCTATAAGCGCAAAACAACAGATTTCAAAGACTTTGCAAAAAACTGGATTGTAAAAAATCTTTAGTTTTTAAAAAATCAAGTATGTGCTGAAATGAATATTTTATATACATTACGTTATATAAAATATACTAAAACTCACTTCACTTTTACTTCAACATGGCTACCAGAAATCTCCACAGGTGACTTGCCTTTGTGGCTCATGTTTTATCTCCATCGGGCAGTGTGCTCTAGCACCCTGTTACTCACGTGCAACCAGCAACATGGGCAACATCTGGGATCTTGTTAAAAAGGCAGAGCCTTGGGCCCCACCCTAGATTGTCGAACTAAAACATGCATTTCAGCAAGATCCCCAGATGTTTCGTATACACATACAAGTTTAAGAAACACTGTTCCAGAAAACCGCAATTTCCTTAAATCATAATGAAAAACCCAGTATTCTTTCATCTACCCATTTACTAAAATGATCCATAGTGTGGAGCACTGTTCTAGGCCACTGGGATATTAGGGGAGAAAATCATTAAGAAACTCACTCCCTATTCTGGTGGAGTGTGTTCCAGAGGACAAGCAACTGTCAGTTCTGCTATAACACAGCTTTTTATTTTTTTGAAAATCAAGTTTGCTTGAGTCCTATTGATTTATCAGGAAACTATCGTAACACAAATTTCCCACTTACCTACAAACAATTTTATCTGCTGAGAAACACCAGCTGCACCCAGCTGACCAAGCTACATACACATTCACAGGATAGACACACACCTCAAATACCTGCCAGTTACCCCAGTTCTTCCAGTTAGGAATGATATCCACCCACAGTTGGTTACAATTTTCAGAAGGTTACTTCAGATAACCTTCCTTCCATCATTCCACAGTAACTCATAAACTGCAACCTTCCCACAGCTAATTTCAGGTCATTAGCAAAGTAAAATGCTGTTATTAACTATATTGTTAGTTTACTCCTTAACCATTTAACAAAGTTATATCACGGTATTTGTAGAGTTCCTCTTTTAATGTGTCATTGACAGTGCTTTTGAATACCATGCCCCTATCACATTTTCCCTATAAATCCCAGGGTGCAATTTTGCACGTCATGGTAACTTTCAGTAACATGTGCTGTAACAGAATGACTAGAAATAAATAACATCAGGTCACTTTAAATACAAGGAAGGAACAAAGCAGCAGACAGGACAGAGGATGACAGGGAGCTGTTTGAGTCATCAGAAGGTTAAGTAGGCCTCTAGGGGAGGGGCTGCTGAAGCTGACCCCTACTGGAATGAGAGGAAATCAGGTGGACATACAGAAAGATGAGCATCCCAGAAACAAGCAGCAGAACTCTTGAGACCAGAACAAACTTCCTGAGGGCCAATGCGGACAGAGCAGCACAAACACCCAGACACCAGATTTTACAAAGAGCCTATTACAGGCATTGGTAAGTAACAGGGTTAAGGGAGGGTCTTGAACTTGAGTGATGTAAGCTGACTGGCATTTTATCTGGACCACTCTGGCTATGTGTTGTGCATAACAGTATGAAGCAAAAAGGATGTGGGACACCACTTAAGAGGCTGTTGAAGAGTCCAGGTAAGAGGAGAGAATAGCAATTTTAAGTATATACCACAGTTCAACTTAGGATCTGTTGGCCTTACAATGATGTGGAAGCAACAGGCATGCAGGGTGGAAAGCACACTTCTAAGTGTGAATTCTGCTTTCTTCCCAGGCTAGCGATATACCCAGAGGATGGGGCGGCAGCAGCAGGGAGACAGACTTCCCAGTCAGCCACGTAATTAGAAGGGGAAACAACTCCTACACTTACAGCCAATTCTGCTTTTCAGTCTCAGTACAGCATAAAGTTACATGAGATATTCAATACTTTATTATAAAGCAGGCTTTGTGTTAGGTAATTTTGTCCAACTGCAGGCTCATGTAAGCATTCTCAGAACATTTAAGGTAGGTTAGGTGTATTAAATGCATTCCCAACTTATGGTATTTTCCACTTTTGAAGGGTTTATTGAGATGTAACCAAGTGGTTATAGTTGGAGTACAACTGTAAGGTAGAGATAAGGTTTTATATATAGCAAAAACACTTGCTTTCTACTTTCAATAGCTAATAGTAGGCTAAATAATTGGATTATATGTTCATCGTAAAACAGGAATAATCCTGATCAGCCTAATTCAAAGGGTTGTGGGACCGGATATAAAATAGCTTTCAAAATTACCATGCATCAAATAAATCATAAGAAGGAGACTCTTCGTATGATATATTTTCAAGCCCTAAAAAACTTGTTTTGAAATGACTGACAAACAACTTCTCCAATACTTAGTATAAGGTCCCAGAAGCAGAGTCCAGGTACATATGTGGGGTATGAAGATACCCCAGCTCACTGCTAACTCCACTCTTTTCAGCACCATAACAAAATGATTAACAACTTAACCCAAACCATCCTGCACAAAAGAATAAGACAAAAAGAGGCTTAACACAAAGGCCATCTAGAATACATGTTTTCGGTGAATTATGAACCCCAAATCCTAAGCATGTTCACCAAGAACTTTAAATACTCTTGCATAACTCGATCAGTTCAATTAATACTGCCTTAGGCAATCCACTCCAGTCTTCTTGCCTGGAAAATCCCAAGGACGGAGGAGCCTGGCAGGCTACAGTCCATGGGGTGGCAAAGAGGTAGACACAACTGAGCAACTTCACTTTCTTTCTTTCTTAAAATTTAAGATCTTAAAGTAAACCATACCAAAATAGTTTTGACTGTGAACTGAAATCCATTCTATCATAATAACCACCTCTTTAAGAATACCAAGAATGGGTTGCCATGCCCTCCTCCAGGGGATCTTCCCAACCCAGAGATCAAACCCATGTCTCTCATGTCTCCTGCATTGGCAGGCAGGGTCTTTACCACTAGTGCTATCTGGGAAGCCCGTTTCTGGACGAATCTTACTATTGGTTCCTTTCACACAAGTAAATATTCCCTCATCCATAAACAGGGATACTATTTGTTCTACCTACCTTCCAAGGTCAATGCAAGGATCAAATGAGACTGTTCATTTTTATAGTACTTTCTAACATTACAGATGCAAAGCATATTTCATTTTATCCCAGTGTAAAGTTATTTCAAGAACCACAAAAGTCATACTATGCAATTATCAGTCTATTTAATGTGAGAATACTAAAATATTACTAAATTATATTTTAAAAACTATAAAAACAAGCTATCCCCAAATACTTTCTACTGAATAACAATTCCTTCAAATGTTACAAATGTTTCAAACTGTTGTTTGAAAATTGGATTAAATTTCCCAATTTCTCCAAATATGGGTAAACGACTCAAAAAAGGGGGGCGGGGGGACTTTCATTATGCAGTGAAAAACTTAAAAAAAAAAATTTAGAAATATAAGCACAAGGCAATTTTTCCTTTGTACTCAAAAATATCTGAATACTAACTTTAAAAGCTATAGAAATTCACTTAATTCCCACAATTCAGGAAACCAGTAAAGAATAATTTTTTTCGATTTCGATTAACCAACTGAACTAAGCTATCTCCCCCCAAAAGATGTTTCTAACAGTTAATTCTTAGAGGGAAGATAAGAAAAATGGGACAACCCCCAAGAGGCTGAACTTTTGTGGAACAGATTTACATAATTCCTATAAAGCTTCCCTTCATTCCTAAACTCACTGGTACTAGCATCATCCTGAAAGTTGCTTGGTAAAATTATCATTAGAACTAGTCAACAAAAACATACTTTAAAGAAATGGAAAAAGCTTAAAAATTTCATTAAGTACAAACTCAACCTAAGCTATAAAAAAAAAAAAAAAATCAAATGACTGTACCTTAGATTCTTGCTTTTGGTTATTTTTGAACAAAAGATTATATTTTGCAAGTTGATCACAATATATGTAAAAATAATTTTCCACCAAGTAATGAACTTTTAGGTTATGTTATGTCACAAAATTTCCCTTAGTTACAATAAATAATCTAAACTCCCTTTCATAAATCCTATGGGATAAAAATCTCTAATTCCTTTAATTGTACAAACTTAGTTGGAATAAATCCTTTTAAACTGCAGACTTCAATCTTCTGCAGGGAGTGACAATCCTCAATCCCTACTTTCTGATTTCTTACAGTATTAGTATGTCTTAAAGTCTTTTTATATATTACTCTAAATTGGCACTTTAAGGAAATCTAAGGTGACATGAAGAACAAAAAAAAAAAAACTGTGATGTGGACAGATGCCAGTAAAGCCCAGCAGGGCAGTGTTGGGTAGGGTAGGGGGTATACAGACGCCTGAGTTAGGCATTTATTATAATCATTAGATTTTTTAAAATCCTAAAATAAAAGACAATTTTATATTAGTTCAATAATATAGTAACCTGTTCTTATACTGTTACTCATACATGCTGAGTACACAGAGAATCCAGCTCACTTGCATTTGACTTTGAATAATGGTTTTGATCTTTATGTGAAAATCTATCTACATATACAACTGAGTTTATAAAGATAAAAATATCAGGGAATACAAACACATCTATAATGAAATTACACATATTCGCTTTAAAATGTTAGTTTCAAACTCTCATTGTTAATGAGAGTTAAAGTATAATGAACAAAGTATAATAAACAGCTGGAGTCAAAGTATAATGACTTAAATATCTAAGAATCAACTGAGGGAACAGTCACCACTTCACATCTTTAAAACACAGAATTAACATCAAAGATGCTCTCTGCACTCAAGAATACAGATCTCATTTTATAGTATTTGTTATTATTCCTCCGTGGTGTAAAGTAATATGGCAGCCAAGTATATGAGAGATAATATAGACCAAGGATGAAGTTAGTATTAGTGAAAAGGCTCCAGAGGAAGACAAGCAAATAGCTAAAAAGCAAATCAGAAAGGGGCTAAACTTAGCAAATGACTAGATCAAAAAGCTAAGTTTCTTACAAACGGAACTAAAGAAACATCAGCAAGCAGATGCAAATAAAAAGGAAACTAAAAGCCAACAAGAGGAAGGAAAATGAAAATCAAAATGAAGGGAAAAAAAATAAAAGAGTACAGGAAAAAAAAAGCAAGCAGCTAAAAACAAGTAGCTCTCCAGAGTCAGAGCTTTTAGTAACAGCTTCAAGGACAGGACCACATCTCAGCATTACTTCCAGGCACACCACACAACTGCTGACACACAGTGGACGCCCAATGTTTGCTCAATATTTAAGCATTAAGCAACAGAATGTTCTTGCAAGTATTTCACCTGTAAAAGAACTTAACCAGACACAATTCACTGTAAATGCATGAAAGCATTTACAGAAATTTCCTAGAGTACCTAAAATGACCCTTTTCTGCATCTGGGGGGTACATGACAGATTAACCAGATCATAATCACTGAAAGAGAACCTGGGATACTTATTATCTTTAAGGAGATGAGGTGCCACATTCTATTTAGTCACAATCGCCAAAATTTTAAAGACAAAGCACAATATAGTACAAACAGTACTGCCTTCTAAGAGCCAACATTTGAAATGAAATCCACTATAATAGTGACTGGTAATAGAATCTCAGGCTAAACATAACACTACACAAAACTTACCCCAAAGATTAGTATTAATTTTGCCCCCAAAATTCTAACACTTATTAATTAACCAAATCCACCTGCTGTTATTTCCAAACAAATATGTTTATATGTTTAAGTAGCATACAGCTATGCTACATTTAACAGAGAACTATACTCCCCTCCCATTCAATAACCATCCAAATATTCCATCTCCATCCAATCTTTTTTTTTCCATGCAATCTTCTGACCACTATTAACTTCCTCAACCCAGCAATTATATACAGAGGAGGCCAATCTTTTCCAATATCTCATCACACTGAATATAGCTGATTTCTATCCTAGGAGGCAAAAAGAGAATCAGAAGCAGTAAGACTTGAAGAATCTTGAAAATCAAGAGACAGAAAGCCATGAGGGACTCTGAGTTTCCTTATAAGCTTATAAAAGCACAATCAAAATGGGGTGTATTTATTTCAAACACATTATCTATTATGCAATTTAAGATCTTATGAATAATAGAGATAATTAATTGACTTAGCGAAATTGGTTTGTCCCTCAATGAATGTCAAATGTAGACAGGAAATCTGATTATTTTGGTAAATTTTGGATACATTAAATCTGAAAACAATTTATTTTCGGCCTCCTACCACAAAAAACTTGAAGCAAAGTAATAGCTAAAGGGTAAAACCACTGAAATGAACTTTTAAAAAGGTGAGTGAATAGATACAGAAGTTACATTAACAAGACCCTGGAAAATATGAAAAATAGTATTTTTCTTAAAAAAAAAAAAAAAAGAAACACCTAACAAAAATTTCCTGCATCACAAATGACTTTCTTAACCCATGAACTGTCTCAAAAAACCTTCTAAATTTTTTAATTCATACTTTACCACAAGAACACACATTTGAACTCCTTAAAAAATAAAATGAAGTAGAAACAAGGATCTCAAAATTAACCAAGCCAAACTCCAATCTTGGAAAGTTGAAAAGCTGAAAATTCCTTTCTTGGAGAAATGTCCTGCATGTCACTCACCATTAAAAGCACTGGTAGGCTACATTCATAAATGCATCCTCTAATTATCACCCACTGGGGTCCAGCTGTAGATGCTGGGGTCAGCATCTTATTTCTACATAATTTGTTTAGGAATCAAAATATTCAGATGACATAAACATTTAGTAACATTTGCAAGCTGGAAATATGACTAAAACTTTTTGTCTTACATAGAATTATTATTAATAAATGTAAGTTTCAATTAAAAAAAGCTACTCACCACCATCCCTCTCTCTAACTCTGTGAATATGCACATTTTTGGCCTTACTGTGACCTGTGCTGTCACTGTATTTGTTTTCAGGACTATCAGATCTCCGCAACATTTTGTTTGGTGGTGAAGGATCTGCGGCGTCTCGCATTTTTTCATGTCTGTGATCACCACTACTGGGGTGACTCTTCGATGAATACTTAAGTGCCTGTAAAACATCACCCCCCCAAAATAAAAAAGAAATCACACTTTAATTTCATAAGTTAGTTTTATCATAAATTTTGCTATATTAACTACATTCAGTTTTATGAATTTGTAAAATTGCAATTTTCTTTTTGAATTCTGCCTTTAAGTTACTCACACAAGACCTAAACACAAGTTATTGTAAGGCTCATCACACATATCAAAATGTTTTTTCAAAAAAAAACCTTCCATTAATCATCTTGTAAACACAAGAAATCAACACTGGCAAATTAACTCCTCAAGCTCTTCTGCGAGTTAAAAAGTTTAAGTATTCACTGAGTACTACTGTAACGTTTTTGCTCTGCAACTGTGCTAGACACAGATACAAATAAGCATAAACTCGTTTCTTCAATCTGACCCAAAAAAAGCATCAGAATTCAGAGAATTCTCATCAGAATTTCTCCAATTCTTGGATTCAAGTAAGTAAGGCATTTCAGATCTAGTTTTACTACTCTTGCAGGCATGGGAAACAATTTGAAGGTATAGAAATGTAGGCTATTATTTCTGACCTATCCTAATGGAACTTAATAGAAGTCCCTCAAAAAACATTTTTAACATATTTAAGACAACCATGATATAGCTGTCTTTTTTAATGCATAATTAACCATGTTTTAGAGTGTGATTCAACAGTTTAATCGTTAACCTATCCAAATGTAATGCACAATGTTTTACCCGTCAAGGAACCTAGATTTTTAACTGGAACTTTAACTCATGCTATCCAGAAACACAACTGTTAGCTTGGAAACCCGCTCTCCTATCCTTTATGTGGTCAGATGCAAGAAGTATTTACTTCTGGGGTCACCCCAGAGTTACAAATTAATGAATTTTCCTTCCCCGGAAAACAGGGGCCAACTCTTTCAAAAAAATTTTTACAATGTTACACGAAGCTGTCACAAAAAGAAAACTACGTACCTAAAACTCCTTTCATGACAATGAATTAACCAAGTACTCAAAGATCTCAATTTCTACAGAAAGAAAAGCGCCATCTTTCACTAAAGACAATTATGTGCACCGAAAAACAAACTTGGAAGGGGTAATGGTTTACAACACACTTAAAGAGTTGCAAACCCATTAGTGGCTTCTTCCCTGCCCTTCCGTCTAATTCTGATACCTCTGCGTTAACTTCTAGTTTCCCCAAAACAACAAATGAAGGTGATTCCAGAGTTACTCAACACCTCTATCGAGTCCCGCACACCCGAATAACAGAGTCAGGTCCTTCCTAGACAAGAATCAATTTTTATTCCCTTCCCCCACCCTCCCCGCAAAAAGAACTTGAACTTCCTCCCGTCACCTGTCAAAATAAGCCCCCACCCCTCGCCAGCGAGCGCCCCGGGAGGCGAGCACAGGGTTTCCGGCCCCGCCAAGCGGGTTTCGCGTCTGTGGCCCCGAAGGGCCTGCAGCGACCTGTGAAGCCTGCGCTCGAGTAGCGGCTCCTCCCTCCCCCGCCGGCCCCGCCAGCCCCGCAGCCCGCGCCCGCCCCGTGGTACCTGGTAAGGCACCGGCCCCCGGCAGCCCGCCCTCCCGCCGCGCGCACACGCTCTCGCTCTCACACTCGCTCACACGCACTCACACGGGCTCCCGCCGGCGAGGGGCCGCCGCCGCCCGCGGCCGTCCACCCCCGACTCCCCCCGCGCCCGCCGCCGCCCGCGCGGCCGCTCCCCCTCCCGGCCGCTCCGGATCAGGGTTAACAACAAAAATGGCGGCGCGGCCGGCCCAGATGAGGAGGAGCGACCCCCCGCCGCCCGCCCCGCCGCCTCGAAACGAAAAGACGATTTACCCATCACTGAGCCTCTGCTGTTTCCTCGCATACATTACCATCAATGCCCGGCCTGTGAGCGTGTGTCGGGGAGGGGGGAGCGGCCGCGGGAGACGGCGGCGGCGGGCGGGCGCGCAGGCGGCGGGCGGCGCAGGCCCGGCGCGCCCTCGGCGACGCTCAGCACCTCCCCGTCACTGGCGCCGGCGCTCCCGGGCCATCTCCTCCGTCCGCACCACGCTCACGCTCAGCTCAGGCCGGGCAGCGGCGAACCGGGGGGTGGGGGGGAGGGGGCAACACGACGCGTCCTGCTCGCCCCGCGGACAGCGCGACTGCCTCCTCCGCCTTCTCCTCCTCCCGCTCCGCCGCCTCCTCCCCTCCTCCCCCCGCCGCCGCCGCTGGGTCCTTCGCCGCCTCCTCCTCCTGCCGCCGCCGCCGCCGCTGGTGCCGCCGCTGCCGCTCCACCAACTACATCCGGGCAACTCGGCCGCTGCGGCCTTCGGAAACCCTCGGCAGTTTCCGCCGCGCCCCTCCTCTCCCACCCTCGCGCGCGCCGGAACGCCGCCTTCGGCAAACCTCGGCTCGTCCCGGCCCTCCTCTTCCTCCGCGGCCTGGCTCGCCTCCTCGCGACCCGTCCGCTCTTTCCGGTCGCCGCTACCGGTCCGCACGCGCCCTTTCGGCCGCCGCCGTTCCGGTTTAGGGGTAGTCGGGCTCGGGGAGCCGCCCGAGGCTGGTCCCGGGGGCCCCGGGGCGCGCGGGGCGGGCAGCGTCTATGGGAGGAGGCCGGTGGGGCGTGCGAGGAGCCATCGCGGACTAAATACGGGCAGCCGCGCTGCTGCGCGTGCGCCCGGCGGCGCCGGGGGCGGGGGGCGCGCGGGGGAGCGCGCCGGCCGCCGCCCCCGCCCCCGCCCCTGCGGGCTCCGGCCGGGAAGCCCGTGGTTGGGCGGCGGGCGGACGGTGAGCCGAGGTGCTCGCTCCGTGCGCGGCGGTGTGAGCTCCAGCCAGGCCCTCTCCTCGAAACCGGGGCCTCGCTCCCGCCTCAGACCGGCGGGCAAACCCGGAGCTAGGCCTTCGGCCTCACAGAAGTAAATCATCCCCGGAAACTCAGGAAAAGGGCCAGTGGTGTTCAGGGTCACCGTGCTTTGTGCCCGAAGCCCGTGCGCCTTCGAAGACCAAGGTGAGGACCGCGGAGGAAGGGCGAGCGCCGCTGCTTTGAAACACCCGAGCCTGCTGATGTAGGGGGGCCCTCATATTTTCCACCCCAGCCGCGCCCTCCCCATCGTCTCCTTTATTTCTCGTTTTTCTCTCTTTTAGCTCGTCCGCGCTCAGATCCAGTCATCTGGAGTTTTTAGCAGGTGAACTAAGGCCTGGTGGTGGTGGTGGTAGTTTAGTCGCAGAGTCGTAGCCGGCTCTCTGCGACCCCTTGGACTGTAGCCCACCAGGCTCCTCTCTGTCCGTGGGATTTTCCAGGCAAGAATACAGAAGTGAATTGCCATTTCCTTCTCTTGGGGATCTTCCCAACCCAGGGAGTGAACTTGGAATTGCAGGCGGATTCTTTACCAACTGAGTCACCCGAGAAGCTCCAATAAGACCTGGGAAGCGCTAATGAGTTGCTGCAAATTGAATTTTATAGACTGCTACAGGCACAGTGGCGTATTTAGAGGGGAAAATATCCAAGTATACTCCCCAGTTAAGCTTTACGTGTGTGTGTATGTTGGTGTGTGTTGGTGATGGTTTAATCCTTAAGTCGTGTCCGGCTCTTTGTGACCTCATGGACTGTAGCCAGCGGCGCCTCTGTCCATGGGGTTTTCCAGGCACACGAATACTGGAGTAGGTTGTCATTTCCTTCTCCAGGGGATCTTCCTAACCGAGGGATGGAGCTCAGGTCTCCTGCTTTACCGACTGAGCCATCAGTGAAGCACAAATAAAGGCTTCGGGGCAGGGCGGGCTAAATGATTTGCTGCAAAATTGAATTTTATAGACTGCTACAGACTCAGTGGCAACATGGGCATATTTGGAGGAGGAAAATCCAAGTATACCCCCCCCCAGTTAAGGAGTGAGTGAGTGAGTGTGTGTGTGTGGTTCGCTCAGTGGTGTCAGACTCTCTGCCACTACACAGTGGCAAATAGGCATATTGGAAGAGTGAAAAAATCCAAGCTTACCTCCCAGTTAAAGGGGGGGTGGGGGGCGGTTTCGGCGTGTGTATTGGTCTCTCAGTTGTGTCAGACTCTTTGCCACCCCATGGACTGTAGCCGGCTAGGTTCTTCTGTCCATGGGATTCTCCAGGCAAGAATACTGGAGTGGCTTGCCATGCCCTTCTCCAGGGGATCTTTCTGACCTAGGGATGGAAGCTGTTTCCTGCATTGGCAGGCAGGTTCTTTACCACTGTCACCACTGTGAGAAGCCCAACTTTTACCTAAGGGTGATGGTATTCAGGTGGTTTTATTTCTTCCGCTCTAAACCTCTTGTAAGGCAGCATTAACTCAAAGGATAGTAATAAACGTAAACTAAATATACAGCCATTTACATGGAAGAAAAAGGCAAGGTAGGAAACAAATAAGAAGAAACAAGATCCCTTCAAAAAGCAGTATCAAAAAATTGATTTAAGTGGTATCTAACCGGTTACATTATTGCTGACCTAATCAAGAGGTGGGATGATGTGGGGGGAAAAGGCCAGAAATCACAACTGATGGGAAAAAAATTTTTTTAATCAGGTAGCCTTATTTGTCAAAAGGTCAGATTTTTGCTGTTTGGGAGGACCAGTAGAGGCCTACTTAGTGCCCTCCAATGCTGTCAGTAACTAAGAAGAAAACTGCCAGTGACTTAAATGGAAGAAAAAGAAAAACGGGAGTCTTTTAAGTGCAATTTCTAACACTTTTGTAACAAGACATCACATTGGAACAGCACAGAAAATAGTACAGAAGTCTCATGTACAAACATCTTGAAAGCTGGCAGCAAAATTTATTACTAATTTCTTGTTCAGTAATTGGATGTCTGCTGAACCTATTACACGCCCTTTGATCAAAACAGCAAACTGGGCTGAGCTACAGAGAGAAACAGCTTTAGCAGTGTACAGTCCATACTGGTTATTCTGCATTGGCGAGTTCACTTTCTCACTAAAATTTATTTGTAATACCCAGATCAATATCCATAGTATTTCTGGACATTCATGGTAGAGAATGTGACTTGCCTGATAGGCACTGATGAGGGTAAAGACAACACTCAGTCTTATTTCATTTCTCATACTGTAAACAAATGTGGTTTTCACCATACGCATGTGTTTTTTTTTTTACCACATAGTCATGTTTTTAGCATTTTTTGTTGCTTTTTACTGGTGATTTTCCTGTTTTAAGTGCCCCTCCACTCCCACCCCAAACACAGTGCTGAACTATTATCTAGTACCCCTAAGCACAAGACGGCTGTGATGTTCTTTGTGGAGAAAATGTGTAGTACATCGGGTTGATTTAGGTATATCGTTAGTGCTCTTGCCCATGATGAGGTCAGTGCTGATGAATCAACAATAGATAAGATGTCTAAACAGAGGCTTTCCTGGTGGCTCAGCAATAAAGAATCCGCCTGCAGGGCAGGAGATGCAGGTTCAATCCCTGGGTCTCGAAGATCCCCTGGAGGAGGAAATGGCCATCCACTCCAGTGTTCTTGCCTGGAAAGTTCCATGGATAGAGATGCCTGGTGGGCTACGGTCTATGAGGAAGCGAAAGAGTTAGACAAGGAAGTGACTAAACCACCACCACCACATGTCTAAACAGAAATCAGTTGAATCAGTTCACGAAAATGTGGTCAGAGTGTCTCAGGACCCCATCCATGTGTTTATTTCCCCAGGAGCAGTTCAGCGTTCCCAGTGACTGTAGAACACAGCTGCCTCAGATGATGAGAATCGACTATTTACTGAAGTACATATCTAAATGTTGCTGCTGCTGCTAAGTCACTTCAGTCGTGTCCAACTCTGTGCGACCCCATAGACGGCAGCCCACCAGGCTCTGTCGTCCCTGGGATTCCAGGCAAGAACACTGGAGTGGATAGCCATTTCCTTCTCCAATGCATAAAGTGAAAAGTGAAAGTGAAGTCGCTCAGTCGTGCCCGACTCTTAGCGACCCCATGGACTGCAGCCTACCAGGCTCCTCCGTCCATGGGATTTTCCAGGCAAGAGTACTGGAGTGGGGTGCCATTGCCTTCTCCCTATCTAAATGTTAAACCCATTTTTTAAAAAATTTCACTTCTGTAAGAGAATCTGATTCCATTATCTGTTGCTTTGACTCCTCTCTTCCTCTACTTTACCTACCTGACCCGTATACCCTGCTCAATTCACTGTATGCTTGAGGAAAATGAGCTGCCAGTATTCCTCACCCCTTATGTTACTGAAGGCTCAGTCTCTGCATAGGTGCCATATCAAATCCTGGAGACAGTTTAGGGTGAAGAAGAAAATATCTTTATTACTTCACCAAGCAAAGGGAAACACACCAGGTTTCTGCCTAGAAAAACTGTGGGTCCCAACCCCAGGACTTGATGTTGGGGTTTTATAACAGTGGTTTAAAGGTGGGGTCTCTAACAAGATTAGGATGTGAGCGTAATAAGTTGAGGATGTGAGCCCACCAGGCTCCTCTGTCCATGGGACTTGCCAAGCAAGAATACTGGATAATCTTCCCAACCCAGGGATAGAACCCACATCTGTTATATCTCCTTGTATTGGCAGGTGGGTTCTTTACCACTTGGGAAGCCCTTCATCTCAGGTGGACGGTCTTCTAATCTTGATGGTCCCTTTAATCTTGCCTCAGATTGTTTCTTGTATCTTCCTCCCTTGATCTGCCCTTTGGAGCTCAGGGAAGGTTGTGGAGGCTGGAGTCTCTCCTATAAGAAATAGGGAACAGAAAGGCCTCTGTGCTGGGGAGCCTCACTGGGCCCTGCTCAATTTCACCTCTCACTAATTTCTCTTAGCTGTGTACCCTACCCAGCTGTTTAACATCTTCCAAACCTGACGTTACATCCTAGTCTTTGCTGTGTTGCTTCTTGTTTCTGTAAGAAAATGGAATCAGAAATGTATAACAGCTCCGGCCCACTCCCACCCTTGCATCTAGCAACGTTCTCCATCTGAATACACTACTAGCCTCCATAACTGGATGGACAGTCCAAATTCCTATCCAAGACCAAAATGGCTACTTTTACATCAAGTTCCATTTTACTCTTGGAATTGTACTCTTGTAAAAGTTTCCCCGCTCAACTTGATCATTTTTGTCTACTTATAAACATTTTAATAACGGCCCTCCAGGGAAAAAATCTTGATCGTGTGTCCCTCTGAATACTACCCCATTGCTCTGATCCACTCCTATACAGAAAAGCTTGCGTGTCTGCTACTCATTCTTAAACCCGAAAGTCAGACTTGATCCCCAAACTCCACTTAAACTTATGCTCTGGATCCTCAGGAGCCTCCATGTTCTCAAATCCACTTTTCATTTCTCAGTCTTCATCTTACTTCACCTGTGAGCAGCATTTGATAACTCATAGCTGATGACTTACTCTCTTCCTCGTGAAGCTCCTTTTCTTGCCTGCTGGAATTCCACACTCTTATGTTTCTCTCCTGTTTTCTAAATGATTCCTTAGTCTCTTTGCTGGCTCCTCGCTTATCTTAAAATCCACTAATAGCTTCCCATCTCAGAATGAAAGCCATGGACTTTGAATCTTACCGTGGTGTTCAAGGCCCTGTGTAAAGCACTCCCACCCATGTTATCCCCAGTTTCGCATTCAGGACATTTTTGCTTGCTCAGTCTTCTCCCACCTCTCGACCCTCCACTTTGCTCTGCTACACCAAGCATGTCTGGGTCTCAAGACCTCTACTCTAGTATCCTGCCTGAGTGCCCTTCCCCTTGGCACCAACTTTGCTTACGCTATGTCTCTCCTCAGATCTCTTTGAAAAAGGTCAGTGCTCTGAGAACTATGTAAACAGCACCCCACTTTCTCTTACTCTCCCTTACTCTGCTCAATTTCCATTTATACCACTTCCCCCACTATGTCTTAATAGTGGTTTCTTGGGACCTTGTATTTCGTTTAATGGTTGGCTCTTACTAGAGTGAAGGCTCTATGTGATTGAATGAGATAAATATTTGTTGAGTGAAAGCTTTAACTACAAAAATGTGCAAAGAAAGTAGCAAAATATTTTAAGTCTCAAGAGAAAAAAGGTATATGGTTTTATTTCTGCTTGCTCTCTAAAACAAACAGGATTATTAATTATTAATTCAGTCCTGCTGTCACAAATTAAATGGGGAAAAGCTGGATTATCCCTAATATAAAATACTGTAAAAGGTAACATTTGAAAATGTATATAAATTTGCATATGTAGCTAATCTTATGCAGATTACTTGCATGCCTTTCTAATGAGAGATCTCAAATTTGTAAATAAGCAGGAGATCTGTATTTCAACCAATAAATTAATACATGTCAGCCACTACAGGGGAGAACTATCAGCAACAGGCATCGGTGACCCTGATTTTAACACCATCCTCTTGGTGGAGGAAGAATAAAAAATTCATGTCCTCAAGCCTCTAGTTGTAAAAGAGACTTTAAAAGGTTTTGCTAGAATTTTTAAAGGGTTACAAAATAAATATATTCCCTGAAATTTTTACTGACCTCTTTTCATTTCTCTTTTTTTCTCTCCTTGCCTTTCTGTCCTGTACTTTGACACAGTGTAGTGATTGAGAGCATGGTTTTTGAAATCAGAATGACATGATCTAGCGCTCTGGCTACATGATTGACTGATTAGCAGTGTAAAATTGGGCAGATTACCACAGTCTCCGAGATTATGCTTCCTTGTCTCCAAAATTGGCTTGATTGGGTATAGGGCTGTCTGTAAAAAGTGAATGAGGTTCGATAAATAATTTAGCACCACATGGCATATACATGCTGCAGTACAATCTTTAAAAAAAAAAACTCTTTTCATTTCTCTTTTTTTCTCTCCTTGCCTTTCTGTCCTGTACTTTGACACAGTGTAGTGATTGAGAGCATGGTTTTTGAAATCAGAATGACATGATCTAGCGCTCTGGCTACATGATTGACTGATTAGCAGTGTAAAATTGGGCAGATTACCACAGTCTCCGAGATTATGCTTCCTTGTCTCCAAAATTGGCTTGATTGGGTATAGGGCTGTCTGTAAAAAGTGAATGAGGTTCGATAAATAATTTAGCACCACATGGCATATACATGCTGCAGTACAATCTTTAAAAAAAAAACTGTGAGGAATTAACCACAGAACTTAGAATACAACCTGAGTCATAATACTGTGTATCTCATGTGAAATGGATACTCAGACATGCTGCATGGGTGACCCTAAGTTATGGACCAGTCCCTGCTCACAAAACCACAGTCTTCAATGTAATTTGCATGGCACTGTCTGCTCGTATGTAAGCACATATACTCACTGATGAAAATTGTAGTCTGACAAAAACATTGTTTAAAGTTTCCCATGTTAGGTTTTGGGAGGTTTTCTTGTGGCTTCATCCAGGCATGTGGGATCTTAACTACCCAACCAGGGATCAAACTCACACCCCATGCAGTAGAAGCACAGAGTCTTAACCACTGGACCGCCAGGGAAGCCCCAGGCTTTCCTTCAGATTACAGTAAAGCAGGCTGGATCCAAAAAGGAAGCACTCCATTTTACCAGGAAGTTACCCCAAAACAGCCAGTCATCCAGCCAGTAAGGGAGACAGCACCTCTTGGGGAAGAAGTGGAAGTGCTGCAGTGATGGTACCCAGGCCTCACTGCTCCGGTCGATCGATCCGGTTTATCCAGGGCGTTCCTCAGTGTAAACTTTCCTCTGCTGACTTCCTTTTGCACAACAATATCAAACCTTAGGAGAAAGGTAAGCAACTTTTCAAATAGGAAAACTGATAGATTGTTTTCAAAAATGTTCATTGTATCTACTTTTTACCAATTTTACTCTCTTTGTGAACAAATGGTTTTTTAATTTTTTTTTAATGTTAGGAACTACATAAACTAGCAAAATTTCTCCCCCCAAAAAGCTTATCTCTGCCTGTAAGGCTTCTCTTTCACCCTTCAGCTATTTGTCTTTGAATCAAAGCAGAGGGAAAGCCTAAAAGTGGTTTCTTGGGACCCTTTTAGTCTGTTAAGTTTTGGAGAAATTACACCGTTTTGGTATGTTTGGTAAAGTACAATTTGCCTATAAGACTGGTGAATTCTAGGACTTCCCTGTTGGTCCGTTAGTGAAAAAGCCACCTGCCAATGCAGGGGACACAGGTTTGATCCCTGAACCAGGTAGATCCCACATGCTTCAGAGCAACTAAGCCCATGCACCACCACTGGGCTCTAGAGCCCCAAACCAGAGAAGCCACCGCAGTGAGAAGCCCACGTACCACAAGGAAGACTAACTTTCCACAGCTAGAGAAAGCCTGCTCAAAGCAGCAGAGACCTAGCTCAGCCAAAAATAATAAATAAATTTTAAAAATTAAGAAAGACTGGTGGACTGTAGAGGCTCTAATGCAGTTTGCAATGATTTCTTGTTAAAGAAGGGTTTCTCCAGGTCCTGCAGATAGCAGTCACTACCCCTGTCAATACTCTCCCTACAGGATATCATTTCTGCAAAACCTTCCATATCTGTACTCAGATACAGATGTTTTGTTCCATGAACTCCTGGGATATTGCAGGATTGGGGAAATCATAAGAGGTATAGTGGGTTTCCCTGGTACCTCAGCTGGTAAAGAATATGCCTGCAATGCAGGAGACCCCAGTTCAGTTCCTGGGTCAGGAAGATCCACTGAAGAAGGGATAGGCTACCCACTTCAGTATCCTTGGGCTTCCCTGGTGGCTCAGCTGGTAAAGAATCCACCTGCAATGTGGGAGACGTGGGTTTGATCCCTGGGTTGGGAAGATACCCTGGAGAATTTGTGGAAAGTTGGACACAACTCAGCGACTTTCACGTCACTTCAAGAGGTATAGTGTAAGCCAGCTTAGGATAGAATTTAACATGGTACCCAGTTTTTCATGCAGAATTGAGAGAAATACTATGATACCACTCATGTCAATATCCAGTATTCCCTAATTAAGCTTCATTTCAAGATGGGATAACTTCAGTAGGGATATTCTTTTAAGCTCAGTGTCGGCCTATATTATGTGCATTTAGGCCACTGCATTAAACGCATGGCAGCAGGGAACACACGGGACTTATGAGCAGGTGTCTGTACTTGCAGCCCAGCCCAGCGCAGCAGGGCCATATGACTCCATTGGCACAGCTCCAAACTTGTGTTAGTGTTGACTGCTTGATACAGGTAATGTGCAACTGTGTGGTACCAAATTCCCTCCTTTTAAAATGTTTTTCATCTGACTTTTCATCCTTTCTTGCATCATGAAGTATACTTTTAGAAAAAGGGATATTCATCATCTGTATATTTAAAAAGCCATCTTACATCAACATCTAAAAAATTTCATCTGCAAAATTGTAAAATCGATTTTTGTTGTTTTTCTACGTGGAAAGTTACTTTCCTGTCTGAAGGGATATTAAATGTATATTTTTACTTATTATTTATTTGGCTTCACCAGGATTTAGCTGGGGCACCCGAGATCTTCCTTGCAGAAATGCCATCACTTGGTTGTGGCAAATGGGATCTAGTTCCCTGACCAGGGATGGAACCCAAGCCCCCTGCATTGGGAGCACAGAGTCTTAGCCATAGGGCCACCAGGGAAATACCCTATTCGACGGAATATTGACCTGTTTATATAGTGAATAGATTTACCTACAGAACACTACAAATATGAAAGCTCTCTGTGGCAAAAAAGACTTCCTGCCAGTATCTTTTCGTTCTTAGTAGAACGCTTGATTTTTAGTGGGACTATCTCTGTCCAAAAGACTGTATTTCCTTACTTCCCTGTATCTTGAGGTTGCCATGTGATCAACTTCTGTTTAGTAGGATATAAGCAGAAGTGCATGGAACTTCTAGGGAATCCTTGAAGAGAAAGGGCTATTCCACCTCTCCTTCCTCTGGCACAACGTGATGTGATGGCTGGAGCTTGACTAGCCATCTTGAGCTGTGAAGTGGAAGCTGGATGGTTTCCTGGCACAGTGGACAGGCGTATCTACCCAAGAGAGACTACCGACAGCCAGATTTTTTTTTCTGTGAGAGAAAATAATCTGCTATTTTGGTAAGCCACTGTAACACGGGATTTCTTCTTGCTCGTAGCTAAGTCTAAGTCTGCTCTCAAATATGGAAAGAACTGATCTGAAACTACGTTGTACTGTGCTCTCAGTTGTTTAATTTGGGGTGGGGATCATGGCATCTCCATTTGATGAAGAAATTCAAATCTGAATAATGTCCCCACAGTAAAAAAAAAAGAAATACAGCTCACTTCAGTTTTTCTTCCCAAAGATGTCGGTACCTTTACTGTGATGTTCACTTCCTTTGAAAGAATAATATGTCTTGACAAGTGAAATAGGTTATCTAAAGCAAAATACCTTGCTACTTTAAATTTGCTAATGAACAGACTCTGTTGTATTTATTTTCAATTCTTGTGTCTGTTGCATTTGTGGAAAATTCATGTTCAATGAATTCAGGAAATTAATGTTGAATTAATAGTAAGTGAAGTTTGTATTGAAGATGATTGCTTCTAGAGGGCTGGTACCTTATTTCTTGATCTAGATGGTGGATGCATGTATATTTAGTTTATTTTTAATCCATTAAACTGTACATATGTTTATGTGCTTTTCTGAATTAATATATTTCATAAAAATAAAGGATTAAAATGTGAATTTTGTGGTTTCTTTAAAAATACACCTTTCACTTGTTTTGAAGCAAATATTTTTTTTATAAAAAGAAATGTAAAATATAAAATTCATATTATTGTTAACAAATTCCTTAATAATATATTTCTTTGATTAGCAATTTTTATCAAGTATATGTGGTTTTTTTGTTGTTGTTGAAACCTTTCAGTAATTGAACTAACTACATAATTCCAGAAAGTTAGCAGACTTTCTCTATATAACATCCACTTTAGCCAAACCCTTTAATAAGTAGAATCTAGTTGAAATAGAACCACTTCACATCTTGTAGAACAAGCCTAGGATGAATGAATTGCTAGATTAGATTTTATTACAGGTGCAGTAACATTCTAAGACATATTTCTGTAAAAGTACAGCATCGTAAAAGAGTATTAGTCTCTACTAGTGTGTTTGGACAAGGCACTGTAGATTTTGAGTTTTAGTTTGCTATATCCATAGAAGATGTATGCTAATCCCTGCCCTCCTACAGTTATAAAAATACAGTGAGATATGTGCACATCCATTGAACAAGCACTTCATAAACCTATTGTTATTAATATACAGATTTAATTTAACCTTTTTTTCCTCTGCCCCTTCTAAACCTAGCTTACACAGCGGGAAGTTTTCAGTTCACATACTGCTGAAGCCTAGCTTGAAGGATTTTGGGCATAACCTTACTAGCACACAAATGAGTGCAGTTGTTCTATAGTTTGAACATTATTTGGCACTGCCTTTCTTTAGGATTGGAGTGAACAATGACCATTTCCACTCCTGTGGCCACTGCTGAGTTTTACAAATTTGCTGACTTACTGAGTGCACCACTTTAACAGCATCATCTTTTAGGATTTTAAATAGCTCAGCTGGAATTCTATCACCTCCACTAGCTTTATTATAATGCTTCCTAAGGCCCACTTGACTTCACTCTCCAGGATGCCTAGGTGAGTGACCCACCATCATGGTTATCCCGGTCATAAGACCTTTTTTGTATAGTTCTGTATATCCTTGCCACCTCTTAATCTCTTCTGCTTCTGTTAGGTCCTTACCATTTCTGTCCTTTATTATGCCCATCCTTGCATGAAATGTTCTCTTGATATTACAAATATTCTTGAAGAGATTGCTAGTCTTTCCCATTCTGTTGTTTTCCTCTGTTTCTTTGCACTGTTCATTGAAGAAGGGCTTCTTATCTCTCCTTGCTGTTCTCTGGAACTCTGCTAAAGATGAAGCTCCAATACTTTAACCATTTGATGTGAAGAGCCGACTCATTGCAAAAGACCCTGGTGCTGGGAAATATTGAAGGCAAAAGGAAAAGAGGGCAACAGAGCATGAGATGGTTAGATAACATCTCCATCTCAGTGGATATGAATTTGAGCAAACTCCCAGAGAGAGTGAAGGACAGGGAATCCTGGCGTGCTGCAGTCCCTGGAGTCGCAGGGAGTCAGACACAACTTAGTGACTGAAAAACAATTTAGCATGGACATGGTCAAGGTTGATCCAAGTTCTCTGAGGCCTTATGCGTCAACAGAGGGGGTGTATCAGTTGGGTTAAGCAGTACTAGCTGCCTTTCCAGGCACTCTTGACTTCTCAGGAAATTTGCACAACACAGATTTATCCCTTCATCCCCTCCTAATCCAGTGTGGGTCAGGTGGGTCTCCTTGGTGGCCCTCCTACCAGGAGGAGAGACGTGGGATTGGGGATGTGGGATGCCTACGTTTTACAACTCTGCCACCTTAAAGTCCTTTATTAATACTTCCAGCTCCCCTGATGGGAAAGAAAACAGAGAACTCAGACCTGCCCATTATAGTCCTATGTTCTTCCCCTCAAAGCCCTCGGGCCAGAACTGTTTCTGCAGCCCCATCCCACCTTCCGGGAAACATGGGTACTTACAACACTACCTGGCACAAAAGGCAGCTTAAAAGAGCTACTTGATTTAAAGCAGGAATTCTTGAGTCCATGAAATGGCTTTAAGATAGTCTGAGAATCCCACTAGATTTTATACAAAACTCTGGGCTTGTGTTGTAATGTTTATTTTTTCATAAAGAGAATTCATTGCTTTCTCTGGTCTCAAGGGGTACTCAAAAGAATATGATTTAAAGTGAGATTTTCCTGGTGGTCCAGTAGCTAAGACTCCAAGCTCCCAATACAGGGGCCTGGGTTTAATCCCTGGTCAGGGAACTAGATCCCAAATGTTGCAACTAAAACCCAGTTACCCAAATAAATATATAAGCTACTTTTTAAAAGAATTACTGATTTAAGGCAAGAGGAGAAAAACTATAGGTAAGAGGAGAAAAACTATAGAATTGGCTGCTCTCCTTTTACATTTAACACTATCTGTAGTTTACAGCCTACTTTCAATAGGTGACACATGGACCATAGAGGTTCCACACACAATGAATGACCAGGCATTTTTCATATGTTACCTTTAATATTCACATTCACCTTGAAGGCAGATTTCTCATCCCCTTTTTGCAAATAGAGAAACTAAAGCATAAAGATCTCATGCCTCAGATTACACAGCAAGTAAATGCAAGGAATACCTATGAACCCAGGGCTTCAAAATCAAGCTTCAAAATCCTCATCTCATACTGGGCAATTTGTTTACCATCCACTATAAATGAGATGTAAAAGACAATATGGCCTGAACACATTCCTGACTTTTATTTTCCTGCAAACTGAACAAACTAAATACTGGTCTTTAGCAGAAATGTCATAGAAATTTCTGTGGTTGAATTAACAGACTCCAACACTGATGAAGATCTATTGTATACAGACCTGGCTACAGATAGAAAAAAGACTAAGTAACAAAGACGAGAAGAGAAAAGAATTTCTACCTTATTCATGCTCAAATAGATGGGTAGATATGTAGAAATATGTTTTGTTTTGTTTTTGAGATAACTACAAATAATTTTAAGTAGCTGCATTGAACTGGTGAGAACTTTTTTTTTTCTATTTTTTTGCTGAATTTTCTAAATATTCACTTTAAATATCAAAATTCATTTAGAAATAGTAAATATGTCCCTGAAGTATCCAGAGTGACTCATGATCTTCAGAGAGCACTGTTGAGTTGGTATCCTGGAGCATTTTTGGCAATAGAATCTGGATTTTTTCTTGAGAACATCAAAAACCGACTCTGGCTATAATAAGCAAAATGGAATTTATTAGAAGAGCTTAGAGAATTCCTGGAAAGTTGGGTCCCCCAACTTGGACACAGAACAGGAACCAAGTTGCTCTCAAGGGTCAGGAAGCAAGTTGTCAGCAAAGTTCTTGCAGCAGTAAGAATGTCTTCTCAGCTGGTAACTGTTTTCATCTCAGTGCTTCAGTGATTCAACGTTCAGTCTCAAGAGTGTCTAAATATCCAGTCCTCAATAACAGGCTCAATACTCCTCTCCCTGCTATTTGCCTGGTCCTACAGCCTTTTGTTCCCATGAAAGAAAGAAGCCACTTCCAAAAATGACTCACAGAGGGATCTCAAAACAGAGGCTGAGAGACCAAATCAGGCAGTCAAACAGTAACTAACTGCCCCACCACAAGCAGCCATCCCACAGGTCACTGACATGAGGCTCTTAGTGTATAACTTTTAGGAAAGGAAATTAAAATGTGAAATGTCTTAGTCAAATTTCTTAGTTTAGTTACCTATGCTGAGCAAAAGTATAATAAGTGTATTCTATAAAATGGGCTTCCCAGGTGGTGCAGTGGTAAAGAATCTACGTGCCAATGCAGGAGACACAAGAAACTTGGGTTCAATCCCTGGGGCAGGAAGATCCCCTGGAGAAGGAAATGGCAACCCACTCCAATAGTCTTGCCTGGAAAATTCCATGGGCAGAGGAGCTTGACAGGCTAGTCCATGGGGTCACAAAGAGCTGGACGTGACTAAACATGCACACAAGCAATACCAAAAGAAGTACAATAAGGAAAAGAAATTGTGAATAGTCAATAACAAAAGTAAGAAAAATAGGAAAAAAAAAAAGAAAAAGGGATGAAGAGACAGATACTGCAAAGGAAAAGAAAGGGAGGCTGTCAAGGGAAACATGGGTGCAAACCTTTGGCAAGCTTCTCCTTCAGGCTTGCTCCATCTGCTACTGCAAATTCCTCATCACCCTCCCTTCCTGACACGGTTACTTCCATCAGTTCCAGGGAGCTCCCTGCACCTACAGACAAACCTGTTAGGGGAAGCACACTGATTGAAACCACCCGCCCTGGCCAGGCACCATAGTGACCATTTGCATGAGTTGTTTTATGAGAGGAGATCCTGATAAGGAATACGGAACTAATAAGCCACCACCAACCGGAAGAGTTTGGGAAAGGTCTAAAGGAGACACCGCATGTCCGTCCACTTCCCACAATCCCTCTCATTAGCATCCATCTTGGCTGAGTGACACGTGCGCCACCAGGAAAGACTCTGAATTAGAATGATTGGCCAAAGACGATCCAGAAAATAATGCCATCACCATAAAACCTGAGACTGCGAGTCACGCGGCAGAGCTGTTCTGGGTTCCCTTACCCTACTGCTCTCCACCCAGGTGCCCTTTCCCAATAAAATCTCTTGCTTTGTCAGCACATGTGTCTCCTCGGACAATTCATTTCCAAGTGTTAGACAAGAGCCCAGTTTCGGGCCCTGGAAGGGGTCCCTCTTCCTGCAGCAAACCTACACTCTACAGAGATTTAGAGTTCACTGAGATCTCAGGAAGTCAGGAGAACCAATCCCTACCAAGTGCAGCTTCCTTGCACTATCAACACAGGAGCTCCAGAAAGCCACAGGTGCTGGGCTCAGCAGCCTGGAGGAGCTCCTGCAGAAATCTGATGGACGGAGGTAAACTTCAGAACCTGTTCCTCCCTTTTCCTTCTTCAGATCCCTTCCAAACAAAGCTCTTCCAAAGGAGGACAGAACCCTTCACTAGGGGAATCCAATGCAGCAAACCAGGGCTCACTCGCGTCTGTCTCTGGCCTGAATTTCACCAGGAAATTCACCCAAGCACTCTTTGTTGAGTACTTTGTAGCGAGGCTTTACATTTTCCCTCAAATCAGCTAAAACAAAATCTTAGGTTTACCTCTTTGGTTTTCACATTTTTCTTTGTTGGGCTTAAGTAAAAGGGACTGTTACAGAACCAAACTTGGGTCCACTCACCTACAGGCCATAAAAACCCCAAGTTCTGGTGAAGGAAAGTTGCAGCATTTTGAAACTGTGCAACTCAGATTGAAACTTGAACCCAGCCAAAACCCAGATTGGAATTTGAACCAAGTCTTTTAACTGAGATCACACACCTGCTCTGAGGACTTAATGGAGCTCAGGTTCTTGATATTTCATTGCAGAAAGAGTTCAGTGTGAGACAAAATGATAGGTAAGAGGTAGATTTATTTAGAGAGAAACACACTCCACAAAGTATGGGGCCACCTCAGAAGGCAAGAGCTGCAGCTCAGTAGGAGGGTGTCAGTTTTTATAGGGGTGGGTCATTTCTTAGGCTGGTGAGTGGGAGGGGTATTCCAGCTATCTTGGGGAAGGCTATGTGCTAGGTCACTTCAGTCATGTCCAACTCTGCGACCCAATGGACTGTAGCCCACCAGGCTCCTCTGTCCATGAGATTCTCCAGGCAAGAATACTGGAGTGAGTTGCCATGCCCTTCTCCAGGGGACCTTCCCAACCCAGGGGTTGAGCCCCCATCTCTTTGGTCTCCTGCCTTGGCACGTGGGCTCTTTACTACCAGCACCACCTGGGGAAAGGGTGGGGGTTTTCAAAAATTGGGCCACCACCCACCTCTATGACCTTTATGGACTTGTAACTATCATGAAGTCTGTAGGCTTATTACTTAGCTTGCTGATACGGTACAGTGAGTGCACACTGAGACTCAAGGTCTAGTGAAAGTCAATCGTCTGCCTTCTTATATCTGTTTGATGCTAATCAGTCTATGTTATGTCCTCAGGCTATGTCATTCTTTTCAAGATTTTTCTCTGAATTCCCAGCCTCCTGTTTCAGCTTGGCGGGGCCAAGAAAGGAAAATGGGCAGTTAATTCTCAAAAGGCCCAAATTCCCCAAAGGCTTTCAGGGAAAGGTTTTTAAGGACAGAGTGAAGAAGTGGGCTTCAGGGTGTGTGGTCAGCTCATGAACATTCTTCCGATTGGTTGGTGATGAGGTAATCAGGAATGAAAATCAGAAACCTTCCAATTCCAACTGGTCTGGTGTTTACAAGCTGGTGATCAGTATGCATTTAACTTCTATCTGGTGGGGGTTTCAATACCTGCAAAACAGCTCAAGGATATGGCTCAGAATATTATCTGTAGCCCTTGAAGAGGAGCTAAATGTCCGGGCAAGACTATCATTATCATGTCTTGCTGGACTGTTTTCCTTTGTTTCTGCATTTTCTTACTTCTCTGATTAAATGTGTTCTTTGGAATTCAGGAAGGCCTTGGAGACTAAAGTTTTTTCCATAAACAAGAGGCAGACAGAGGACACAGCGGGGATCTGTCCCTGGAATGCCCCATAGGATCCTTCTCAGGTACTGGATTGCTCTTAACCAAAAACTTCCAGCAGCATGATCACTGGTTAGGGAAATCCTGAAGTCCAAACAGCCTCCAAATTATAGTCTACTTTGAAAATGAATACTGTATTAGACAAATACGAAAAGTCTTGAGAGTGGGATACTCCTAGATGTTTGTCTGCAACTCTAAGACTGTGATTAAAGTCCAAAGTAGGAAGAGGTAGAGAGAAAAAAATAGATTGTGATAAAATCTTCCTACTCTGTTTTCTCAAAAGAGCATTTTTCTTGTCCCCTTCTTTGGGAGTTACCCTGTTAACTCCCTTTCCATATTAACAGTGTGTCTCAACTTTGGCCAAGTTCTGCTATATTTTGTAAATCAACTTTGTTTTTCTATCAGCGATAGCAAGCACAGAAACTTTTAAAGAGGAATGACTGTATCGAGACTAAGATTTGAGGAAGAATAAAAAATAGGTCAATTTAGGCTTTATTTTATAGTATATGCTTTTTATAACATGTATTTTTCTTAAATTTAGCATATATTTTTGTTACAGAGCAGCAAACATGTAGAAGAGGTTTTTTATTTGGAGACTTGTTTAATAAACATGTTGGCACTTATTAGGAAAAGCCAAAACCTTAAAAAGGAGAGTTGTAGACTTTGCAACTTCTGTTTGAAAATAAATATAGATTTGGCAGTCTATCCTTGTAATTGGGTGATAGGCATATGACAATATTTAATGCAGAAGACAATGGTTTCAAAGAAAATCAGAGTATGAGCCTTGTGTCACTGAGATGGGCTGGTAAACACTGAGAAAAATCAAAATACTTTAAGTTTTTAGACTTAAAGTCTAAAACCATGCTTTCTGCAAGGCTGTAAGAGGCTGAGAGCTACCATTTAAGAGAGAGAAGCCTAACACTGAATTCTCAGAAAAATGGAACTGGAGTTAAGAACATTTTAGTGTTAAACTGGGTTCAGTTCAGTTCAGTCGCTCAGTCATGTCCGACTCTTTGTGACCCCATGAATTGCAGCACACCAGGCCTCCCTGTCCATCACCAACTCCCAGAGTTCACCCAAACTCATGTTCATCGAGGTGGTGATGCCATCCAGCCATCTCATCCTCGGTCGTCCCCTTCTCCTGCCCCCAATCCCTCCCAGCATCAGAGTCTTTTCCAATGAGTCAACTCTTCGCATGAGGTGGCCAAAGTATTGGAGTTTCAGCTTTACCATCAGTCCTTCCAAAGAAATCCCAGGGCTGATCTCCTTTAGAATGGACTGGTTGGATCTCCTTGCCGTCTATGGGACTCTCAAGAGTCTTCTCCAACACCACAGTTCAAAAGCATAGGGTTATATTTGACCATCAAGAGTGCATCTTTTACTTAGACTGGAGGCCAGGCTTTGGGCTCAGATGGAGAGGAATGTGTTTCTCTAATATGCAAGAGAACTGAGAACAAGAAATTGAGTAGCTGCTTTAAATCCTCTTAGTAGCAGTCAGGGTCTGTATGTATCTAAGCTAGCTAACTATATGGCTTTGGTCTTGGCCTGGTCTTGGAAAGATGTGGGGACATCAGTTTAATGGCTTTAAGCAACACATATGCTTATTCGCCCCTGTTGTACAAAATCCATGCCTAATGATGAGCCAGTTCTGGAGTCAACTGGTTTATACACCCTACGTGGCTGACAGCAAAGCAGATCTGGAGTAAGCGAGCACATGTGACTCAACTCTAAGGACACTAGTCCGTCTTGTGGACTCTCAGTTCCCTCTGGTGTACCTGTGTGTCTCTTTGCAATGTGCCTTTGCAGTGCCTTCCTCAAGAGACCATCTATTTCTAGTCCTTATATCTGGACTTGACCATGGGACTTGCCCTGCAAATGCAGTGCAAGTGGAGGCTTGACCAGCACCTGTGCACACAGCCCCTCCCTCTCTTGCTGTTGAAGACTCTGCCTGTTACCAAGTCTAAGCTCATATTGCTCAATGTGTGACAAGCCAGTCAATTGAGAAATAAGCTGCTGGGGCTAGGAATAGTGATTTTATTCAGAAAGTCAGCAGGCAGAGAAGATGGTGGACTAGTGTCCCAAAGATCCATTATGCTGGTGTTTGAATGCTAGTTTCTTTTATAGAACAAAGAAGGGAAGGTGAGGAAGTAAAGTGAAAAAGGTGATAAGTTGTAGCAAATATTTCCTGGTTCCAGCCAGACTCCAGAGGGGGTGTGTTAATTTCTTCTTTCCTGCATCCGTCCATAGGTGGGCTTCTCTGGATGTTTCCCATAAGCTAAACAAAGGTATTTTCAACCTTAACTGTCAGGCATGGGAAACAAGATTCCCAGAGATAGACCATTATGTAAATTTTAAGCTATGGACAACATCCCTTTAGTGATGAACTTGTAACAAAAGCATAGAGTACAAAGGTTAATGAAAAAGAAACAGATCCAATATGGATTCATATTTGCTTTTCCCTATCACATAACCACTTTTCAGAAAAAGCTCAGGCTAGTCCTGTAAAGGATGAAAGAGTACATGGAGAGAGGACCCAGAGTACATGGAAAGAGGACCCAGCCATGGCAACCAATCCAGCTTCTCCAGGTGAGAGCTACACACTGACAGGGAACTGAGAGCTGCTAACCCTACATGGAGCAAAGATGGACCCAAAGGACTGACCTACAGAACTGTGAGCAAATACTGGTACTCTGCTTTTTAAGTCATTACATTTGGGGGATGATTAGTTATACAGTAAAAATTAACACCATTACTTTATAAGTAGATGCTAATTATTATTGTTCAAACAGAAAATGTTGCTTTAAATCTTTAGCAAATATGCATGATATGGGAATAATTTTTTAAGACTAAAATAAATCTAATATATCTTTATTTATATACTGAAAGTGTTAGTTGCTCAGTCATGTCCGACTCTTTGCAACCCCCTGGACTGTAGCCCACCAGGCTCCTCTGTCCATGGAATTTTCTAGGCAAGAATACTGGAGTGAGTTGCTATTCCCTTCTCCAGGGGATCTTCCCAACCCAGGGATCAAACCCAGGTCTCCTGCAATGCAGACAGATTCTTCACTGTCTGAACCCACATATATTTTAGAGAATAACGGAATTTAAAGCAGGAGTTAAAGAAATACAACACTAAGCTACAGTAAAGTAATTCACTGGAATTCAAATATCCTTCATTGTTTAATCCAGGGGCCAGAAAATTACAGCCCTCAGGCCAAATCTGAACCCTGACCTATAAAGTAAATAAAGTTTTATTGGAACACAGCTATGCTCATTTAATCACATATTGTCCAAAGTGCTTTCAAACTGTGGTGCTGGAGAAGACTCTTGAGAGTCCCTTGGACAGCAAGGAGATCCAATGAGTCCATCCTAAAGGAAATCAGTCCGGAATATTCATTGGAAGGACTGATGCTGAAGTTGAACTCCAGTACTTTGGCCACCTGATGTGAAGAGCTAACCCAGTGAAATGGGATGGTGGGGAAAGATTCCTGATGCCGGTAAAGATTGAGGGCAGGAAGAGAATGGGGCGGCAGAGAATGAGATGGTTGGATGGTACAACCAACTCAATGGACATGAATTTGTGCAAACCCCAGAAGACAGTGAAGGACAAGGAAGCCTGGAGTGCTGCAGTCCATGGGGTTGAAAAGAGTTGGATACAACTTAGTGACTGAACAATAGCTTCTTTAATACTATGATACCAGAGCTGAGTAATTGAGACTGAGACTGTGGCTTGCAAAGTCTAAATTATTTCCTATCTGCCCCTTTACAGAAAAATTTGCTGACTCCTGTTTTAGTGATTATATTTCAATAAATGTTAACTATTGTCATTGTCATTATCAGACATTGTCATCATCCCTATTATTGTAGCCAATGGGATGCATGTGGAAAATAATCTTCCCTTGATCAAAGAACAGCCACCTAATCCTCAAAATTAGTATTCTTAATCTTTACATGAACACTGTAGTCAGCAATGAAGGGAAACACATACCCTTCTCCTTATTTGAGTAAGTACTAATAGAGAAACTTGCCCTCTATTAGAATGTATTTATTTGTCATCTAAGTCTACACATATAATTTTTACTTAATTGCAAAGATACGATACATTTAAAAATCTTTAGATAACCATTAACCAAAATTGGTTTAAAATGTAATATGGGCAAAAAGCAAAACTTAGATTCAATTTATTATGTGGAACTAGTTATTAGTGCTGTTTAGAGGTGGCAAGAATACACAGAAGAACTGTACAAAAAAGATCATCACAACCCGGATAATCACGATGGTGTGATCACTCACCTAGAGCCAGACATCCTGGAATGTGAAGTCAAGTGGGCCTTAGAAAGCATCACTACGAACAAAGCTAGTGTAGGTGATGGAATTCCAGTTGAGTTATTTCAAATCCTGAAAGATGATGCTGTGAAAGTGCTGCATTCAATATACCAGCAAATTTGGAAAGCTCAGCAGTGGGCACAGGACTGGAAAAGGTCAGTTTTCATTCCAATCCCAAAGAAAGGCAATGCCAAAGAATGCTCCAACTACTGCACACTTGCACTCATCTCACATGCTAGTAAAGTAATGCTCAAAATTCTCCAAGCCAGGCTTTAGCAATACATGAACCATGAACTTCCAGATGTTTAGGCTGGTTTTAGAAAAGGCAGAGGAACCAGAGATCAAATTGCCAACATCTGCTGGATCATAGAAAAAGCAAGAGAGTTCCAGAAAAACATCTATTTCTGCTTTATTAACTATGCCAAAGCCTTTGACTGTGTGAATCACAATAAGCTGGAAAATTCTGAAAGAGATGGGAATACCAAACCACCTGACCTGACTCTTGAGAAACCTATATGCAGGTCAGGAAGCAACAGTTAGAACTGGACATGGAACAACAGGCTGGTTCCCAATAGGAAAAGGAGTACGTCAAGGCTGTATATTGTCACTCTGCTTATTTAACTTATATCCAGAGTACATCATGAGAAGCGCTGGACTGGATGAAGCACAAGCTGGAATCAAGATTGCCGAGAGAAATATCAATAACCTCAGTCATGTATGGATGTGAGAGTTGGACTGTGAAGAAAGCTGAGCACCGAAGAATTGATGCTTTTGAACTGTGGTGTTGGAGAAGACTCTTGAGAGTCCCTTGGACTGCAAGGAGATCCAACCAGTCCCTTCTAAAGGAGATCAGTCCTGGGTGTTCATTGGAAGAACTGATGCTAAAGCTGAAACTCCAATACTTTGGCCACCTCATGTGAAGAGTTGACTCACTGGAAAAGACTCTGATGCTGGGAGGGATTGGGGGCAGGAGGAGAAGGGGACAACAGAGGATGAGATGGCTGGATGGCATCACCGACTCGATGGACACAAGTTTGGGTGAACTCCAGGAGTTGGTGATGGACAGGGAGGCAAGGCATGCTGCAGTTCATGGGGTTGCAAAGAGTCGGACATGACTGAGCGACTGAACTAAACTGAACTGAGGGACCATATGAGCTCCTACTAAAAACCTTAAATCTGTATTTCTACAAAGAGTACAGTAGTCTATGTTTAAAGAATGTTCTTGACCAGAAAGTTAATAAGCTTAAAAGTCATTTCCAGTTTTCCAGTTGGGACAATATACAATACGTATGAGAAAACACAGGAGTTTGATGAGTGATAAGATTTGAGAAGATAGACCCAAGAGCTAAAATGTGTATGACAATGAATACAGTAAAAATTGGAAAATTTTTTAAATTTGGAAGCATGGGTCCTGTGCCTTATTATTTAACTTTTAGAAACACTTATGTATTTATTTGGCCGTGTCTTAGTTGTGGCATGCAGGCTCAGTGATTGCAGCATGTGGGCTGTTGCCTTGCAGCATGTGGGATCTTGGTTCTGCAGCCAGGGGTTGAACCTGCGTCTCCTGCATTGGAGGGTAGATTCTTAACCACTGGACAACAAGGAAAATCCCTGGGTCCTTTGCCTTAGAACTCATTGTTTATTTTGTTTTCTTTATGTTATAAAGCTTCTAAGAGTTTTTGTCATTCTTGTAAAATTTTAGGAGGATGTCACTAAATACCAGTCTCTCAAAATGTATTCTGCTTGGTATATGATGGCTGCATCAAACTTACATTTTCCTCCGTTGTTACTTTGGTTACTATCTATTTCTCTTTCTGAAATTGTGTCTGTCCTCCTCGATAGATCCTACATCTCTCTCAATCTGTCAAATTTTCTTTCATTTCTATTTTTATCTGTCTGGAAATTTATGTTGACTTAGATTCTTAATTCATGAATGTGATCTAAATAAAAAGAAGTCAGCTTCAGATATATCTAAATTCTCAATATTTTATATTTCTCTTGCCACAGTTAAGATATATTAGTGAAATAGAGCCTTAAACATTAATAAATGCTTAATAATTTTCCTAAATTTTATAAAAGTTTTCTTATCAGAAACATACCCAGTGATCTAAAGAGGTTGGCTAATAATGAATACTCATTTCCTAAATGACTCATAAATAACAAAAGTAACTAGTGGCAGCATAGGAGTAAAATGTATGGATTCTGAATTGAGTCTGAATGAGTCCACAATGGGTAAGTACTCTTATCAGCCTACTCCAAAATGAAAATATCCACTTCTAACAAATACGTTTTACTTCTCTTTACAGTAGTGGCAATTAATGAATCTTTTAATTAAACTTACATGTTATTCTCATCAGCCCAGCTCCCAGTGGAAATATCAACCTTGAACAAATACCTGTAAAGGGTAACTGTTAAATATTATAGTGCCATGCTAAGTCGCTTCAGTCAGGTCCGACCTGTGTGACCCTATGAACTGTAGCCAGCCACGCTCCTCTGTCCATAGGGATTCTCCAAGCAAGGAGTGGATTGCCATTCCCTTCTCCAGGGTTAAATATACTGACAAACACGTAAAGCTGAAAGATTAACCTCTTCATTTCAACAACGAGGAATCAAAATCAAAAGGATCAAATGGTTTGTCTACGATAACACACTAGAAACAGAGTTTCTTGATTCCTAACTCGTTAATAAACAATCCATTGTCTTAACATCAGCATGACAGAGAGATGTGCCTTGGGAACAAGTCAGACTTATTAGAGAAGAACATGCTGTGCACAGAGCCACTTCTGGGTAAAACACACCAAAATAGTCATCGGAGAGCCCAGGCATTAGAGACACCAGGCACCAAAGTCAAGAAGGCAGTGAATTAGAGAAAGGGATGTATCAGAGGAAGCTGATGGGCTTCCCTCATAGCTCAGTTGATAAAGAATCTGCCTGTGATGCAGAAGACCCCGGTTCAATTCCTGGGTCAGGAAGATCCGCTGAAGAAGGGATAGGCTACCCACTCCAGTATTCTTGGGCTTCCCTGGTGGCTAAGTTTCCAAAGGATCCTCCTGCAATCCGTGAGACTTGGGTTCGATCCCTGGGATGGGAAGATCCCCTGGAGAAGGGAAAGGTTACCCACTCCAGTATTCTGGCCTGGAGAATTCCATGGACTGTGCAGTCCATGGACTCGCAAAGGGTCGGTTACGACTGAGACACTTTCACTTTCATAGTAAGCTGATACAAAACAAGGACCCTGGGCACTACCAGGCACACATAAATAAAATGAGTCTATAAAGTGCCCTCCCAGTCTCCAGGCCAAACCCACACCTACTTTTCTCTTACTTGTTTCTCTCTCAAAGCCTCTGCTTTTCTCTGTCTCTTTTCCCCATCTCTATTCCCCTCGAAACCTAATTTTAACTACATTATATTCCATCAGTATTTTTTTACAGGCAGGGAAGAAGGCAAAATGTACAAAACACAGTATAATTTCCCCTAAGTCCCAAATTCCTTAAACTTGATCTTAGCTATGTGATTTAGTAATTTTCCCTATGTATGTAAGAATAAGTTAAATATAAAGCTTTATTTTTTCCCTTTAAAAACCCTATAAGGTTGCTGCATTATGCACTTCATGATCCATATTTTTCGGGAAAAAAAAGCTTAAAGAAAAATAAAGATTGTTAAACTTACCATGCATTCCTAAGACTGGAAGTATCTCTGTTAATCTTGCTAATTAGAGGATTAAGTACCTTTAAAGAAATAATCTTTAAAGAAGTGCCTCTACTGTGAAATTTATCAGATAGAGATTAAATTCCTATAAAGGAACAGGAATATAGCAGAAGCCTACTCTCTTCGTATGTCACAGAAGCCTACATTCAGCCTTGATGAAGCATTAACTTAGTGCTTGTACTCTGCCTGGAGATGGCAGACAACACATCAATGATATGAAAGGACTATTTACTCTCCTCACATTATCAAAAGGTAATGAAAACTTGAGAATTTCTCAGTGGTTTTGATGACACATGACTATAGGCCAATTTACAGTTATTCTATGATCCTATTTTAGTCTCCTGTTGATAATGGAGTCCCTACTGTGTATTTTATTTTTTTAATCTCTTACTTTTTAGTAAATTGACTTTCAATGTGTGAAACGTCTATTTCTATCATGTAGTGTTATTAGGGAAATTTTCATCTGAAATTGTGAGTACATAAAGTTATACTTCTAGATTCTTGAGGTTATGATGTTCTACACCCTAGGAGTTTGCTTCCAGGCCTGCTTAGCAATACTGCCTGCAAAGTAGGAAAGCTCCAGACTCTGGAATAAGTCAGATGCTCTGTAAATTACACAAAGAGCCTTAAGTCCACAGACCACCAGCCCAACATTACATCAGACTCTTAACTACTGTAGTCTGCCTCTACCCTAGTATTTCTGGAAGATTGGCTCCCCATTTACAGTCTGCACCTGAGTGCTCATGTTTTCCTTAAGAAGGTGGGGAACTTGTTGCTTTTCTCTGTGGTTCTCTACCCCCAGCCCCCACAAACTGGGCATTTCTCCCTCACTAGCCCATCCAGGAGAGTGCATGGCTTGTGCCTTTGAATATCACTGATTAGTGACCACGTATCCAGTACCTAGTCCTAAGCCCTCCTGAGAATACCGGCTTCCTAAACCATCACCTTATGGGCAAAAGTCAGCTCTACTTGTCCAACTGGTGGCGGAGATCCTGAGAATCATGGATCATGGAGGCAAAGGTGGCCCTTCAGAAGGTGCCATTCTCATATATCATGTGTGCTAAGTCGTTTCAGTCATGTCTGACTCTTTGGGACCCCATGGACTGTAGCCCACCAGGCTCCTCTGTCCATGGGTCTCTCCAGGCAAGAATACTGGAGTGGGTTGCCATTGCCTCCTCCAGGGGATCTTCCCGACCCAGGGATCAAACCGGCCTCTCCTGCATTGCAGGTGGATTCCTTACCGCTGAGCCACCAGGAAAACCCCTTCTCATATGGCAGGAAAGGCGAATTTGAAGTTCTCTTGGTCTATACATCAGTCTACAAAAATAATTAGGTAAGCCTTCAACGTGACAGCCACTAGTTTTGGAGAGTCACACGGGCATCCAACACCCAACATCCTGAATTGCTGTCTTTCTGAGATCGGAGGGAAGTGATGAACCTACCGCATTTTGAAATGAAAGCAGAAGTCACTCTCCGGCAGGAGTATAGTTTTCAGCAAGATGTGGACCCTTTATTCGCTCTCCACTTACAATACTCTAACTGCAAGTCTTATTCACAGTCAAGTGGAACTGAGACCAGGGTCCAGGAAGATTAAGGCCTAAGTCCCAAACTTGCCTTGGATCAAACCACCATTTCAGGTGAAATCTGAGGGTTTTGAAGCCTGAATAATGCAAATTACTGGGGCTTCCCTGGTGGTTCAGTGGCTAAGAATCTGCCTTGCAATGCAGAGGGAACACTGGTTCCATCTCTGGTCTGGGAAGATCTTACATGCTACAGAGCAACTAAGCCCGTACACCACATCTACTGAAGCCCCTGCCGTTGCACCTCCTGAAGCCTGGATGCCTGCATGCACCACGAGATAAGCCACTGCAATGAGAAGCCCGTGCACCACAAGGAAGTGTAGCCCGCACTTGCCGCAACTAGAGAAAGACCATGTGCAGCAACAAAGACCCAGTGCAGCCAAAAAATAAGAAAAAATTTTAAAATAAATCCTTTTTTTTTAAGTCATGCAAATTACTGTCCCTCGTGGCCAGAAGAATGTGCCTCTCAGGTTTTCTAGGGCAGGAGGTATAATTGGCCTCCAGTCGTGGCTGCTGACATGCTGGCAACCAGGTTAATGTTCCTACAGGCTGCACTGGCCAGTGACCAGGCACTTTAGGGGTATCACTCCTGGGAGGCGGGGGCTCCCCTGATGGATGACCTTGGCTCAAAAGACCCTTCCAGACTGGTTGAAATTTTCTTAGAACCACAGAGCAGTCCATGGCGTTCCTCAGCACTTTTATTCCTCCTCCCACTCCATCTCCCTTCCTTCTCTCCTTCATGGGCGCCAGGCCTGCCTCAGGGTCTGCTGGCTCTCCTGCCTCCTCCTGCTCCTTCCCCATCATCCCTCACTGGTGTTTCCCCAGTACATCTCTTATCCATCACATCCCTGCTTGGCATCCGCTTCCCAGAGGACCTGCAAGAAATCACTATTTAACTATTCTGTTTTGAATGTGCAATTTAGGACCAAACGTACTTCCTGAATTCAGGTCCAAATATCATTCATGAGAAGAAGAAAGACTTAGTCTTGAAGGAATATATATGTGAACTACCTGTATTGACTAATGAACTCTGTTGACCTAAACTTGCAGGAAAGCATTTTAGTTCTGAGTAACTGAGAATCTCTAAAGCAAGGCCCTGTAGATTGGAAGAGTTATTGGAGGAGCCACAAGGAAAGAGGTGAGGCCAGAAAGCCTCCTCCGCCTACGTGCAGTGGGTGAACTTGGAGACGAGGTGATGTGACAATGGAGAAACTATAGCACCGCCTTGAAGCTTGCCTGGGGGTGGACAGGGCTCAGAGGGACAGGCTGTGCCCTCATTACCCAGTCACTCATCCACATAACAAAGTCCACAGAGCACCTGCTCCCCGGTGAGCTCGCCCACAAAGATGACAGAGGCAGTCCTTTCCAAGTCATCACTTTGCAAGCTCCCTTTTGTTGATGTAAAAAATAATAATATCAGATTATTGGAAGTGGCCTCCTTATGACAGAAAACCACAAAATTCTGTAAAGCAACTATCCTTCAATTAAAACTTTTTTTAAAATATAAAGTTTAGTAAAATTAAAAAAAATCAATAATCAGAAACCCCAATTAAATAGAACTGGGACCAGCAGGGGGCGCTCTCACGCCCTGTGATGACATCAGAGCCCCACAGGAAGAAGACAGACTCCCTCTTTCCTGCTGGGAACTCAACCAATGACAAGCCCTGAACTCCTTGATCACTATGGCTGACTTCCCTTCCCCTTTATAAAATAGGGCTCCTCCCCTTTTGTGCAGGGACTTGCATGTAGTCCCCCATGGTTGCAGACCTCAAATTGCATTTCTCTGGACACGACTGAAGCGACTTAGCAGCAGCAGCAGCAGCTAATCTCAAATAAACTCTTTGCAGGAGAAATATTTGGCTATCTGTTTCTGATCAGTGTTAGGAACACAGGCACCCATCAATGTTTCTACCTTCTGAGTTACTAAGTTTCAGACCATATCCAAGAATCAGCTTGATTTTTATCTATTGTTAAATTTTCTTTGTAAAAAGTACGTATATGGAATTTGGTTAGACTTTCCTTTATGTTTTTCTATGTGTTTGAAATCTGTAATATTAAAATAGGTAAAGTGAAAGATGATTTCATAGACTAAAAGTTTTCCCCTTTTTTGAAATGTGGTAATAATTTCACACATACAGAAAAGTTTGGTTTTGAAAGACTTTCCTTACTGAATTGTCTTGAAATTTGTATTGAAGATCACCTGACTGTACACTTATGAGTCTAGACCTTACATTTTGTTTCATTGATGTGTTTATGCTGGGTCTTAATTACTTTATCTTTTAAAATTTTTGTTTCTTTATTTTTGACTGCACTGGGTCTTCATTGCTGTGTGTGGGCTTTCTCTAGTTGCATCAAGTAGGGGCTGCTCTTCATTGCAGTGGCTTCTCTTGTTGCACAGTTGGTGCTTAGTTGCCGAGGCATGTGGAATCTTCCTGGATCAGAGATCAAACCCAGATCCTCTGCATTAGCAGGCAGATTCTTAACCACTGGAGCACCACTTAAGTTCCACACTTATGGAAAAGTTGAAAGAATAAGAAAAGTACTAAGAACATCCACATTGTTTTCTTATTAGTAGTATTTTTCCCCCTTCAGTTTATCATTTGCTCTAATTTTTTTTTTTCCTAAATTGTTTGGGGTAAGTTACATACACTAAAACTCTTTATCTCCATATACATCACTATTCCTTAACAGTTGCACAGTTATTAACTTCAGTAAGTTTAACACCATGCTATGCTTTTATCTGGGCTTCCAGATGGAGCTAGTGGTAAAGAACCCGATTGTCAATGAAGGAGACATAAGAGATGTAGGTTCAATCCCTGAATTGGGAAGATCCCCTGGAGAAGGGCATGGTAACCCACTCCAGTATTCTTGCCTTGGAGAATCCCATGGATAGAGAAGGCTGATAGGCTGCAGTCCCTAGGGTCACAAAGAGTCCGACACAACTGAAGTGACTTAGCATGCACGTATTGCTTTTATCTAATTTAATCTATCATTGGGCTTCCCTGGTGGCTCAGTGGTAAAGAACCTGTCTGCCAATGCAGGAGATATAAGAGACGTAGTTTCAATCTGTGGATCATTAAGAAAGCTGAGCGCCGAAGAATTGATGCTTTTGAACTGTGGTGTTGAATTGATGCTTTTGAACTGTGGTGTTGGAGAAGACTCTTGAGAGTCCCTTGGACTGCAAGGAGATCCAACCAGTCCATTCAAAAGGAGATCAGTCCTGGGATTTCTTTGGAAGGAATGATGCTAAAGCTGAAACTCCAGTACTTTGGCCACCTCATGCGAAGAGTTGACTCATTGGAAAAGACTCTGATGCTGGGAGGGAATGGGGGCAGGAGGAAAAGGGGACGACCGAGGATGAGATGGCTGGATGGCATTACCAACTTGATGGACGTGAGTTTGAGTGAACTCTGGGAGTTAGTGATGGACAGGGAGGCCTGGAGTGCTGCGATTCATGGGGTCGCAAAGAGTCAGACACGACTGAGCGACTGAACTGAACTGAACTGACTGAAGATCCCCTGGAGAAGGAAATGGCAACCCTCTCCAGTATTCTTGCCTGGAAAATCTCATGGACAGAGGAGCCTGGCGGGCTACAGTCCATGAGTTTGAAAAAAGTTGGGCATGATTTAGCAACTGAGCATGCATGCATGCCATCTATCATCGATATCAGTGTTCCAGTCTTGTCTTAAGTTAATAATGTCCTTTATAAAAAATTTATTCCCTCCAGCACACAACTGAATCTGGGGTCTGTTGTTGCATCTAGCTGTCATGTCTCTCTCAGTCACCTTTTAATCTAGAACGTTTCTGTAGCTTTTCTTTAAGTGTTTGAAGAATGCAGCTCTTCACCCCTTTTTAAAACAGAACATTCCTCGCTGCACATTTGCCTAGTTTCCTCATGATGAGATGCAGGTGTACCTTCTTGACCGAAACGCCACACAGGTAATATACCCTTCTCGGATCACTCCTGGAGGCAGGTGGTAATCCTCTGTTCCTCACTGGTGATGTCGATCTAGAGTATATAATTTGTTGTTTTCTTCTCCCTTTCAACCAACAAGTAGTCTGCAGGGGGAGATACCAAGCATCTCACCAAATTGCTGGATTGAGCATCTTGATGATTTTTCTCTGATCCAGGCTTTACTGTAAACTTTCAGCTCCAGCACACCCTTCACCTTGATCAGTGAGCCCCCAGTTATGTATCACTTATTTGTGGTTATTACCTATTAATATGGACTCATGGATTGCTACTTTCCCAATTGGCTTACAATGTGTTAACACAATTATTAGGGTGCTCACATTGTCCTGGACCTGGCCTGTGGAAGCCCCATCAAGTTGGCTCCTGAGTCTTTGTGATGGGCCATAGGTGCTTTTTCTTTAAACCTGCATTGTAGTAATAAATTCTACAATTGCTGAAAAAAAATTAAAAATAAAAGTGAATTGAAAAAAATGCAAATCTCCCCTATAAGAATTTCAGGCTCCTCTGTTTTGCCTTGAGTTGTATTGCTTATAGTCCTTTTGGTTATAAAGGTTTTTTTTTTTTTTTCAATAAATTAAACATTTCTTGAGCATTCATAGTATTAATACATTATGTTTGCAATAATCTATTGGGGCACAAAAGGCAGATAAAAGAATAATAGCTATAAACAGAAGATCTCTTTCAGTTCAATTCAGTTCAGTTGCTCAGTCGTGCCCGACTCTTTGCAACCCCGTGAATTGCAGCATGCCAGGCCAAGGCTCCTTTAATATTTGAATAAGAAATGTAGGCAAAGCATACATAATAGTCATCAGACGTTAAGTAAAACCTCCAACTTCTAAAAATCTTCAGTCAGTTAAAAACCCAGTCAGTTTGACCTTGGTGCCAGTCCTGCCATCCTGAGCTTTCCCAGGGGCTCTGGACAGTCTGAAACCCACACCCTCCACCTTCCCCTGCCGACAGAAGCATCAAGAGATGCTAGTGGGTGGAAGGTAAACACATGTCTATTCCAAGAAGCTGGTGCGCACCTGCAGACACAGACAGCTGTGGGTGTTGCTTGTGGTTATCAGCTGTGCACTGAGCACCCTCTCTTCAGGAAGGAAGGATTGGTGGGAACTTTTCTCTGATCCCTGTCTTCTGTCATTCCCATCTTCCTTATCTTCAGAGGCTAAATTCCTGATTCCCAGTAATAATCTCAGTAAAACTACTTAGGTGGCTACCATTTTCCTGACTAATATCATGTGACTTAGTTTCTTATTTTTTTAACTTTTATTTATTTATTGTTTATTTCGGCTGCAATGGATCTTCATTGCTGTGCATGGGCCTTCTCTCGTTTCGGGCAGTGGGAGCTACTCTCTAGCTGTGGTGCATGGACTTCTCATTGCGGTGGCTTCTCTTGTTGTGGAACACAGGCCCTAAGCATGCAGGCTCAGGAGTTGCGGTGCACAGGTTTAGTTGTTCGTTGGCATATGGGATCTTCCTGGACCAGGGATCAAACCTGTGTTGGCTGCATTGGCAAGTGGATTCTTAACCACTGGACCATCAGGGAAGTCCAATTTCTTATTAATTTGTCACATACTTATATAGCATTTACTATGAGCTAGGTTTTACAAATATTCACTCATTTCATCCTCTTAATAACCCTACAAAGGAGGTAAATGTTATTGATAGGCACAAAGGTAACTTGCATAAGGTCACAAAGTCATGAAGCAGCAGAGCTGGGGCTCAAATCCAAAATGTTAGGTTCTGGAGTTCATGCTTTTATTCTTTTAACCTTTGCAAATAATACCTATGAGACTGTATTTGTCTGCTTGAGATGTCATAACATAATACCATCAACAGGGCAGTTTAAACAACACATGTTCATTTTCTCACAGTTCTGGAGGCTGGAAGTTCAAGATCAAGGTCTGGCAGCTGGTTTGCGGTGAGAGCTCTCTTGTTGACTTGTAGAGGACTGCCTTCTCACTATGTCCTCACAGGGCCCTTTCCTGGGGTGGGGGTGACAGAGAGAGAGTTCTGGTGTCTCTTTTTATAAGAAATACCCCTATCAGATTAGGGCCCCAACCTTACAAGCTTATTTAATCTTAATTACTCCCATAAAGGCCCTACCTCCAAATAGAGTTCCATTGAAGTTAGGGTCTCGACATGTGAATTTTGAGGGATTCAAACAGAGACCAAAATAACAGCAACAAACAGCCTTGCCCACTGTTGATAGAAATCATTAGTAAAGGGTCTATAATAGAAATGAAAAGAAGTCATATTCATGCCAAACTGAAGACTACAGCCAGACAGATATAGATACAAAAAGTCCTTGAAATGTGTTCCCCTGGGCTACAAAATAGGGGAGGTTCTAAAGGAAAAAAACTGCAAAATCACAGCAGCTGTTCATCAAGAATTAAGATTGGAGCTGCACGAAGTAAGGAGGCTTGCTAAGCAAAGATTGGTTGTGATCTGAAATGGTTGTGTAGTTACAAGAGGAGACCCTGAGACCTAAGGTTGCAGCTGGCATCTGCCAGCAGACACTGTTATGAAAACAGCTGGTGACGTCCTTGAGTCTGATATAGTTCAGAAATTCAAGTTCCCACGGATGCAGGAAAGTGCCTGAAATCACATCCACAGTAGTTACCGGCTCCAGCTGGGTGCCTGAACCACAGTGACTCCATTCTGATTATCAAATGCATTCTTTCCTTTAAAGGTTAAAGCAGATGTACAGTGCATGTTTAATGGGCCACAAAACAGGCCGTTTTAGCTACCGTAAAGTTTAGGTTCAATCATGTATAAACCAGAATGACTTCCTCACATCTCAATAGGTGAAAACTTCTCCCATCACTACATCATTATGTCCTGTGGCCCTGAGAATGCAGCATCCTGTTCCCTGGGCTCCAAAGAAAGTGCCTGGTTCATTTTTTTTTTTTAAACCTCCCTCTATCATGGGACTGTGCCCAAGTTATTCGATCTTGCTGAGCCTTGCTTTCTCCACCTGAAAGTGGGGGTAGTAATACTTATTCTGTAAGGTTGTTGTGAGTATTAAATAAAACAACAACACAAATTTCATAATCTATTTCCAGCCACATAGCATCTACTCCATATAGCTGTGGTCCCTGTTTTCAGTTCTCTTCAAATAATACTTATATCAACACAGCATGTCCACCCTGGTCCTACTTTTCCACCAGCATCTGTGGATATTTGTCTACCCGTAGGTCATGTGCGGGGAAGGCAATGGCACCCCACCCCAGTACTCTTGCCTGGAAAATCCAATGGACGGAGGAGCCTGGTGGGCTGCAGTCCATGGGGTCGCTGAGAGTCAGACACGACTGAGCGACTTCACTTTCACTTTTCACTTTCATGCATTGGAGAAGGAAATGGCAACCCACTCCAGTATTCTTGCCTGGAGAATCCCAGGGATGGGGGAGCCCAGTGGGCTGCCGTCTGTGGGGTCGCACAGAGTTGGACACGACTGAAGCGACTTAGCAGCAGTAGCAGCAGCAGGTCATGTGAGAGGACAGATCTTAGCCTGGCTCACTCTGCCTCACCCTGCCTCTCTGAGCAAGCTTTACTCTGAAGATATGCCAGGTAGAGGCCGTATACCCCATTGTGTGTACAGCTGGGGTCCCCTGTGTACACACCCAGCTTCCACCCAACAGCCACACCCATGCCACTTGTAGAAGGTGCGGGAAGACAGAGGCTGCACTTCTGCTGCTTCTGGAAGCATTTGATTTTTCTGAGGTGGGAGGAGCCGAGACGTGGGCTGAAGGCCCCTGCTCTGAGGTGGGGACCAGAAAAAGCAATTCCCTGTGACAGCGAAAGCCCTGTACTCTTGGATTCACACAGTGACCGAGGAGGCAATTTACTCAAGGGGCCAGTTCTGCAATGTTGGTCTTGAAATTAGCTCTGAAAATTCCACCAGAGTCTTCCTTTCCAGACTTTTCGAAGATTTTGCCGACCCAATCCCCTATAGAGTCCCTTTATGCTCAAATGTCCCGGAGTTATCACCATCTCAAGCAGACACTGTCTCAGACAAGTGTGCAGAGATCAGAGTTACGTGGTACCTGAGGATATAAGGTCCATGGAACTCACACCCTGAAGTTTCCTCTGTGCTTGCTGTAGTCACCCCAGTCCCCAGAACTGCCTAGCAGAACTGCCCAGTAGACACTTGTGAAACTGTTGACCCAACATTGCCCCTTTATTAGTTATTGATCCCTTATTAGTTACCTGCCACTGCCTAACTAATTACCTCACATTTAATGGCTTAAAACAATACACATTTGTTACCTTGCAGTTTCTATGGTTCAGGACTCTGGGATCAGTGTGGCTGGATGATTCTAGGCTGTGGTCATCTTAAAGCTACTTGAAGGAGGCTTCCTTGCCATGCCCCCGACTGTCACCTCAGGCTGTTGCAGGAGTCCCCGTTCTTCACTGTGCGGACCACTTCCAGTTGTCGGAGTAGACTCACAACCCTGCTGCGTGATTCTCTCCCCACGTTGTCCCTACCAGAGAGCAGGTGACTTTCCCGTGTGAGTGACTCAAGGGTGAGGCAGACGGAGAACCACACACATTTGAGACCCCATCTCTGAATAACCTACGTCTTAGAGATGACATCTCATCTCATACCTATTAAGGTGGTTATTATCAAAAAACAAGAACAAGTGATGGTGAAGATGTAGAGAAATCAGAACCCTTGTGTACTGCTGCTGGAAATGTAAAATGGTGCCACTTCCATGTAAGTCCATTTGACAGTTCATCCAGAAAGTTAAGCTTTGAATTATCATATGATCGAGCAATTCCACTCACAAGTATATACCCAGAAGAACTGAAAGCAGGGACTTGGACGCACATGTTCACAGCTGTGTTATTCACAATTGCCAAAGGGGGAAGTGCTCCTTGATAAACAAGATATGGAATATACACACAATGGAATGTTATTCAGCCTTAAAAAGGAGGGAAATTCCAAAACGTGCTACAACATGGATGAACCTTGAGGGTATTATGCTAAATGAAGTTAGCTAATCACGAGAGGACAGATAGGATTCCTGTTGTAGGAAGTACCTAGGATAACCAAACTCACAGAGAAAGAAGAATGATGGCTGCCAGAGGGTGGGGGCAGGGGGAAATGGGGAGCTGTTTAGCGGGTCCATGTGTTTAGTGGGTGCAATGGTGGGGGTGGTTGCCCAACAGTGTGAATGGACGATGCCCACTCACAGCTCCTGTGGGTCAGGAATCTGGGAACAGCTCTGCTGGGTGATTCTGGGTTTGGGCCTCTCACAAGATAACTGTACACTGAACTGTTGTACTGAAAATGGTTAAAAGGATCAGTATTACATATATTTTACTACAATTTTAAAGAGTAAATTAAAAATAAGATAGAAGTGACAGCTCATCATTTCTATCAAATTCTGTTGGCTAGAAGTGAATGACTAGATCCTGCTGACACTCAAGGAAAGGGAACCAAGCTCCACCCCCTGAGGGAAGGAGTGACACAGGATTTGTGGGGGTGTTTATCCACCTCCACACTTGTTCAAGGCTTCCATTCCAAAATAGGTACAATTGGTAGAAAAGTAGAAAAATATACCAGCTACTTAAAGTATGAATCACAAACTACTTCGGGGTGGACTTCATGCAAAGGATGATCCAAAAGGCAAGGATAAGTGTTCATCCTTGGGTTGTACTTCGATTTATCTCTTTATACCCATGGGCCCTGACACCTAAATTGGTTTACCTCAGAGAGTAAAATACTGATAAGGAGGTTAGCATATGTATAAAATAGATTATCCAAACTCAGTGAATTATTCTTTTAGAAAGAAAATTCTATAAATCATTTTCACCTCTATCTACACACCACTCGTACCTCCCAAGACTATCAGGCAATCAGGCTAAAGGTGTGCTCTAGCTGAAATAACTAACAAAAGAAGTTTTCAGTCTTGAACTGACTCTTTGCAACCCCATGGACTGTAGCCGACAGGTTCCTCTGTCCATGGGGTTCTCCAGACTAGACTACTGGAGTGGTTTGCCATTCCCTTCTCCGGGGGATGTTCCCAACTCAGGGATTGAACCTGGGTTTCCTGAATTCCAGGCAGATTCTTTACCATCTGAGCCACCAGGGAAGCCCAAGGGAAAAACACCTCCCACACAGGGAAGTGTACGCAATATCTTCTAGGAGTCTGTAATGGAATATATATATCTATGAATCACTTTGCTTTACACCTGGAATTAATACAACATCATAAATCAACTATATTTTAATACATTTTATTTTTTAAAAAACCTTTAAGAAAGGAAAAAGAAAATTCTACCTTTTATGATTTCAAATCAAATGTAATTACCTGAAGGACTGCATTTGAAGTAGCACAGTATTGGCAAGGACAACATTCAAAATTTGCAATCTGTGATTTTGTTGAATTGTTAGCGTAAGTATATAAAACCATATTCTAGAGGCTTCTTGATAGATTTCCCTGTGATCACCTGGGCCTCTCAGTCACAGAAGGGAATAAGCACGATCAGAGGCTGGGGGTGGTCATAGGAGAGGGCGTGGCTGGAGAGAAAGCCCTGCACCTGTAATTCCTTTATTAATGTCTTTAAAGTCCTGTGCAGGGTAAAAGTCAGACGGAGATCACTCTCAGGGCAGGATTTCCACTTCTTCCCAAAGGAATATACTAACAAAAGTGTTTTAAGTAAGTTCTCTCAAGTAGTTTAATTTTTCCTCTGTATAATGAGGATTTTATTGTTTTTCTCTCTGATTTGGTCATCTGTTTCTTTCTGCATTGCTTTTTCCTCTCTGAAGAAAAGCCAGACTATTTCCAATTTAAGCCAGCACCTCGAGGCTTTTTGTAATCTTGTAGCTGCTCTCCTTCTTCTTTTTTCCTTCCCCAGAGCATATTACAGAAGGATTGCAGCTATTTCTTCATTTTAAACAGTTGCTTTCTGGGGCAAAAAAAAAAAAACAGAATGAATTTTTAAAAATCAGCACCTCTCTGTCACTTTTTATCTTTTTAATTTGTCATTTGACTTGCCTGTAGTTTCATCTCTTCCAGGAGACAACAGATCTTTATCAGAAGAGTTAACTTACATTACGGCATTTTTTAACACAGACTGGGATTTTGATGTATTAGGGACTTCTGTTATTGCCTTTCCCCAGATCTTTTTTTTATCCCCCCAAATATCTCACCTCTTTTTCTCCCCGTCTCTTCCCCTCTCTTTCTTTCTCTCCTGGGGGTAAAGGAGTTGATTGTGCTATTTCTATTTTTGGCACTCACTGACAGTCCTGTCCCTAGAGGTTACCCCAATGCTCAGTAATTACCCAATTTCTATGTAAGCACAGGTGCCTTGGGTTCAGAGGCCTTTTCCTTCTGTCTTTGTTGGGGGAAATGGAGACAGCTGAGGGTGTTTCATTTGGGGAGATTTGCTAATGTATATTTTCCCACTCCCCTGCTAGTAGAGGTGGAGACGGGAGTTCAACTGAGTAACAACTAAAAATTTTTAAAATTGCTGGCTGTGAACTGGAGCTTGTTTGACCCGGGCTCATTTGACTCCCTGACATCACATCAGTCAATTGAACCCCTCAGACTCTAAGTTCATGTCCCTGGATGGCAAAGCCTTCAGTTCTTAAAGGTTGTCATTTTCAAAACAAAACTAAGCTATAATTACCAGTTTAATCATTTATCTTCTGACATTAGCCCAATATTTTATCATCAGTAATCCAAAGTCCCTCAAGAAGTTTGTACCACACTAAGAATTTTTTTCAAAATTCTGAAAGTGTGGGCTGTTGTTTTCTTGACAGTGAAGCAAATATCAGTGTTAAGACTTGGAGGCTAACTCTGAGCTGGAGATGAGCAGGCAGGATGTTTGTGAAAGGGAGGCCCCGGCACCAGAGGAAGGAAGAGCAAGGAAAGAAATAGGATTGGGCAACGGCTGACAGTGGGCTCTAGGCCATGTTTGACATCCCCAAGGTGTCTCATTGAAAGAGGCTTGGTCAACTGGTCACTGGATGTGGCACATGTCTCCAGTGTTCTAATATTTTTCGTGGCAACTCACATGACCTTAGGCTGTTACCCACCCAGGGCAGGGGAAGACTGGCCTTCCCGCTGGACTGAGGCATACCAGGGTTTGTGCCTGGATTATACATCTGCCCTCAAGTTCCGGCTAAACACATCCTTTACCTTTCCCAGACATTGTTGTTCAGTCGCTCAGTTGTTTCTGACTCTTTGCGACCCCACGGACTGCAGCACTCCAGGCTTCCCTGTCCTTCACTATCTGCCAGAGTTTGCTCAAAGTCATGTCCATTGAGTCCATGATGCCATCCAGCCGTCTCATCCGCCTCCCCCTTCTCCTCCTGCCCTCTGTCTTTCTCAGCATCTGGGTCTTTTCCAGTGAGTCTGCTTTTTGCATCAGGTGGCCGAAGTATTGGCGCTTCCTGGGCATAAGCCCCATTTATTGTCCTTTTTATGAAAACAGGGCCCAAGGTGAGAAAGGGCCGATCTTTCAGGAACCACACTTTCCTCGCCCTCCGCCCCCTCCCTTGCTGCACCCAATGAGCCCTGTGCTCAACGCCCTCACAAGGGTGCCGCACTCAGCCTTCCCCTCCGGGCTCCGCAGGGCCCCGTGCAGTCTTGCAACGCTGCTGTCAGAGTACCACCCTCTGACATTCGTGAATGACCTGTGTTAAGCCCACAAATGTAAGTAGAAGAATAAGGCGGAGCCACCTCAAAACCATGAGAAATCACTCTTTTGTAGAAAGAGACAATGTGCTTAGTCCCTCAGTCATGTCCAGCTCTTTGCAACTCCATGGACTGTAGCCCACCAGCTCCTTTGTCCAAGGGGATTTTCTGGGTGAGAATACTAGAAGGCATTCATGCTGCTGCTGCTGCTGCTGCTAAGTCGCTTCAGTTGTGTCCAACTCTGTGTGAGCCCATAGGCGGCAGCCCACCAGGCTCCCCCATCCCTGGGATTCTCCAGGCAAGAACACTGGAGTGGGTTGCCATTTCCTTCTCCAATGCATGAAAGTGAAAAGTGAAAGTGAAGATGCTAAGTTGTATCCAACTCTTAGCGACCCCATGGACTGCAGCCTACCAGGCTCCTCCGTCCATGGGATTTTCCAGGCAAGAGTACTGGAGTGGGTTGCCATTGCCTTCTTGGGAAGGCATTCCTATTTCCCTTCAAACTTTTCTTTTGTTAGAGTTGAGCTTCATAGAGAAGTATATTGGAAAACATTATAGGTTCTGTGACTTGTTTATATTTATAGAATAACATTTTGTTTTATATCTTATTTGAACTAACAATAATAAATCCCTGCCATTTTAGTGTGGCTAGAATCAAATAGTGCAAAAATAGTGTGAATGCATAAGGAGGACATGGATGTGAGTTTGGATTCTCTTATATCTTGTTTTCTATTTTAAAAATAATATTAAAGTGATGAAGGAGCAGAAAGCATGGTGAGCAAGTACTACATGGTATAAAGAAGAAAAAAAATCAGTAAGTTATACAAAGAGATGTCTCAAAGAAAAAGAGGGAAAAGAAAAAATAATCCTTTGGCAGCATCAGATTAATCTCAACTTCATAATGTTCATGGTATGAATTTATATCTTGCTTATGAGAGAAAAATATTACTTAAAATTTTTTTGTTCTTGTTGTATTAGAGTTTCCACTGAGTTTCATGTTGGTACCAGTGAGTGCTAAGAGCTCATTCTTTCTCAGGAGAGTACTAGAAACAGCCACGGGCCAGAATTAGTTTTATATTCCTTACCCCATTTCTTTTTTCTTTTTAATTAATTTATTTTTTAATTAAAGGATAATTGCTTTACAGAATTTTGTTGTTTTCTGCCAAATATCAACATGAATCAGCCATAGGTATACATATGTCCCCTCCCTCTTGAACCTCCCTCCCATCTCCCTCCCCAGTTGTTACAGAGCCCCTGTTTGAGTTCCCTGAGTCATACAGCAAATTCTCACCAGCTTTATCTATTTTACATATGCTTTACCCCATTCCTTACCTTACCTGTAGAAGAGAAGCAAAGGGGAGATGAGGGGAGATTCATATTCTTTCCACTGTCACATGGCTAATACAGGCACAGTTCAGTTCAGTTCAGTCCGACTCTTTGCGACCCCATGAATCGCAGCATGCCAGGCCTCCCTGTCCATCACCAACTCCCAGAGAGATGCCATGATCTTCATTTTCTGAATGTTGAGCTTTAAGCCAACTTTTTCACTCTCCACTTTCACTTTCATCACAGGTTACCCCAAAATATATGCTCTCTACACCATCCACCCTGACTCCTCAATCAATTGACTTCTGACTTCTGGGTCAACCTCAAGAACTTATTACTGAGAAAATGGAATTGACAAATTCTAAGAGAATGCCAGGGCCAGGTTCTTAGGATTTCAAATAAATAATTTAGGAGCCTTTAGTTGAGGACAGGATAGTTAGTTCTTATAAGGCTGACTTAATTTGAGCCTCTAAATGTAGTATATGTGCGAATTTTCCACATTTTTGTAGATTCATCAGGTTCTAAAAGTCCCACGTCACACTTTTAAATAATTTACATGCTAAATGATCTGACATGGAAGGCAAAAACAGATCGCAATAGAGACCAGAGACTATGCTGATGGAAAACAAGGAAGGCAAGTATCAGTAATAGGGGAAAAAAGGAATAAAGCAAAGTGGTTCTTGCCACCAATCTCTATCTTTTTTCTACTTTTCTTTGCCTAATAGCTCAGCTGGTAAAGAATCTGCCTGCAATGCCGAAGACCCCAGTTTGATTATTGGGTCAGGAAGATCCCCTGGAGAAGGGATAGGCCACCCACTCCAGTATTCTTGGGCTTCCATGGTGGTTCAGCTGGTAAAGAATCCAACTGCAATGCAGGAGATCTGAGTTCAATCCCTGGGTTGGGAAGATCCCCTGGAGAAGGGATAGGCTACACATTCCAGTATTCTGGCCTGGAGAATTCCATGGACTGTATAGTCCATGGGGTCACAAAGAGACACAACTGAGTGACTTTCATATATATATAATACTTTTGTCACCTGTAGAGAAACAAAAGCCAGCCTTGAGACTCAAATAACTAACATCAAGAGATGTAAAAGGATGCAGGGTCTGTGTTTCCTCTTTCCTCCACAGCAAGGGTACTGTTAGGGGATTAGGAAGGGTTGGCACTGTTTTTAAGGCTGGTCCTAAGTTTAAATGGCAGATATGGCTGAACTGAGCCACAACCAGGGTTGAGTAAGATAATCAGAAGTTAAAAAGGGATTCCAGGGACTTCCCTGGTGACTCAGACAGTAAAGCATCTGCCTACAATGCGGGAGACCTGGGTTCAATCCCTGGGTTGAGAAGATCCCCTGGAGAAGGAAATGGAAACCCACTCCAGTACTCTTGCCTGGAAAATCCCATGGAGGGAGGAGCCTGGTAGGCTGCAGTCAGTCCGTGGGGTCGCAAAGAGTCAGACATGACTGAGCGACTTCACTTTCACTTTCATGGCTGAACTGAGCCACAACCAGGGTTGAGTAAGATAACCAGAAGTTAAAAAGGGATTCCAGGGACTTCCCTGGTGACCCAGTTAAGAGTCTGCCTTTCAAGGCAGGGGACATGGGTTCCATCCCTGCTCGGGGAACTAAGGTCCCACATGCCATGGAACATGCAAGTCCATGAGTTAGTTACAGCTAGAGTAGAGCCCTCAGGCCATAATGAAGACCCAGGCAGACAAAAAAAAAAAAAAAGAAAGAAAAGAAAAAAAAAAAACAATAGCAAGGCATTCTGACTCAACCAGAAATGATGTGGCAAGTTAAATACAGTTGTCCCTCAATATCTGTGAGGTGTTTGGTTCCGGGACACTCACAGAAACCTGAATCCTGTGGAGCTCAAGTCTCTTACCTAGCATGGCATAGTTCACAGATTCTCCTCTGTGCCTGAGGTCCGCATCTGCACTTCAGCCAACCTTGGGTCCAATTTGATTTGAATCTGTAGATGCTGAACTCGAGGGTAGGGAGGGCCAACTGTATTTATTGTTTATAGGACATATGCATTTGGGATTAAAGAGAAATTTGGTTTCCTGTCACAGAGGTAGAGATTTGAATTGTTTTTAATGTGAATTTTTTGTCAATCATGAAGCAACGCAAGTTCTGGGTTCTTTCTCACTGACTCACTGATCTCATTTGCTTTTCCTAAGACATTTAGTGTCCTTTTTTCACCCACAGAAAAAAATTTTTTCTCTCATTCACACAGATGAAATGTGGTAAAAATCAGCTGTGAAGACAGGAATTGATGTTAAGAGGTCAATATTCTAATAAAGCTAGAGACTTCTTTTTATAACTAAAAATGGCCAGACAACATTCATATACATTGGTGCATGAAGACGAAATCAGGGTTTTACTTTTATGATGCAGAACAACAATAGGTCTCACTGCCATGACAAGTGACCTTAAAATCTCCCTGACTTAGCCCTGCCTACATGGCACATCCATTGAAGGGTGACGGGAGTTATGCTCCATCTGACCACCGAAGACTCAGGCGGCCATTGGCTCCACCGTCTCGGGACGTTGCATTTCAGCACATGACTTCAGGGGCTCCAGGGGAAAGGCACAGTGTGAAAGACTCAACTGAACCCTACTCACAGCCCTGTGGCCAGAACCGGTCATGCGGCCCCAACCTAACAGCAAGCAACTAGGAAGGCGAGGAGGACCAGATATGGTGGCTCTTGTCGTTTCTACCACACTGCAGCCTCTGGATGTGTGTAGATTGTGTCTGTGTTACCATCTGTCCAAGACACGACTAACAGAGTTTTTATTATAAGGGCATGATAGAAAAGGGGTTACTGTGTCAGTTTATACGAGTTGAGTTTTGATATATCATTTAAAATGATCATACATTTTAATAAGTACCAGAATCATTAGACAGCTAAATAAAATACAAATTTCTTGTCCCTATCCCTAGAGATTTTTTTAATTGGAGGATAATTGCTTTATAATATTGTGATGGATTCTGCCATACATCAATATGAATCAACCACAGGTAGACATATGTCCCCTCTCTCCTGGATCCCCCTTTCCATATTCCTTCCCATCCCACCCCTCTAGGTTGTCACAGAACACTGGGTTGAGCTCCCTGTGTCCCTAGAGACTTTTAATCCAGCAAACCTGAGGTGCAGTCCAGGAATCTGGGTTTCAACAAGCACCTCTGAGGGTTTTCCTGCCTATCACCTTCCTAGTTTGGTGCACACGAGGTGACTGGTTTCTGCTCTCCGACAGTGATACTTCAGGATTTCAGCATGCATGAGAGAGAAGGACAGAGACAGAGAGATATTCTAAGGAGTGGAACACTAAGAAGCAGATGGCTGTTCCTTCTCATTGATCTCTACGAAACAAAAGCATTGGGAGAAGTGGATCCCCAAACTTCAGAAGTGTTGCAGAGAAATAGCTGAAAATGAAAGAGAATAAGTAGAAAGTACACTGTGGGATGCTGTGCAGGATGCAAGGACTGTGACCAGGTGTAAAGGAAGAGAGGGACTGGGGATGATGTACATCCCTGCTGGACCAATCACGTGGCTAGAGGGATGGTGGACCAATCACGTGGCTAGATGGACGGATTAGTGTATCTGGGTCAGCATATGGTCGGGCGGAAAGAGAAGGTACTGAGGCTGTTCCACAATATGGCAGAGGATTTTCATGATGGTTTTATTTAGAACCATCAAACTATAGAACTAAGACAATGTTGAGAACGGGGCAAAGTAAAGTTGAACTTCTTAGTATTATTGAAAATGTGATCGTTTACTAAAGAAATCATCAGAGATGTGTATACACAGTACATACAAAGTTTTTGCAGCATTTTTATAATGATAAAAAATTGGAAATCTCTTAAAGTTGCCAGTTGGAAGTTGATTAAGAACGTTTGGTCTCATCCATGGGTTTGGTACTGTATAACCATTGAGGTACTTCTGGAGCAGCCAGGAAAGACAGGGATATGTTAGCAGATTTACAAAAATCTCCTTGAAATGAAGAAAACAAGATACACCAAAGAAAACATCATCCAACAACAAATCCAGGAAAATTTCCCAACTTCATACCACAGACTTCAGGAAATACAGGTCTAAATACAAAACATCTGATATATCCAAAATACAAAACAATTAAGCCTAAAGGGATATAAAATTCTGAGACTGAACCCACAACTCCCTTTATGGAGTGAGCTGCACAATGTGGAGAGAAGAGGCAGAATTTCTGAAAAATCCAACTAAAAAGTCTTCACACTTTGGAGGGACAGGAAATGGGGCCTGAGTTGGCAAGAGAAAAGATCTGAAATGTTCCACCCGGGGCCCTTTTCCTTAGTGAAAGCCAAACATCAGTCAAAGGTCAGAGTGGTGGGAGAGAGGCCAGAAATGTGCTCCTAGCAGCAATTCTCTCTGAGGGGACAAGCGGCTGCTAGTAGAGCAAGCTGGGTGGGGACAGCGCCCGAGGCCACACCAGGCAAGGCGCTCACACCACCCGGCTGAGCTCCGACTCCAGCTTCCAGCACCAGGGAGGGGAGACAAATCCAAACCTCCAGACCCACCACCATCCACGGGCCGGGGCAGGTCTCTATTCCCTGGACTGGCCCTCTACACAAGGGTTTCAGCAGAATCAAAATCAAGATGAATGTGAAATCTGTTCCCAGCTTTGAGGGCTCATAGAACCACTCCCCTCCCCACTCTTCTCAGGCAACTTCGGGGCCGACAGATACAAGTGATGCTGATCTAAGTCCCATCTCGCTCATCTCTACAGGGAAGATGCCAATTGTGCTCAGGTAAACAAGGAGTGAAACAATCATGTGGATGCTTTTAGGTTGGCCAAAAAGTTCCTTCAGACCTGACCGCACCTTTGGGACAACCCAATATTTCAGGGTGAAGAGCAGCCCAGGTAGAATAGGCTGCTATGACTAAGTAAGAAGAAACCCAGCTTGGGATCCGTGCAGTAATTATGCCCCTCACTCTCTTCAAAAGAAGGAAGAGGAGGAAAGAAGTGTTAGGAAGTCCAAGCTCACATTGCTCTCCTCGAGACGATCAATAAGTCAAGAGACAAGTTGTTAGGGCAAGGAATAGCAGCTTTATTTGGAAAGCTGCTATTGGAAGACCAAGAAGATTGTGGACTCATATCCCCAAAATCATCTTACCTGAGTTAGAATTCAGGCTTCTTTTATACTAAAAGAGAAGCGGGTGTGGTTGGTTTTTGCAGACTCACTGGTGCTGGAATCCTTTGTTCTTGCACAAAGGTCTGGTCACAATGTTCCATTAAACCTTCAACAAGACGATTGTTATTTTCTGTTCTGCAGCTTTCTGTCTCTGTAGGAATGGGAAAGTGCTCTATCTTTAACAGTCAGAGCCTTGAGAATGGGCTATCCTGTATATTTCAGGCTCTAGGCAACATTGTTTTAAAAAGGTGCAGAGCCAATATGACTAAGTTCAGGAAACAGCGGTTAGAGCTAAAGGAATAGACCCAATATGAAGCTCACTTTGGAAGAAAATTGAGTTTATGCTTAAGTAAGTTAAAAAGAAACATCCAAACAAAATAACAGAATGGAAAAGACTTCATGTCTCACAGAGATGAGGAACTTACACAGTACATGCAGTGGCTGGAAGTCTTATCATGGCCTTCCTTTGGAGGGAGGCTGCGTGCATTTCATGAAGCAGTGAATATCTGAAATCGACAGATGGGAACAAGTACAGGTACACTGGATCACCAGAGAAGTGTGAACCCTGCCAACTGTTTATGGAACCACACATCCTCCTCCCCTCTTTCCTGACGGCATTCCTACTGGTTCAGGTATCCATGCTCTTCCACATAGCCATGCATTCAGCACAAGCTGACCCCACCTTCTGGCTCTGTGTACTAGTTTTGTTTCATCAGTGAATAGGATGGCCTTGGTCATTGTTATGGGTTGTGGAAAGCTTGTGACACAGGTTGGTGCAATTACACTGAAAGAACCAGCTTACAGTCCATGGCAGGGTGACATAAAGAAGGGGCTACACAGCCTTGGTTGCCCTGGCAGCCATTTGTGACCATGCTGCTGCTGCTAAGTCGCTTCAGTCGTGTCCGACTCTGCGACCCCATAGATGGCAGCCTACCAGGCTCCCCCGTCCCTGGGCTTCTCCAGGAAAGAACACTGGAGTGGGTTGCCATTTCCTTCTCCAGTGCATGAGAGTGACAAGTGAAAGCGAAGCCACTCAGTCGTGTCCGACTCGCAGTGACCTAGGACTGCAGCCTACCAGGCTCCTCCGTCCATGGGACTTTCCAGGCAAGAGTACTGGAGTGGGGTGCCATTGCCTTCTCCATTGTGACCATAAGGTGAACAAACTTGTAGATGAAGTCAGCAGATGGCAGAGGAGACAAACAGAAACACTCTGCGATCTGGATGACACCTTTGAGTTCATCCTATCTCTGAACTTTCTGTTTAGGTGTTAATGCCAATTAAAGTTATGGTTTCCTAACTCAAATACTTTGGGGTTTTTTTCCTCTTTTTTTTTTTTTCTATATGCTTCCATATTGCTCACATTTCTTTTACATTTAGTGTCTATTCTTTTTGTAATTAGGGTAAAAGCTGTTTATATTTTGACAAGTTAATATAAAAGGAAACAAAGATCCTGAAAACTCTTTAAGATGTATTATTTAAAAATGGAAATTTAAAAAGTAGGTCACAAAGTTTTTGATTGAGATGATCCAGTTTTATTTTTAGAGGTATACATAATGTTATATATGCATATAAAAAATCTAAATGAATGCATACTGAAAAAAACTGCAATTATTTTTGAGTAGTTGGATTATATGTGACTTTTTTTCTTTTTGTCTGGTTTCTTTCTTTTTTCCTTTCTCTTTCTTTCCAAAACCAATGAACATGGAATGGCTTACATAAAGGTACCTAAAGGTTTAAAAGATAAATTTTATTATATTTATTTTTTTACCGTGCCTTGTGGCACGTGGGATTTTAGTTCCTTGATCAGGAATCAAACCTGTGTCCCCTGAATTGGGAGCACAGAGTCTTAACCACTGGACCACCAGGGAAGTCTTTTTTTTTTTTTTTTACCATGCCTCACAGCATGAATACAATTTTAAATAAAAATTGAAGCTCTTTGATTTGGCCAGCAAATAGTTTTTTATCCTCTCAGATTTGAGTTTAATGATATTTTTCAGGTATTAAAATGAAAGAAAAAACAAACAACTGAAGGCACCTCCTCTTCTCCCAAACCAGACATTAAATACAGAGACTCCACCACCTTGTTGGGTTCAAGTAGAACTGGCTCCCCCAGCACCCACAACTCTTCCAAGTAGAACACTGAAGATGTTTCATCTTTCTTCTCATGAGCTTGAATCTTCCCAACACTGGCAGATTTAGGGTCCTAGCTGGTATCAGTTTGCCATGGAGGGTTTAACTTCAGATCTACAGTAAACCCAGTGTCTGGTCATATGATGAGCAAGTAAAGCAAAAGTAAGTAAAGCAAGTAAAACAAGTAAAACATGCAGGGCATGTTTCCATGCCCTGCAAATAAATGTTTGATCCAAAATTGCAATGAGAAATTAGTCTTTAGCATTTTCCTCCCTTCATTTTAGTATTACTGCTCATTCTTTCCCTTATTGGAGTCCTTGCCTCAGAGATAACCACTGTTTTCAACTGGGTGACTATTTTTGCAGATCTTTATTTCTTTCATTTACTTACACATAGGAATATATTGACAAACACAGATTCTCATGTCTAGATTTGGGGCATGTGAGTACATGTGTGTTGTTTACATAAGTGGTGTCATGCTGTGTATATTGTTCCACATTTTGCTTTTTAAAGTTGACATGTGAGGATTTTTCTGCTTCAGAACAATATAAACCATAGCACATTTTTGAAAACTTGCTGCCTGGGGACTTCCCTGGTGGTCTAGTGGTTAAGAATGTAGGGGATATGGGTTCAACCCCCGGTCAGGGAAGATTCCACATGCCCCTGAGCAACTAGGCCCATGCAGTACAACTGCTGAAGCCCACGTGCCTAGAGTCCGTGCTCCGAAACAGGAATCCACTGCAGTGAGAAGCCCGACCACCGTGACTAGAAAGTAACTCCCATCGCAACTAGAGAAAACCTGTATGCAGCGACAAAGGCCGAGTGCAGCCAAAAGTAAAATAAAATAAAAAGATAGGACTTTTAAAAAAACCCAAAACTTGTTGCCAAGTATTTCCTAGTGTGCAAATGCAGCTGTTTACTTGACCCTGTCCCTGTTGACTGACATTCAGGGTATTTCCAAATTTCCACTCTCAGAAACAAGAGTACTGAAAATCTGTGTACACCCATGGGCCATTAGTTTCCTAGGACAGGAGCTATGAAATCAAACCCTGGGCTGAAGCTTCCGTGCATTTCAGGGTTTTGTTCTAATATATTAATAAATATACCATCTGAGTGCCTCCCTCTGGTCCTGCATATAGATACACATGTGTATATGAGGTGATGCCCTGGAGGACTAGCCACAGGAAGTCTTTAAAAATGAGGTACTGTCAGTGAAATAATTTCCTGAGAAATCTGTATGCAAGTCAAGAAGCAACAGTTAGAACTGGACATGGAACAACAGACTGGTTCCAAATCAGGAAAAGAGTACGTCAAGGCTGTATATTGTCACCCTGCATATTTAACATATGCAGAGTACATCATGAGAAACACTGGGCTGGATGAAGCACAAGCTGGAATCAAGGTTGCTGGGAGAAATATCAATAACCTCATTTATACAGATGACACCACCCCTATGGCAGAAAGTGAAAAAGAACTAAAGAGCCTCTTGGTGAAAGTGAAAGAGGAGAGTAAAAAAAGCTGGCTTAAAACTTAACATTCAGAAAACTAAGATCAGGGCATCCGGTCCCATCACTTCATGGCAAAGATAGGGGGAACAATGGAAACAGTGAGATACTTAATTTTTTTAGGCTCCAAAATCACTGTAGATGGTGACTGCAGTCATGAAATTAAAAGACACTTGCTCCTTGGGAGAAAAGCTATGCCCAACCTAGACAGCATAATAAAAAGTAGAAACATTACTTTGCCAACAAAAATCCATCTAGTCAAAGCTATGGTTTTTCCAGTAGTCATATATGGATGTGAAAGTTGGACTATAAAGAAAGCTGCGTGCTGAAGAATTGATGCTTTTAAACTGTGGTGTTGGAGGAGACTCTTGAGAGTCCCTTGGACTACAAGGATATCAAACCAGTTAATCCTAAAGGAAATCAGCCCTGAATATTCATTGGAAGGAATGATGCTGAAGCTGAAACTCCAATATTTTGGCCATCTGATGTGAAGAACTGACTCATTGGAAAAGACCCTGATGCTGGGAAAGATTGAAGGCAGGAGGAGAAGGGGACAACAGAGGATGAGATGGTTGGATGGCATCACCAACTGAGTTTGAGCAAGCTCCAGGAGCTGGTGATGGACAGAGAAGCCTGGTGTGCTGCAGGCCATGGGCTCGCAAAGAGTTGGACATGACTGAGTGACTGAACTGAACTATCAGTGAAAAGTTGCAAGACCTTGGACCTCTGACTCAGGTGCTTTGACTTACTGTCAGGTGGGTGTGCATCTCAGCTCACCATCTCCATGTTGCACAGGACACTCATGTCTTCATAATCATTTCACTTCTATGTCAAGCTCCCCTCTACCTGGCACCAGAGGCAAAGTGTCAGTGAGACGAGCAGATCCCCATCCAGTCCCTGTGTGGCTTTGTCTGGAGTCCCAGTTCCCATGGCAGGGCTGCCCGTGGTGGAGGACCAAGACGGGACTGGACCCCCGTGAACCCTGCTGCAGGGATGCTCCCGTACCTCTCTGCCCCGGCTGAGATTCCAGATACCAGCCGTGGCTCTTCCTCAGCTCCTACCAACCTCCCGGGGCAGAGAAAACACTTGACGCTTCTTTGACAGGTGGGTGTGTGGGGAATGGCATCCGGCTTCCCCACCCCTCTGTGAGCTGTAGCTTGGAGCCAGGCTGCTGTCTCACGCCAGCTGTGGGCCTGGGCGCTGTCTGCTAAGTAAGGAGGAACTCGGGGTGGGCTCTCTGTATCCCCCAGTAGGTCTGTGGTTTCTCCGCTCGGTCCTGGGCTGGGGGGTGGGGGGTGGGGGTGAAGCTGGCCCCTACCTAGGGTGAACACAGGTCCCTCTGTGGCCCTTTGCCTAGGATAGTCCTGGTTGGCGCCTGCTGTCTGAGCATCACTCTTCATAGCGCTCTCTTTCGCTTTCCGCAGTGTCCCAGTTTGACTGTTAACCTCTATGGTTACTAATCCCCTCCCCCATTCTTATTTCCCTGTTTCCTTTCTGGCGCTCCTCTCTCCCCTCCCCCAACTCAGAGAATGTGCATCCCATTGCAGCTTGGAAACCCTGACTTTCACCATCACCTCATATTCTTTCCAATCTGATGTTTTTGGCATAAAACTGATGCTGTGGCTCTTTCAAGGCCAGGCTTTTGATACTGAAAAGCCCAGATGTATGAACCTCCAAAAAGCATTTCCTCCGCTTCTCTGATGTAATAAACCTTCCCTGAGATGTACAAGGGTGGCCTTACAGTCGACTCGGGCATGGGGTAAAAATAAACTACCAGCAATGAGAAACACATGGTCTAGGAATCTGGAAAGTACCCACCACACCCCCTCCCTGGTGTCATTCCTCCTGAACTCCTGGGGGAAGCTGTCTGCCCTTAGAGGGGGTCTCTGCCACCCCCTCCCCAGCGAGAAAACCTGCATGGAAGCTGGGTTCCCTGAAGAGTCAGCTGGCCCAGGACCATCTAGGGTGGCTTTAGCCAGCTACTGGCCAGATGCCAGACTGTTGTTGTTGAGTCACCAAATTGTGTACGACTCTTTTGGGACCCCATGGACTGTAGCCCACCAGACTCCTCTGTCCATGGGATTCTCCAGGCAAGAACACTTCAGTGGGTCACCACTTCCTTCTCCATGCCAGATCATTAGCATCCTGCAAAGGCCCTGAAGGTGGACACCCCTGGAAAGAGGGAGATTCTATATGTAGCCTGGGGCTTCCCTGGTGGCGCCGACAGTAAAGAATCTGTCTGCAATGCGAAAGACCTGGGTTCGATCCCTGGGTTGAGAAGATCCCCTGGAGAAGGGAACAGCAACCCACTGCAGTATTCTTGCCTGGAGAATTCCATGGACAAAGGAACCTGGCGGGCTACACCCCATAGTGTTGCAGAAAGTTAGACACGACTGAATGACTTTCACTTTCCATAGGGAACAGCTTCTTTCTCCCCATGGATGCTCTTCAGGGGGTGCCCTCTTTATTCTTCTTTTCTGTACCTACTCCCCCCAACACTCAACATTCCAATGCCACCTTTTCCACAAACTTTACCCTGATTCTGTCTGATAGAAATTATCCCTCTCGCTTGTAAATCATGTCTGATCTCATTTCTTTTTTTCTTTTTTAAGAACGCTCAGAACTTCCTATCCTGGATCATAACTACTACTAGACAGTAAGAGTCATGAAGGCAATTTTTTTTTTTTTTTGTAATTTTCTTAGGAATCCCACCAGGATGACCTCTGGAGCCCCAGAGTCTGCAAAATGTAGGTCTGGAATGGGAACAAAGACTGCTGAATTGTTAAAAGTTTCTTTAATTAAAAGTAATTAAATTGAAGAGATCACCCTGAATCAGTTGGAAGGAAGTTTCTGCCACCCAGTGCAAATGCACACAAACTAGGGGGAAATGAGGAAAGTTACATTTTTTGCATTTGTCAGCAGTGGCCTGAGACCTACCCCGCTGCATTTGGGATTCGTGTGTGATTGAAAATAGTTGTAATAACAGTGTTCAAGTGTTCATTGATGGTTTATTATATACCAAGTTCCGTTCTAAGGGCTTTCCATGTGATGTTAGAGATAACATTGCCCCATTTTACAGAAGAAAATTGAGACACAAAGAGGGTGAATGGATAGCCCAAGGTCAAAGTATACATTGGTCCTATAGACTGATGACAAGCCCTGGAATGGAATTTGGGACAGGTCACCCCAGGACATGAGAAAACTGGTATGCGGAGATGAGGCGAACTTCTGAGAAAGTTGAGGACTTAGAAGTGCTAGTGGGTTGGGTGAGCATGCGTTTTAAATAAAGAGCTATGGTTTCTGAGCTTATGCAGCGAAAGTGAATTTAGGGGTAGAAAAGGAGTATTTAAAAAGCTTTTCTGCGAATTCCTACGTGAGCTGAACTTTGTCCTGGAGGGAAATGAGTTTTGTCTCTTGTAGCTCATAGTTCCACATCAAGGACCCCAACTCTGACCACCCAGGTGGAGAGCCTTGGGCTGCAGGCAAACTGACCCCGTTTAACCTGCCATGAGGCCACTGCAGAGAGCCGTGCTTTGAGGACAATCCCAGCTTCCAGCACCAGAGGGACAAAGCACTCCCCTTCCCCAAGGGGATGAGGTTTTTCTTTCTGTTTTGAGAAAACCTCTGAAAGTTTCCAGAACAAAGGCCTTCTCTGCTCCTCCTGATTTTGTCAGCGGCAAACAAGACATTAGGCAGTGGACTGTCACACAGGAATGAAGATGGGCATGGGGACTTCTGAGAACTGGAAGGAACCCTGACAGCTGCAGAGGTCAAGGCTCAGCCCCCTCCTTCTATTCTGTGGCAACCAAGACCCAGAGGGCAGGTGGGGAGTGGGGGAGGCAGAACTGGGCATCAGGGTGAGGAGTCCACCTTCATCAGTGGTTCCCTTTTTAGGAAAGGCAGTCACTGGCAGCTCCACACTCCAAACTCGCCAGTGATAACCCCCAGGTAAGGGAGGAGATCTGGGAGGGGAGCCGTGGTATCTGGGAGCCGGCAGCTTTGAGAACTCCCATGCAGTGTGGCTTGGGAGCAGAAAAGGACAGAGTCCCAAAGGATGCCTGGGGCATGCCTGGGGCCTGGGGCCACAGAGCATTTCCCTGTGTGGTGTGGGCATTGTGCCTGCAGCCAGGAGAGGGCGCTGTGAGGACCGCCTGGGAAGACGGGATGCTCAGAGGAGGAGGGCATGGGAAGGGGGACGAGGGGAGGAGGGGGAGTTCAGGTTTCTCCTACACAGATTGTAAGTCCCACCCCTCCCCCCAGTTTCCAGAACTGAGATGCACCCCCAGGAAGGAGTGGGTACTGAATGGTTGAGAAGTCAGGATCTGAATTGATTAAGACCTCACTTCTGCCACCCTGCAGAATGAGGAGTGGTGGTCAGTAGCGATTGTCTGAGACAAAAACATGATTATAAAAATTTACATTTCTTGTACACCTGAGCTTAAGGCCTGAGTGACTGGTACCCACTCTGTTTTAGGCAGCCTATTAGACCCTTACCTACTCCAAAAGGAGGTCCTGTTAACTCTTGAAGAAGCAGGGATGTCACCACTCCCTGGAAGGTGGTGAAAAGTGCAGGGGTTTGCTGATGTCTGTGCATTTAGGTGAGTGGCATTTGGATTTGGGATGTGGCGTGGAGAGGTTTGGCTCTATGGAAATGAAGTTGGTGCGAGTTCCTGCTGAAAAAGGTTTTTGTTAGTTTTTTTTTTTTTTTTTTTTTTGTTTTTTGTAGGCAAGAAACAAAGAATAAAACAGAAGTGTCTGCTTCTGAGAGAGACTCTGGGAGACCCTTGGGGACGTGCGGCGTTACAGTGGCCCTGTGCGACATGCGAAGGTGGACCCCAGCCCCGCCCCGGTCCCTGGGGTATTGTATTAAAGGGCAGTCAGCAGGGACACTGGTCCCCTCATGTGAGGGCCACAGACAGGCTCCTTTGGGCAGCCTGGTAGACAGTAGACATGAGACTGGAGTGGGGAGTTCGGAGGAACACGGCAGCAGGAAGACTGAGCCGTGGAGGTCATGGAGGGTGAGGAGGCAAGGGCTCTGGATCCCCATGGAAGATGCTGGGCCTGGAAACGTAGATTCCATGTAAGTGTGAAGAGCTCCATGTGTATAATGAAAATCCAGTCTTTACTTTTCTACATGCAATCAAATTTAGCTAAAGGTTCATTGGCTTGGCTAACAGGATGGCCCAGTCAGTCACTTTTAGGAGACTGTCTCCAGGTGAAAGCATTGCCCCTCCAGGCACCAAATGTCCCACATGGAATCTGTGAGTAAAGGAGACAGATGGTTTTGGGTAAGTTGGTAGGTATAATTTTAACCATCACCACTACCGCCCCTTGGGTCCCTGGCCAAGTGTATTCTGGGAGTATCCCTAAGGGAGAACCAGCAACGCTGGGGAGAGCATATGCTGCATCCCTGCCCGGTGTTTCTCCAGCTGGCGTAGGATTGGCTGCCAACAGAGCATCCCTCCCTTCTCCTGAGCTGCCTGCTTCTGGTGTTGGGATACCTAATAAGGTTAGGGAGTCTCGTGGGCATAAGCCTACGGCCTGCGTTTTCTCTGTAAAGTAGTTCCGTGGTCAGAAGGCATGTCATGGGGGAGAACATAAGCCATCCAGCAAGTCTGTAGAGAGAGTGCTGGCGAAAGCCTGATAACAGCAGGGGAACCACATCCAAATCCGGAGCAAGTATGTGTCGCAAAGGGAACAGTCACCTTTTCTCTGATGCAGAAGGTCCAGGGCCATGAGCCCGCCACCTGGCAGCTGGCTCCACCCCCAGAGTTCCTCACTGCACTAACCGTCCCTGCCAGTCACCCTGTCTATCAGGGTACAATCCTAGGAGTTCTCATTTCATTTAGTCCTTACCACAATCCCATGAGGACGTACTGTTCATATGTCCTATTTTAAGGATAAAAAAATGGAGGAACAGAGAGACTGAGGAACTTGCTCAGGTCACATAGCGAGGAAGGGGTGAAGCCAACACTGGAAGCAGGCGCTCTGGGTCCAGATACAGTTCTCAATGGCTGCCTTTGGTCTCATGGTACATCAAGCATGTCTGGGGCTGGCTCACACCTCCCCTTGTGTGTGCGGAGAGAGGGGGCGTTTGGCCCTCCCTCCCCAAGGCCACAGCTAATTATCCAGGGGAGGGTATCTGACAGGACAGGCCTGAAACCTGCAATCTGGTGACCTGGTGGGAAAAGTGAATTGCACTGACCTGGTTTCTCTCCTGGGAATTTGAAACAGGGAATGGCGCATTGATTTTGGAAGCTGAGGGGGCCCTCCTCCCTCCCCCTCCTGAGACTGTCCCTGAGCCCCTATAGTCTGGGGCCTGTCCTTAATCTCCCTTTCCTGAGGTAACTTAGACTCTGTCCCTGGTATCCAAATGATTCAGCTCAGTAATTTACTTTCTTTTAAGAATTTATTCAGATCAGTTGAAAAGTGAATAAAATACCTCAGTAATGCTAGGTGAGCATCGACTTTCTAGTTTTCCCCCTTTTCAATTAAACAATATGCAGAGGGGCTTTCCTGGTGGCCCAGTGGCCAAGAATCTGCCTTGCAACACAGGGGCCACCAGCTCGATCCCTGGTCCTGGAAGATCCCACATGCCGCAGAGCAAATAAGCCCGTGAACCACGACTACCGAGCCTGCACATCACAACAAAGAATAGCTCCCAGTTGCTGCAACTAGAGAAAGCCTGCTCACAGCAAGAGACCAGCACAGCCCCAAATAAATAAATATATATATTTTTTTAATGCAAAAATATATGGGGTGATGTGCAATAGCAACATTCACAAGTGAAAGCTCAGGAGTCATACCTCAGCCAACACTAGCAGGGGGTGGAAACACTGAGAGCGTCCTTAACCTGCAGGGTCCATCTCATGGCCACAACAGAATAGGGACACAGATGTGAGCCATGAGGTCTTCCACGGAGGAGAGAGATGGCTAACTCGGCATGAGACGTGACTTCCTAGGCAGCAGGCATTTTACAGAATATTCTAGAAGACATACCTCCTCAACTTTTGTGCCATGAAGAGTGGAGACAGCTAGAGCCAGAGAGGGGAGCTGGCGGGGGGAGATCGACGTGGTCTCAGCATCCATCTCTCCGCTGACAGCCAGGGTTGGTCCTGTTGCTGGGTGTGGGGACACTTTCCATGTCCCCACAGTGTTACAACAGAAATGGAAAATGGTTTTTTTTCCTGCTAACATGCAAGAGAAACAAACAAAAGAGAAAATGGCTATAAAACCCCCCAAGAATAGGCCTCTAAGAGCGAAGCAGTCCTGGTTTTACTTTAGCTGTTTCTCATCTATGGCACACATAACTAGACTTGTCCTTCACAAAGTTGATTTGTTAATCACTCTCTGATTCTGTGTGAATTCTATCCTGCACCTGCCATTCTTCCCCCCTGCCCCACTCCCTCGTGGCATTCTTCATTTCAGAAAGAAGGCCACAGGCAGATAACTTTGGAAAAGACCAGCCCCAGTTACCGAGTTGCCTGATGCCAGCTGTGGCCATTTTGAAATCTTGCAGAAGAAAGAAGAATACAAGCCATCCCTACTCTGAGCCTTATCTCCTACCCCAGAACTATGAGCCCTGACTATAAAACCTGTCCCTTTCTCCAGGGATGGGGGCACTGTTCTTGAGGCATTAAACTGCTGTGTTCCCTCTTTGCTTGTCAAAGAATAAAACTACTCTTTCTCTTTACTCCCAAACTCTGTCTCTGTATTTCTTTTCAGCATCAGTGCCCAGAGAGTCAAGATTTTGGCAACAACAACACACGCTTCCTTCCTCATACAGCCTGCCTGATTGGAGCAGAGGAAGACATTTCTCCATCAAGGGTGCATTTGTGTCTGTGCTCCCTACCGGAATCTCTAAGTACACTCTTTGATGCCTGTGACAGAGGATGAGGTGGCTGGATGGCATCACCGACTCAATGGACATGAGTTTGAGTAAACTTCAGGAGTTGGTGATGGACAGGGAGGCCTGGCATGCTGCAGTCCATGGGGTCACAAAGAGTCAGACATGACTGAGTGACTGAGCTGAACTTAACTGATGATGCCTGCCCAAAAGAGCGTGGGTTGAAGAAAGGTTTCAGGGTATTAGACACGACCAATCTACCCTGGTGGCTCAGTGGTAAAGAATCCACCTGCCAATGCTGGAGATACAGGCTCAATCCCTGGGTCAGGAATATGTCCCAGAGAAGGAAATGACAACCTACTCCAGTATTCTTGCCTGGAGAATCCCATGGACAGAGGAGCCTGGCGAGCTACAGTCCATGAGGTTGCAAAGAGTCAGATGCGATTGAGCATGTGTGCAACCTGAATTCCAGCAGCCTGCCTGTCAAAGGATAATTTATAGACACTCAGTACTTAAAATCTGAGCTTTAAGCAATTGCCTAGAGAGAGAAAAGCTGTCTGTAATAAGCTGAAGCTACCTTGTACATGGGGCTTCCCAGATGGCTCAACGGTAAAGAATCTGCTGTGCTGGAGACACAGGAGACGTGGGTTTGATCCCTGGGTCAGGAAGATGCCCTGGAGGAGGGCATGGAAACCCACTCCAGTATTCTTGCCTGGAAAATCCCATGGACAGAGGAGCCTGGAGGGTTACAGTCCATCGGGTTGCAAAGAATTTGATATGACTGAAGCGACTGAGCATGCATGCATGCTCTTTGTACTCACTGTTCATTTAGTATGACAAATCCTTTGCCTCTGTGAACCTCTGGAAAACCTTGACTCAGTCTTCAACTTAACACCAACATCGTATCCTCCAGGAAGCCTTCCCTGACCTTCCCTGTGTTCCCTTGCCTGGGCTCTCACTCAGTCCTTTTTGGATAACCGTGTGTTCTTAGGACTCCCAGAATCAGCTACTGCATTGTGTTTATCTTTGTGTCCAGTACTTGGCACAGGGTGGTTGCTCCAAGTATTTTTGCCAAATAAATGAAAACTGTAGAAAGACATCCCATCCAAGAGCACTGGTCTACATGACACAAGAATGAAGAAGACACTATAGTCAAGGGAATTTGAACATCAAGGGTGAAGGTCAATAAAGCTTTGATGACAACAAAAGGAAGATATCAATTGAAAAGCCAGCTGCCTCTGGACCCCAACAGCAGAAAATAAGATGGGAAAGGATTTGGAGAGACAAAGACCCTGAACAGAGGGACTCGATCCTGCTCTGAAGATTCAGCTGCTATTTCATAGCATCAGGATAACCCCTGTTAGGCAGGGGGGCAAGGTTGGAGATGACATGGACACAGGAAGCATGAAGAATCTTGAGAATTGAGTCTTGAGCAAGAACCAGACCAGAGGTCTGCTCTGTTTTCTGAGGAAATTATGTATTCGAAGACACTAAGACCCTCACCTGAAAAGAGCCTTGTTCTTTCAAAACAACCCTTGGCTGGCCAGGAGTGGAAAAGCTGTCACTGCTGCAAGCTCTGAAGGAGGCACACGCCCCTGTGCCCACTCCAGGTGGAGAACAAGGAGCAAGGTAGCTCCTCCCAGCTGGCAGGCCTGGGTCTCCCCAGGGAGCTTCCTCCTCCACCCCAGCAGGTGTCTTGTCCCCTGCAGGTCATCATGGCTGCGAATCTGTCACTGGTAGGTGTCTGTCATCCCTGCCATTTCCAAAGGGGAGCTTTTATGGTGGCTGACATGACCCTGCTCTATCACCATATGCTGAGTGTGTATTTGGAGGGATGGAAGTGGGATTATTTGATTTTAGTTCATGCCTCCCCCCTGCCCCAGACCATAAGAAGCCCCACCCAAATCTGAGGGAGAAAATCATGCATCAGAGAAGGCTCTGGAGTGCGGGCTTATGCAGGAGCCGGACGGCATTTTCCACTGAGAGGGACCGGAGGGTGTGTTCTATGGTGTAGGAAGGAGGCTGCCAATGAGCATTTGGTGCCAAGAGGAGCAGGTGGCAAAGACCAACAGTGCTCACCAAATCCTGTTTTCCTCCCTCTAGAAGACAGTCTGCCTGCAGCTCCCAGCCTCCTCAGCAGCAAGGGGGAACATGTCATGACTTCTGACCAGTGGGATGCTGGGGAGGACCCATGGGGGTCTCCCTGGAGAGTGTTGCCCCTTCTAATGGCTGGATGTCAAAATCATCTTGAGAGCTGACCAAAGACAGCTGCTCCCCATCAGCTGACCCCCAACAAGGAAGACACCTTTGAACCCCCAAGTGAATAAGAAATAAGCTTGTGTTGGGTTCAGCAGCTGAAATGTTGGGTTTATTACCACAGGTGCCAATCCTTGTCCAATGCACAGCTTTCCACTTATCATTACCTGAAGCAGTGGTAGTTAAGATCACCTGCCTGAAGCTATTCTTAGCGTTCTTTGCATTATCATGGGAGAGAAGGCCCCCGAAGAGGAGAAAAAAATTTTGCCTGGGCAGATGTGCTTTCAGAGAAATATGATTAGACCATTGAGAGAGATTCACCCTACTCTTGGACCTGAGGCTGCTGACATAGGACACAGCTCAGTTACGTTCAGACTTGCGGGTAAGATCACGGTGCTCAGGATGGTTGGGTCTGGAGATGCTGCCTAGAAAAGACTCGTGCCTGTATGAGTGATGTTTGCATCATAAAATGAAACATTTTGTGTTATTTCTCCATTTTTATTAATCAATTATTTTAATATTTGAAGAGAGTACTTAATAACATAAGAAACCTTTCAAAACAAATTAGGTGAAAAAGGCTACTAATAAAATAGGAGGCTCGGCATAACCCAGATTTTAAAAACCAAGCCTCAAGTCTATGAGTATATTTATATAGACATTGACCTTGGAAGATGACACCAACATGCTGATTGGTCACTTGTGGGTAGTGGCACTGTGATTTTTTTTATTTGCCTTCATTCTCTTTGATAGTTTTCAAATTCTTCTTAATGGACATGCATCATCTCCAGATTAAGAACAACAATGAAGACAATAGAAGTTATTTTTAAGGAAAAGAAAAAAATGTTGTCTTGCAATAAAGGAAAGTCTAGTCTCTTCACTCCTCATTACTGTGAGTTCTTGGTCAAGGTTACATCCCAGCAGAAAACTGGGGATCCTTGAACTCATCAGTAAAACCAAAGCTGCAAACAACAGTCTGGTATGGATGGTTGCATGAAGTCGTGTTAGATCCAGATCTTGAAAAGCAAGGCGATTTTACTGTGAGTTGATATTTTAAAGAGCTCCACTTCTTTCCATTAAGCATGTCTGTACACTCCTGGTATACTTAATCTTTTCTTGGACTTCAGGGCTGATCTCCAGCAAATCTAGCCATGTGAGTGTCACAGTATCACCAGCCTCAAAACACTGCTTGCCTCCTGCTTACATGATCTCACGTGGTTGAGAATGTGTTGGTGGGTCTTCCTTCTCTGAGAAAGAGTTCCACCAGCAGGTTGAAAATCTTTCACATTCCAAGGAAGTGGAAGATGGACCAAAGCGAGAGTTTCCAGAAGGTTAGCTACTACGCTAACCTTCTGGAGGAAGGCTGAGATGTCAGTGACCTGCCCCCTCCTCTTCAGCCACGATGGCACCTCCACTCTTCCTCTAACATCCTTGCGTTAGAATTCGTCCTATGACACAAATGCTCTTTTACTGGACAGAGCAGACCTGTGTTCTTTGTATTGGAAAGTCCTCCAGTTCACAAAAGTTTTCAGCTTTCTGTTTGGATGGAAGCTGGGGAAAAGGCAGTGGGGTTGGATTAACGTTCACAGGATTTCATGACTCTGTAAATGCTAAGCATTTGCTTCAGAAAGCTCTGACAGCCAGTGATACAAACACAAGAAATATAAATACGTATTTGAATGAAGTATGGATTATTGTAAGGGTGTCAACTTTGGAGGTCAGCAGACCCAGGGCCAAACCCCAGCTGGGTCACTAACAAGTTGCATGATCCGAGGCTAGCTTTCAGCTTCTCTGAATCTATTCTTTCACTGGGAGAGGAGGTGTCCTACAACTTATCTTTTTTTAAATTATTAATATATTTATTTATTTGGCTATGCTGGGTCGTAGTTGCAGCATGTGAGATCTATTTCCTTAACCAGGAATCAAACCTGGGCCCCCTGTATTGAGATCATGGAGTCTTAGCCACTGGACCGCCAGGGAAGTCCCCTAGGGCCTGTCTTCAAGTGTCGTTAGAACTAAGTGACAAACATATGACAAGCACCTCGTCTAGTACTTGGCACACAACACAGGCCCAGTAATGTTGGTTTCTTTGCCACACCTCTATGGCTTGTTACGAGATTTGATTTGGGAAGAGGCTGAGGCAAAATAAAGCCAGATTGGAAGAACATGTCAATTGAAAGCCAGGACGAGGATATAAGGCAGAAGGTGAGTATATAGAAAGAGAAACACTTTTATGGGTCCCATGTAAGCAGAAATAAGAGTTATCTTGAGGACTGCCCATCAGGAGAGCCAACCAGACCTTCTCCTGAGAATGATCCCTTTCATGGGCCAAGGATGGATCACAACTGGTCAGCTTACAAAAGCCGCCATCTTTCATGCTTAACAAAGAGAATCTTTCTTCTTTTTTTCCATTTTAAGTAATCTTTTCCCATCAATTTTTAAAAATTGAAATATAGTTGATTTACAATTTTGTGTTACTGCTGTACACCAAAATGACCCAATTATACACAAATATACATTTTTCTTTTTAAAAATATTCTTTTCCATTATGGTTTATCATAGGATATTGAATATAGTTCCTATGTCATACAGTGGGACCTTGTTGTTTATCCACTCTCTATGTCTGTGGGTCTGTTTTTGTTTTATAGATAGGTTCATTTGCATTATATTCTGATTGCACATATAAGTGATATCATATGGTATTTGTCTTTCAAAGAGAATTTTTCAAATGGCAATTGTCATCATCACAATGGCCACATTAATTATGAATGTATAATATTTCTTTCACTTTTATATTAATTAAGAAATCCCAATGCTATTTAGAAATCAGACTTCATGGGTTGCATGGTTTAGTCAATTAGGTTTAGATTATACTGCTTGCATTTTTCAGCAATTACATGTGGATGTACCCTTCTCAGCTATTTGGTTTAGAATCAGCATCTGATATAAAATTAGTTGAGTCCAAGGATTGTCAGGTCAATCAGTTAATCTATATTGCTGGTTCAAATCCAGGTCTGAAGAGTCACTAAAAAATTTCAGTTGATCCACTGCAGTTCCATGGCTTTGCTTTCTTTGATCTTTCAGACCTAACCTTCTGTGTGACTTCTTTATGGCTCCCTCACGACAGAGCTGGCTTAGATGTCCCAGGTGGAAGAGCTAGATAAGTAAGCTTTTGCTTCGGTATTTAAAAATCTCTATAGCAGAAATTTGTGTTTGTGTACATAAAAAGCACGCACCTGCATGCAGCAAAAGGCAAACCTGCTTACCTTTCACTTTCATCCTTCAGTCCCCTCCCCAGAGGAAACCATATCTAACAATGTAACACATTCTATCAATAGATTGTCACGTCGTTTTTATGTGATTATACTATTCATACATATTCAACAGCTGACTTTTAAAAATCTTAACAGTGTGTTATAGATATTTTTTCACATCAGTAAATACATACTTTCCTTATTATTTTTCCAACAGCAGAGCAAGAAGGGCAGTTAGACTGCAGGGAATAAGAACGGGAACTAATGCAAACTGTGTTGTAGCAAAATGCTTCAGTGAGGATTAAAGGAAACATGAAGAACCACACAGCACGTGCCCCATATCCGTCACCTCTTCCATTCATTAACGGAGCGGTAAGCTCTTTCTAATGGACGGAGGAGCCTGGTAGGCTGCAGTCCTTGGGGTCGCACAGAGTCGGAAACGACTGAAGCAACTTAGCAGCAGCAGCAAGCTCTTTCTAAAATGTAACTGGTACAAGGAGTGCGACGATCAACGTTCTTGTACATATATTTTTGAACACTTACTAGTGTTTTTACAGAAGTGAGAATGAAGGGTTATGTAGGCTGTTCACACAGAGAGAGGTTTGCCTAACTGCTTTCCAAAAGTTGTACCAATTTACACTCCAGCCAGTCGTGTGTACATGGTGATCTATTTCCCCCACGCTTTTGCCCTAACTGGGTTTTATTTATTTATCTATATATTTTAAAAACTATATTTTTAGCATTTAGCAATTCTTAGACATGTGTTTGATCCCTGGGTCGGGAAGATTCCCTGGAGAAGGAAATGGCAACCCACTCCAGTAATCTTGCCTGGGAAACCCCATGGACAGAAGAGCCTGGCGGGCTACAATCCATGGGGTCACAAAGAGTCGAGTGAGACTAGACTTACACACACTCATTTATTGACTTAGCTTTGGCCGCACTGGGTTGTCGTTGCCGAGCAGGCTTTCTCTAGCCGGGGCAGGTGGAGGTTGCTCTCCGTTGCTTTGCTCAGCCTTCTCACTGTGGTGGCTTCTTTTGTTGTGGAGAATGGGCTCTAAGAGCAAGAACTTCAGTAGCTGTGGCGCTTGGGTTTCGTTCCTCCACAGCATGTGGGATCTTCCTGGACTGGGGATCAAACCTGTGATCCCTGCATTGACAAGTGGATTCTTAACCACTGGACCACAAGGGAAGTCCCCAGACTGGATTTTATAGTAAAATTTCTCATCTCGTGGGTGACTATAACTGATCTTTGACACACTGAATTACAGTATAACAAATACTTTACCCAAAAGACCTACAAGGCAACCAAACAGAGCAGAGACCATACATTATATCTTCAAATTTTTAATAGAATGTTCTCACCTTTATCTAGCATCAAGATTTATGAAATCTTGCCTTTTCTTCCCATAATGCTTCTGTATGACTTCAATTGGAAACTTAGGGTATATGAAAATCAGTTCTTTCCCCTTCAAACCTAAGGACCTTGTGATTACTTAAGTATTCAGGGGAGGTTAGGTTCTAGTTGCTACAAGCCTGCAAAGTTCTATCATTAGAATAAAAATATGTTGGTTTTCTCCACATGTCACATCTTCCCCCAAGTTGTCTCTAGGAGACTATGATTTGAGTGGGTCCTGGCTGCAAGGACTTCGTCTTAATCACAGATTAAGATCTTCTAGAAACAACTTGAAAAGGCCAAGGTTAAGTCAACATAGTATTCGCTCTTTTCTTACTCCCTAAGTTAGGGATCATGTTTGCAAGTTGGTTCTGTGTGAACTTGAAGAAAAGCCACTCCTCACTGTTTGCCAAGCCTCTGGTTTTAATCTGTCATCTTGTTCGCCCTCTGCTGGTCATTCAGTAGAAGAACATGAATGATTAGAATTGTTTTCGGACCCTGGGAGGCTTCTCTTAACTGGTTTCTGTTTTGGGAAATCAAAATTCCAGTTGCACTTCCTAATTCTAAAAATGTTCAACTCATGCATTTTAGTGGATTAGATTAATCTGAATTACTGAGGGTGTTTGGAGGTGGGCTTGAGGTGGAAGAAAACTAATGTGACCTCTTTTTATATATTTATATAGGTCTTACTGCTTAGCTCTTCAAGAGTAGATTTTCTCACGTGTATAATTTTCTCATATGTATAATTGTACATCACAGTTCAGAGAGTAGAATGGACATTAGTGTATTCTGCCAATCTGGGGAACTCAGCTGAAAGTATCCTGAGACTGAGAAAGAACTCAGAAGTAGACAGATTCTGCTCATTACCTGACCCCTTCACTCAACAGAGTCTCGTAGTGTTTTCAAAGTCCTAAAGGCTCCATCTGACTTGTAAGCACTACACAACACCATTCCAGGAAATCCTCAAAGCTCACCGGCATTATGATGACGCCAAGCCATTTAGGAGTCAAGTACACCCAGCGTTCTGGTCCCTCTAGGACACGTACACAGGACAGCAAAGGACTAACAAGGCAGGTGGAAGTCTAGACTACTCGCCCCAAATTCATGGTGTCATCTACGTCTTCTTCTGATAACAGCACCACCATCCTTTTGGGAAATGGCTGTTTCTCCTCCACGTGTCTCCAGGGATTCTAATCACATTCCTTGGATTCCTAGCCACAGGGTTAGACACAGAAGCAAGGCCTGAAAAACCACAACATCACACCTCCCTGGTCAAAATGATTGGCAAATGACCCAAACCTGGCCCTTTCTCTGGAGTTTCATACGTTAATACTGGGAGAGAGAAGTTTTCTCGCTCTTCTAGGGTCACAAATCTGAGATTAAGAAACCTGACCTGTCCACGGTTCTTCTCTCTCACCTCCATCACGGTGGACACCTAGGATAGCAGACACAGAAGAAGGAGATCTCAGAGCTGAAGTATATCTGGAAGTAGAATTTCTGAAGGATTGATCTGGAGGCAAGAGATGAGCAAGAGGAGAGTCAAGGATGACTTCTAGATTTCTAACTCTGGTTCCTGGATGAATGTATTACTATTTGTTGTTATAGGGGGAGAGCCAAGAATGGGATTGGAGAAGAACCCTGGAGCTGTGAGGTGACAATCAGGAGTCCTGTTTTGGATGCATGGACCTGGAGATATCTGTGAAGACACCAGGTGGTAGGTGCCACGTGTGTGGTTGGATGTGTGACTTTGAGGCTGGGGAGAGATGTAACTGAAGATACGAGTTTAGAAATTGTGATGTGTATAATGTAAGTGAAGATATTGCAGTGGATAAAAATATTTTGGTATTGAAGAGAAGAAGACCCAGAACCAAGTTTTGAGGAGGAACAAATTTTAATGATTGAGTCGAGAAGAACTTAGGGACTTCTCTATAGTGCAGATGATAAAGAATCTGCCTGCAATGCAGGAGACCTGGGTTTGATCCCAGGGTCAGGAAGATCCCCTGGAGAAGGAAATGGCAACCCACTCCAGCAGTCTTGCCTGGAGAATTCCATGGACAGCAGAGCCTGAAGGGCTATAGTCCATGGGGTTGCAAAGAATCGGATAGGACTTATTGACTAACACACACACACACAGAGAAGAACTTAGTAAATGAGACCTAAAAGGTAAAAAAAAAAAAAAAAAAGTAGAGTGAGACAAAGATATCATAGAACAGAGAGAAGAGTTTCAAAATAGGATAGTGGTCAGCTAAGTCAAAAGTTATTGAGAATTAGAGAACTTTGAAGTCAAAGACTCTTTGGGTTTGGCAATAAGGAGGTCACTGGTGAAGTTGACAAGCATTTTCAGTGGAGTAACAGGCATGAAAACTAGTTCAGAGGAGGTTAGGAGGGAAACCACCTAACCACAGTGACCAGCAGTACAGATGACATTGTGCGTTTATGGGAAACTCCTTACCCTGACCCCCATACACACACAAACACACACACACACATATATACACTCACCACAGTACAGACACATAGCAGTGACTGTCAAAGCTTTTAAAAATATTTGCAAGACTCTCATTGTATCCGTCTGCCTCTGATACGGAAGACCTGGGTTCGATCCCTGGGTCGGGAAGATCCCCTGGAGAAGGAAATGGCAATCCACTCCAGTATTCTTGCCTGGAGAATCCCATGGACGGAGAAGCCTAGTAGGTTATAGTCCACGGGGTCGCAAAGAGTCGGACACGACTGAGCGACTTCACCTTCACCTTCACCTCATTGTATCCCCTGGCAGAAAAATTCATTCCTTGGGTATTAGACTCTAAAACCATCAGAACCTCGAACCATGAAGACTGTAGCAAAAATATTGAGGGAATTCTTAGGTATAGAAGAGAAGGTGCTGGACTTCCCTGGTGGCTCAGGGGTAAAGAATCCGCCTGCCAGTGAAGGAGACACAGGTTTGATCCCTGGACCAAGAAGATCCCACAGGCAGAGGAGCAAGTAGGCCCACACGCTGCAGATACTGGGTCTGTCTCTAGAGCCCAGAAACCGTGACTGCTGAAGCCTACTTGCTTCCAAGCCTGTGCTCCCCAGGAGAAGCCAGCACAATGAGAAGCCCACACATGGCAACAAAGAGTAACTTCCACAAGCCGCCACCAGCAGCCCTCAGAGCAATGAAGATCAGGACAACCAAAAATAAATAAATAAATAAAATTATTTTTGGAAAAAAACTCAAGAGGAGGTGCTACTCTCCCTTCTCCCATCCATACAGGCTCCATTATTCATAGTAATTATACTGTGGCCACCTGATGCGAAGAACTGACTCATTGGAAAAGACCCTGATGCTGGGAAAGATTGAAGGTAGGAGGAGAAGGGGATGACAGAGGATGAGATAGTTGGATGGTATCACTGACTCAATGGACATGAGTTTGGGTAAACTCTGAGAGCTGGTGATGGACAGGGAGGCCTGGCGTGCTGCAGTCCATGGGGGTCGCAAAGAGTTGGACATGACTCAGTGATTGAACTGAACTGAACTGAATGTTCTACAGGGTCACCACCAATGTTGAATCCGGTAATATTGAGCTACGGCTCCAAGGGGAAACAGGATGACATTCCCGCGAGCTTCTGGCCTGTGTTGTCATCGACCAAAACACCACTCGTGTTCTGTATTTGCCAACATCCTTGTGAAACAAGCCCATCTCATCAGTCCTGAAGACCTACACATAACACTTAGCAGACATTTAAAAAAATTCTTCCCCAGCCTCCTGGCCTGCGGAGCCTGCCGTATCTGAAAGTTTCACATTTTTCTTGTTATACTGGCTTTTGAAATGTGTGAGCTACCACTGGCCCACAGAGTTTAATGTTTTCCTGATGCTGGAGATTGTGATAGTAAATTTCTTTGGCTTTCGTGGCCTCACAGCAATGATGTACACTGTGTATTTCTTTTTTGAATCTGTTTTACTTGTACTACTTTCCACAAAACAGGCCAGTAAGTCAAGGGACAAAATGTTGGGGCAAGAAATAGTGACTTTGGCCAGCAAACCAAGAAGGTGGTGGGCTAATGTTCTAAAGAACCATCTTAGCTCGGAAGAGCATCCAGGCTTCTTTTATGCTAAGGGAAAAGGGGAAGTCAGAGGAGTCAAGGTTGAAAGGGTAAACATGAGTGAAGACGTCTTGGGGACGCCTAGCCTTCAAGGAAGCATAACATGTCTCTGTTCTATTTGCGCATATAGGCTGTGTCACAAATCTCCTGCAAAAATTTCAAGTTGTTAGCAGTTATTTTTACTTTAGCCTTCTTATCTCTTATCTCAGCAAGGCTTCTAGGGTGAAAGCAAGCTTATCTACAAGTAGCAGCCATAACTAACCCTGGTCAGTGTTATAGGAACTTTCTTCAGGTACCATAAGAGCTAGTTATGCCCAAGCAAATTTCTCTAATATTTAACTCTTTATGTGCAGAGCTAAAGTGATGGAATATGTAGGCTGAAGAGTGATGCAGGCAGTTCCGACATGGCGTCCGTTCTGCTCTTCTCTCTTTCAAATCTGCAAGGTTAAACTCTTTTCCATCTCTCCTGTAGGTTCATCACACACAACAGATACTTAGTACTCTCTGGAGTGGCCTGATGCACAGGCCAGTGAATTTCTTCTTCCTTTTTCTGGGTGCCCCATATGATGGGCTTCCCTGGTGGCTCAGAGGGTAAAGCGTCTGCCTGCAATGCAGGAGACCTGGGTTCAATCCCTGGGTCAGGAAGATCCCTGGAGAAGGAAATGGCAACCCACTCCAGTACTCTTGCCTGGAAAATCCGATGGACAGAGAAGCCTGGTAGACTACAGTCCATGGGATCGCAAAGAGTTGGACATGACTGAGCGATTGCTTGCTTGCATATGATTGATTCCTTAATATTAAACCTATAGACATAGCACTGTAACTCATGCCTGAACAGAGTTTATTAAACACACATATTTTCTTCCAAAGGCACATCACAACCTTCTTGTGCTCAGGAACATCAGACTGCACTTTGCTTGGGGGCTATTTCAAACAGAACAATCACCAAGAGAAAGCACAGAAATGTGGAAGATGTGGCACTGAACAGACTGCAGAAGGGTCCCTTTTTCAGGAGGAGCTGAAACAAGAAGGTGGTGTCGTCTTGTTCAGTCTTAGCTGGAAACCTGTGCAGGAGGAGATAGTATGTATCTTTAAATGATGGCCAAAGCGTCATCAGTATCAATATCGTGGTTACAAATACATTTTAGCAAGTAAGCAAACTTGCAAAAGAGATCTGCAAATGGCGACTAACTTTTGGAAGGATCGACTCCAGCTTTAGGCAGACCAGTGTTTTAGTCCTTCCAGGGTCTGTATGATCCCCGCCACCTGCCCACTATTGCGTTCTCTTCTCACTCTTCTCTTACGTTCATTCAGCTCCTTTCAGTCCATTGATCGCACTAAATCCCCTGCTGCTTTAAAGATTTCACACTAGCTGTTTCCTGTGCCTGAGGAGCTCTCCACTCAGTTGTTGTGTAGAACATTTCTATTCATCCTTTGGAGCTTAATTTATTTGTTTATTCAGTTTTGGCTGTGCTGAGTCTTTGCTGTTGTATGGGCGTTTCTCTAGCTGTGGTGTGCGGGCTTCTCATTGCAGTGGCCCTGTGGCTCCCGGGCTCTAGAGCACAGGCTCAATAATCGCGGCACATAGGCTTAGTTCCCAGACCAGGGATTGAACCTGTGTCTCCTGCATTGGAGGGGGATTCTTTACCACTGAGCTACAGGGAAGCTCATTTCAGAAGTCCCTTTCTTAGGGAAACCCATCACAACTCTCAGGTTAGATCTCACTAACACATGGTCTCCTGGCACCAGTGAATATTTCCTTCATCATACTTGTCACAACTATAATGAACAGTTATATTTATCACAACTTTTATTGTGAAAGTAGGCAATTTGAGAAAATCGGTGGCGAAGGGGTGAGATTGCCATTTTGGACATATTGCACTGGGTATGCCCGTGTGGTATTGAAGTAGAGATTTCCAGAAGAGTCAGATACAAAAAACTGTAAATGGAGTGAAATGTCTTGAATGCAAAAAATATGTTTGGTTTGTAACAATGTTTAAGTGGTTGTTGAAACCTGAGGTTAGGTGAAATCACCAAAGAAGACTGTGGGAAACAACAAAAGACAGAAACAGACAGAACATAGGGACTTCCCTGCTGGTCCTGTGGTTAAGACTTCCCCTTCCAATGTAGGGGCCGTGGGTTCAATCCCTGGTTGGGGAGCTAAGATCCTACATGCTGTGCAGCACCTCCCCACTCCATAAAAAGAAGCTACAAGAATGCAAACATTTAAGGGAGGTCAAAGGAGGCGAAGCCTAAAAGACTGATGAACAGTTGTTGGAGACTTGGGAAGAGAATGGCTACACACTCCAGTATTCTCTCCTGGAGAATTCCATAGACAGAGGAGCCTGGCAGGCTATGGGCTACACTCCATGGGGTTGCAAAGAGTCAAACACAACTGAGTGACTAATACCTTCACTTTTGTGTGTGTGGGGTGAACAGAACCCAAAGAGCAGTTGCTGGACTTAAAGAAAGAAGAGAGCTGGGAAGGCGGTCCTAAGATGGCGGAGGAATAGGATGGGGAGACCACTTTCTCCCCCACAAATTCATCAAAAGAACATTTAAACGCTGAGTAAATTCCACAAAACAACGTCTGAATGCCGGCAGAGGACATCAGGCACCCAGAAAAGCCGCCCATTGTCTTTGAAAGGAGGTAGGAAAAAATATAAAAGACAAAAAGAGAGAGAAAAGAGGTAGGAACAGAGCTCCGTCCCGGGAAGGGAGTCTTAAAAAGAGAGACATTTCCAAACACCAGGAAACACTCTCACTGCCGAGTCTGTGGCGAGCCTTGGAACCACAGAGGGGAACATAACTGGGAGGAAAAATAAATAAACAATTAAACCCCACAGATTACGTGCCCAATGGTAACTCCCCCAGCGAAGAAGCAGCACAGACGCCCACATCAGCCACTAGCAAGCGGGGGCTGGGCAGGGAGGCGCAGGCTGCATTGCTTAGAGTAAGGACCGGGCCTGAATGCCCCGAGGGCAATCTGAGGGACCTGTCTTGGGCTAGCAAACCAGACTGTGGCACAGCTACCATGCGAAAAGCCCTAACCTAAGACACCGTCAGGCCAGCTCACAGAATAAAGGACTAAACAGAGCTAGCCAGCTGCAGACCATCCCCCTCCGGTGACAGGCAGCCAGAGCCGGAAGGGGGCAATCTCAGCCCCAGAGAGGCATTATCTACCAAACTGCAAGCAGGCTTCTTTGCTAACGAAGACTTACTTGAGTTCTCGACGGTCAACATCCACCTGAGAAGGTGCGCTGGTTGTACACCCAGAAAACTGAGCGGCAGGGACGGGGGAGGCGATAAGTTGCAGCGACCGTGCTCACCAAACACCTCATCACCTGAGCTGCTCGGACCTGGGAAAGGGACAAAACGCAGGCTCAACTGAGTCTGTGCCTCTGAGGACTACCTGAGTGCCTGAACCTGAGCGGCTTAGACCTGGGAGGTGCATGCAGCCCAGGGCAGGCCTTGGACGGTTCCTGGTGGAGCAACCTAGAGCCTGAGCAGTGTGAGCAGGGAGGGCACACGCACCGTGAGCAGGGGCAGGCCCAGTGTGGTTGAGACACTGCGAGCACACGCCAGTGTTATTTGTTTGCAGCGTCCCTCCCTCCCCACAGTGAGACTGAACAAGTGAGCCTAAAAAAAGTGTCCACCATCTCCCACCTTGTGTCAGGGCAGAAATCAGACACTGAAGAGACCAGCAAACAGAAGAAGCTAAAACAGAGGGAACCGCCTTGGAAGTGACAGGTGCAATAGATTAAAACCCTGTAGTTAGTACTGACTACATAGGAAGGGGCCTATAGATCTTGAGAAATATAAGCCGGACCAAGGAACTATCCAAAAATGAACTGACCCCACAGTGCCCACAACAACACCCGAGAAAGTCCTAGATATATTTTTACTATTTTTACTATCATTAAAAAAATTTTTTTTTAATTTTTAAGTCCTCTATTACTCCTTTAATTTTCATTTTTATAACCTACTATTACTTTGCAAAAAATAGAGAGACCCTATTTTTAAAGCAAACCTCACATATATATTTTTTAATAATTTTTGTGATTTTTTTTTCTTTTCTTTAATATTGTATTTTTGAAAATCCAATGTCTACTCTAGATTTTTAATCTTAGCTTTTTGTTATTTGTTATCAATTTTGTACCTTTAAGAACCCAATCTTCAGTACCAATTTTTACTTGGGAGCAAGATTACTGGCTTGACTGCTCTCTCCCCTTTTGGACTCTCCTTTTTCTCCAACAGGTCACCTCTATCTCCTCCATCCCCCTTCTCTTCTCTACCCAACTCTGTGAATCTCTTTGTGTGTTCCAGATGGTGGAGAACACTTAGGTAACTGATTACTGGCTGGATCTGTCTCTCTCCTTTTGATTCCCCCCTTTATCCTCCTGGCCACCTCTGTCTCCTTCCTCCCTCTTCTCTTCTCTGTATAACTTCGTAAACATCTCTGAGCAGTCCAGACTGTGGAGTGCACATAAGGAACTAGCCAGCAACTGATTACTGGCTAGCTTGCTCTCTCTTCTTTTGATTCCACCTCATCTCATTTGGGTCACCTCTAACTCCCTCCTCCCTCTTCTCTTCTCCATGTAACCCTGTGAACCTCTCTGGTTGTCCCTCACTGTGGAGAAACTTTTCATCTTTTACCTAGCTGTTTTATCAATGATGCTGTATAGATGGAGAAGTCTTGAGGCTACTGTAAAAATAAGACTGAAAACCAGAAGCAGGAGGCTTAAGTCCAAATCCTGAGAATACCAGAGAACTCCTGACTTCAGGGAACATTAATCAACAGGAACTCATCAAACACCTCCATACCTAAACTGGAACCAAGCACCACCCAAGGGCCAATAAGTTTCAGAGCAAGACATACCATGGAAGTTCTCCAGCAATACAGGAACACAGCCCTGAGCTTCAATATACAGGCTGCCCAAAGTCACTCCAAATCCATTGACATCTCATAACTCATTACTGGACACTTCGTTGCACTCCAGAGAGAAGAAATCCAGCTCCACCCACCAGAACACCTACACAAGCTTCCCTAACCAGGAAACCTTGACAAGCCACCCATACAACCCCACTTATAGTGAGGAAACTCCACAATAAAGAGAACTCCACAAACTGCCAGCATACAGAAAGGTCACCCCAAACATGGCAATATAAACAGGATGAAGAGACAGAGGAATACCCAGCAGGTAAAGGAACAAGATAAATGCCCACCGAACCAAACAAAAGAGGAAGAGATTGGGAATCTACCTGATTAAGAATTCCAAATAATGATAGTGAAAATGATCCAAAATCTTGAAATCAAAATGGAATCACAGATAAATAGCCTGGAGACAAGGATTGAGAAGATGCAAGAAAGGTTTAACAAGGACCTAGAAGAAATAAAAAAGAGTTAGTATATAATGAATAATGCAATAAAGGAGATCAGAAACACTCTGGAGGGAACAAATAATAGAATAATGGAGGCAGAAGATAGGATTAGTGAAGTAGAAGATAGAATGGTAGAAATAAATGAATCAGAGAGGAAAAAAGAAAACCAAATTAAAAGAAATGAGGACAATCTCAGAGACCTCCAGGAAAATGTTAAATGCCCCAACATTCGAATCATAGGAATCGCAGAAGAAGAAGGCAAAAAGAAAGACCATGAGAAAATACTTGAGGAGATAATAGTTGAAAAAGTCCCTAAAATGGGGAAGGAAATAATCACCCAAGTCCAAGAAACCCAGAGAGTCCCATACAGGATAAACCCAAGGCGAAACACCCCAAGACACATATTAATCAAATTAACAAAGATCAAACACAAAGAACAAATATTAAAAGCAGCAAGGGAAAACAACAAATAACACACAAGGGGATTCCCATAAGGATAACAGCTGATCTTTCAATAGAAACTCTTCAGGCCAGGAGGGAATGGCAAGACATACTTAAAGTGATGAAAGAAAATAACCTACAGCCCAGATTAATGTACCCAGCAAGGATCCCATTCAAACATGAAGGAGAAATCAAAAGGTTTACAGACAAGCAAAAGCTGAGAGAATTCAGCACCACCAAACCAGCTCTCCAACAAATGCTAAAGGATATTCTTTAGACAGGAAACACAAAANTTAAAGTGATGAAAGAAAATAACCTACAGCCCCGATTACTGTACCCAGCAAGGATCTCATTCAAATATGAAGGAGAAATCAAAAGCTTTACAGACAAGCAAAAGCTGAGAGAATTCAGCAACACCAAACCAGCTCTCCAACAAATGCTAAAGGATACTCCCTAGACAGGAAACACAAAAAGGCTGAATGGATATGAAAACAAGACCCATATATATGTTGTCAAAACAAGGGACACACTCAGACTGAAAGTGAAGGGCTGGAAAAAGATATTCCATACAAATAGAGAACAAAAGAAAGCAGGAGTAAAATACTCATATCAGATAAAATAGACTTTAAAACAGAGGCTGTGAAAAGAAACAAAGAAGGACACTACATAATAATCGAAAGATCAATCCAACAAGAAGATATAACAATTATAAATATATACGCACCCAACATAGGAGCACCGCAATATGTAAGACAATGCTAACAAGTATGAAAGGGGAAATTAACAATAACACAGTAATAGTGGGAGACTTTAATACCCCAATCACAACTATGGATAGATCAACTAAACAGAAAATTAACAAAGAAACACAAACTTTAAATGATACAATACACCAGTTAGACCTAATAAAAGAACACACAAGGGGATTCTGATAAGGATAACAGCTGATCTTTCAAGAGAAACTCTTCAGGCCAGGAGGGAATGGCAGGACATACTTAAAGTGATGAAAGAAAATACCCTACAGCCCAGATTATGTACCCAGCAAGGATCTCATTCAAATATGTAGGAGAAATCAAAAGCTTTACAGACAAGCAAAAGCTAAGAGAACTCGGCACCACCAAAGGAGCTCTCCAACAAATGCTAAAGGATCTTCTCTAGACAGGAAATACAAAAACGGTGTATAAACTCGAACCCAAAACAATAAAGTAAATGGCAACAGGATCATACTTATAAATAATTACCTTAAATGTAAATAGGTTGAATGCCCCAACCAAAAGACAAAGACTGACTAAATGGATATAAAAACAAGATCCCTATATATGTTGCATACAAGAGACTCACCTCAAAACAAGGGAAACATACAGACTGAAAGTCAAGGGCTGGAAAAAGATATTCCACGCAAATAGAGACCAAAAGAAAGCAGGAGCAGCAATACTCACATCAGATAAAATAGACTTTACAACAAAGGCTGTGAAAAGAGACAAAGAAGGATACTACATAATGATCAAAGGATCAATCCAAGAAGAAGATATAACAATCATAAATATATATGCACCCAACATAGGAGCACCACAGCATGTAAGACAAATGCTAACAAGTATGAAAGGGGAAATTAACAATAACACAATAGTAGTGGGAGACTTTACTACCCCACTCACACCTATGGATAGATCAACTAAGCAGGAATTTAACAAGGAAACACAAACTTTAATTGATACAATAGACCAGTTAGACCTAATTGATATCTATAGGACATTTCACCCCAAAACAATGAATTTCACCTTTTTTTCAAGTGCACATGGAACCTTCTCCAGGATAGATCACATATGGACTGCAAGGACTGTCTCTTATACACATCTAGATGTGTATAAGAGACAGTGATACAATAGGCCAGTTAGACCTAATTGATATCTATAGGACATTTCACCCCAAAACAATGAATTACACCTTTTTCTCAAGTGCACATGGAACCTTCTCCAGGATAGATCACATCCTGGGCCATAAATCTAGTCTTGGTAAATTCAAAAAAATTGACATCATTCCAAGCATCTTTCTGACCAAAGTGCAGTAAGATTAGATGTCAATTACAGGAGAAAGACTATTAAAAATTCCAACATATGGAGGCTGAACTACACTCTGCTGAATAACCAACAAATCACAGAAGAAATCAAAAAAGATATCAAAATATGTATAGAAACGAATGAAAATGAAAACACAACAACCCAAAACCTGTGGGACACTGTAAAAGCAGTGCTAAGGGGAAGGTTCATAGCAATACNCTGAATAACCAACAAATCACAGAAGAAATCAAAAAAGAAATCAAAATATGCATAGAAACGAATGAAAATGAAAACACAACAACCCAAAACCTGTGGGACACTGTAAAAGCAGTGCTAAGGGGAAGGTTCATAGCAATACAGGCATACCTCAAGAAACAAGAAAAAAGTCAAATAAATAACCTAACTCTACACCTAAAGCAACTAGAAAAGGAAGAAATGAAGAACCCCAGGGTTAGTAGAAGGAAAGAAATCTTAAAAATTAGGGCAGAAATAAATGCAAAAGAAACAAAAGAGACCATAGCAAAAATCAACAAAGCAAAAAGCTGGTTCTTTGAGAGGATAAATAAAATAGACAAACCATTAGCCAGACTCATTAAGAAACAAAGGGAGAAAAATCAAATCAATAAAATTAGAAATGAAAATGGAGAGATCACAACAGACAACTCAGAAATACAAAGGATCATAAGAGACTACTATCAGCAATTATATGCCAATAAAATGGACAACTTGGAAGAAATGGACAAATTCTTAGAAAAGTACAACTTTCCAAAACTGAACCAGGAAAAATAGAAAATCTTAACAGACCCAACACAAGCATGGAAATTGAAACCGTAATCAGAAATCTTCCAGCAAACAAAAGCCCAGGTCCAGATGGCTTCACAGCTGAATTCTACAAAAACTTTAGAGAAGAGTTAACACCTATCCTATTCAAACTCTTCCAGAAAATTGCAGAGGAAGGTAAAGGTCCAAACTCATTCTATGAGGCCACCATCACTCTAATACCAAAATCTGACAAAGATGCCACACACACACAAAAAAAACACAACAAACTATAGGCCAATATCACTGATGAACATAGATGCAAAAATCCTTAACAAAATTCTAGCAGTTAGAATCCAGCAACACATTAAAAAGATCATACATCATGACCAAGTGGGCTTTATCCCAGGGATGCAAGGATTCTTCAATATCCACAAATCAATCAGTGTAACACACCACATTAACAAATTGAAAAATAAAAGCCATATGATTATCTCAATAGATGAAGAGAAAGCCTTTGACAAAAGTCAACATCCATTTATGATAAAAACTCCCCAGAAAACAGGAAGAGAAGAAACATATCTCAACATAATAAAAGCTATATATGACAAACCTATAGCAAACATTATCCTTAATGGTGAAAAATTGAAAGCATTTCCCTTAAAGTCAGGAACAATACGAGTGTGCCCACTTTCACCACTACTATTCAACATAGTTTTGGAAGTTTTGGCCACAGCAATCAGAGCAGAAAAAGAAATAAAAGGAATCCAATTTGGAAAAGAAGAAATAAAACTCTCTTTTTGCAGATGACATGATCCTCCACATAGAAAACCCTAAAGACTCCACCAGAAAATTACTAGAGCTAATCAATGAATATAGTAAAGTTGCAGGATATAAAATCAACACACAGAAATCCCTTGCCTTCCTATACACTAGCAATGAGAAAATAGAGAAATTAAGGAAACAATTCCATTCACCATTGCAACAAAAAGAATAAAATACTTAGGAATATATCTACCTACAGAAACAAAAGACCTCTATATAGAAGACTATAAAACACTGGTGAAATAAATCAAAGAGGACACTAATAGATGGAGAAATATACCATGTTCGTGGATCAGAAGAACCAATATGGTGAAAATGAGTATACTATCCAAAGCAATCTATAGATTCAATGCAATCCCTATCAAGCTATCAATGGTATTTTTCAAATACCAAAGCTATAACAAATAACTTCACAGTTTGTACGGAAATACAAAAAGCCTCAAATAGCCAAAGCAATCTTGAGAAAGAAGAATGGAACTGGAGGAATCAACCTGCCTGACTTCAAGCTCTACTACAAAGCCACAGTCATCAATATAGTATGGTACTAGCACAAAGACAGAAATATAGATCAATGGAACAAAATAGAAAGCCCAGAGATAAACCTACGTACCTATGGACACCTTATCTTTGACAAAGGAGGCAAGAATATACAATGGAGAAAAGATAATCTCTTTAACGAGAGATGATGGGAAAACTGGTCAGTTCAGTTCAGTTGCTCAGTCGTGTCCGACTCTGCAACCCCATGAATCGCAGCACTCCAGGCCTTCCTGTTCACCACCATCTCTCGGAGTTCACCCAGACCCACATCCATCGAGTCAGTGATGCCATCCACCCATCTCATCCTCGGTCGTCCCCTTCTCCTCCTGCCCCCAATCCCTCCCAGCATCAGAGTCTTTTCCAATGAGTCAACTCTTCGCATGAGGTGGCCAAAGTACTGGGGTTTCAGCCTTAGCATCATTCCTTCCAAAGAAATCCCAGGGCTGATCCCCTTTAGAATGGACTGGTTGGATCTCCTTACACTCCAAGGAACTCTCAAGAGTCTTCTCCAATACCACAGTTCAAAGGCATCAATTCTTGGCACTCAGCTTTCTCCACAGTCCAACTCTCACATCCATACGTGACCACTGGGAAAATCGTAGACTTGACTAGACAGAATTTTGTTGGCAAAGTAATGTCTCTGCTTTTCAATATGTTATCTAGGTTGGTCATAACTTTTCTTCCAAGGAGTAGCATCTTTTAATTTCACGGCTGCAGTTACTATCTGCAGTGATTTCGGAGTCCCCCAAAATAAAGTCTGACACTGTTCCCACTGTTTCCCCATCTATTTCCCATGAAGTGATGGGACCAGATGCCATGATCTTCGTTTTCTGAATGTTGAGCTTTAAGCCAACTTTTTCATTCTCCTCTTTCACTTTCATCAAGAGCCTTTTTAGTTCCTCTTCACTTTCTGCCATAAGGGTGGTGTCATCTGCATATCTGGGGTTATTGAGATTTCTCCTGGCAATCTTGATTCCAGCTTGTGCTTCTTCCAGCTCAGCATTTATCATGAAGTACTCTGCATATAATTAAATAAGCAGGGTGACAATATACAGCCTTGACGTACTCCTTTTTATTACAGAAATGCAAATCAAAACCAAAATGAAATATCACCTCACGTGTGTCAGAATGGCCATCATCAAAAGTCCACAAACAATAAATGCTGGAGAAGGTATGGGGAAAGGGAACCTTCTTGTACTGTTGGTGGGAATGTAAATTGATACAGCCACTATGGAAGACAGTGTGGAGATTCCTTAAAAAACTGGGAATAAAACCACCTTATGATCCAGCAGTCCCACTACTAGGCATATACCCTGAGGAAACCAGGGTTGAAAAAGACACACGTATCCCATTGTTCATTGCAGCGCTATTTACAATAGCTAGCACATGGAAGCAACCTAGATGCCCATCGACAGATGAATGAATAAAGAATTTGTGGTACATATACACTATGGAATATTATTCAGACATAAAAAAGGAAAGCATTTAGTCAGTTCTGATGAGGTGGATGAACCTAGAACATATTATACAGAGTGAAGTGAGTCAGAAAGAAAAAGATAAATATTTTATACTAATGCACATATGTGGAATCTAGAAAAATGGTTCTGAAGTATTTATTTACAGGACAGCAATGGAGAAACAGACATAGAGAATAGATTTATGGACATGGAGAGATAGGAGAAGAGAGTGAGATGTATGGAAAGAGTAACATGGAAACTTATGTTGCCATGTGTAAAATAGATAGCCAACAGGAAGTTGCTGTATGGCTCAGGAAACTCAAACAGGGCTCTGTATCAACCTAGAGGGGTGGGATGGGGAGGGAGACAGGAGGGAAGGTTCAAAAGGGAGGGGGTATATGTAAAGCTACAGTTGATTCATGTTGAGGTTTGACAGAAAACAATGAAGTTCTGTAACGAAATTATCCTTCAATTTAAAAAAAATTAAAAAAGAAGAAGAAAAGAAGATGTGGTAAGAATACAGAAGAGCTATCCAAAAGAGATCTTTCTTCATGACCCAGATAATCACGATGGTGTGATCACTCACCTAGAGCAAGACATCCTGGAATGTGAAGTCAAGTGGGCCTTAGAAAGAATCTCTAAGAACAAAGCTAGTGGAGGTGATGGAATTCCAGTTGAGCTGTTTCAAATCCTGAAAGATGATGCTGTGAAAGTGCTGCACTCAACATGCCAGCAAATTTGCAAAACTCAGCATTGGCCACAGGACTGGAAAAGGTCAGTTTTCATTCCAATCCCCAAAAAGACAATGCTAAAGAATGCTCAAGTTACCACACAATTGCACTCATCTCACACACTAGTAAAGTAATGCTCAAAATTCTCCAAACCAGGCTTCAGCAATACGTGAACCGTGAACTTCCAGATGTTCAAGCTGGATTTAGAAAAGGCAGAGGAACCAGAGATCAAATTGCCAACATCCACTGGATCATCGAAAAAGCAAGAGAGTTCCAGAAAAACATCTACTTCTGCATTACTGACTATGCCAAAGCCTTTGACTGTGTGGATCACAGCAAACTGGAAAATTCTGAAGGAGACTGGAATACCAGACCTCCTAACCTGCCTCTTGAGAAACCTGTATTCAGGTCAGGAAGCAACAGTTAGAACTGGACATGGAACAACATATAGGTTCCAAATTGGAAAAGGAGTACTTCAAGGCTATATATTGACACCCTGCTTCTTTAACTTATATGCAGAGTACATCATGAGAAACGCTGGGCTGAAAAGCACAGGTGGAATCAAGATTGCTGGGAGAAATATCAATAACCTCAGATATGCAGATGACCCCACCCTTATGGCAGAAAGCAAAGAACTAAAAAGCCTCTTGATGAAAGTGAAAGAGGAGGATGAAAAAGTTGGCTTAAAGTTCAACATTCAGAAAATGAAGATCATGGCATCTGGTCCCATCACTTCATGGCAAGTATATAATGGCATCGGCACTGAGCAGGCTTCTGCGGCCTCCAAAAAGGCCTCTGGCAGATACAGGACACTGCCGTCCTCACGATGGTCCAAGCTCACGGGGTTTCGGCCAAGACTGGAGTTCAGCATGTGTGATGGGACACCGGTGGCGTTACCAGAAAATCCGAATAGGAAAAGACACTGCGGCTGGGGCCAAAGGCCTGCGTTCCAGCTCACGATATGGCACTCACTGAATAACCCTGGCAAGGGCATTGACCTTCCCAGTTTTGTTCTCTCAGGTAGACAATGAGGGCAGCATTATCAGTGGACATTTGTGTGCAAGATGTGGAGCCAAGGGCCCTGCGGCCTTAGGATAAATGAACGGTCTGGCTGCCTGGGGGCCTCTGGAGGAGTTCTCCACAGTCCACGGAGACTACGGTTTTCCCTGTCCCAACGAGGTGTCTTCTTGTAGCCACAATTTGTTAACCAAATTCAGCCAGACTAATCTATAAACCAGCATGAACATGAAAGGTCAGGGTCCCTGGGAATGGACAGTGGTATTCTTTGGCGAGGACAGAGTGGCCTGTGTAGGCAAGCTATTTTGGAAATTCAGTCAGATTGTCGTCAGGTGGGAATAGAATTCAAATATATCAAGTCTCACACACATGAATGAGCTCCATTCTGAGAGCATGTTTGTAAGACCACATTGTTCATAAGTCCAAAAAAGTGAGCCTAGGTACCCAGCTAGCACAATTGGTTCTAGAGTACTCCACTGTAACAGGCTTACAATACTTGCCATACAAATAATACATGAAAGAACAGACACACACAATAGAAGGCTGCTAGTCTGTCACTGTGCTTAGTCGCTCAGTCGTGTCTGACTGTCTGCAGTGCTATGGACTGCAGGCTGCCAGGCTCCTCTGTCCATGAGATTCTCCAGGCAAGAATACTGAAGTGGGGTGCCATTCACTTCGCCAGGGGATCTTCCCAACACAGGGATCGAATCCACATCTCCTGCGTTGTAGGCAGATTCTCTGTTGTCTGAGATGCTAGGAAAGCCCTGGTTTTTCAGTACAGTACCTTGAAAAGTACAGAAGTGCAGTACAGCCGCTGGCGCTTCTGAGCAATGCCAGCTCCATCACCACCGCTGGCGCTTCTGAGCAATGCCAGCTCCATCACCACCGCTGACGCTTCTGAGCAATGCCAGCTCCATCACCACCGCTGACGCTTCTGAGCAATGCCAGCTCCATCACCACCGCTGACGCTTCTGAGCAATGCCAGCTCCATCACCACCGCTGACGCTTCTGAGCAATGCCAGCTCCATCACCACCGCTGACGCTTCTGAGCAATGCCAGCTCCATCACCACCGCTGACGCTTCTGAGCAATGCCAGCTCCATCACCACCGCTGACGCTTCTGAGCAATGCCAGCTCCATCACCACCGCTGACGCTTCTGAGCAATGCCAGCTCCATCACCACCGCTGACGCTTCTGAGCAATGCCAGCTCCATCACCACCGCTGACGCTTCTGAGCAATGCCAGCTCCATCACCACCGCTGACGCTTCTGAGCAATGCCAGCTCCATCACCACCGCTGACGCTTCTGAGCAATGCCAGCTCCATCACCACCGCTGACGCTTCTGAGCAATGCCAGCTCCATCACCACCGCTGACGCTTCTGAGCAATGCCAGCTCCATCACCACCGCTGACGCTTCTGAGCAATGCCAGCTCCATCACCACCGCTGACGCTTCTGAGCAATGCCAGCTCCATCACCACCGCTGACGCTTCTGAGCAATGCCAGCTCCATCACCACCGCTGACGCTTCTGAGCAATGCCAGCTCCATCACCACCGCTGACGCTTCTGAGCAATGCCAGCTCCATCACCACCGCTGACGCTTCTGAGCAATGCCAGCTCCATCACCACCGCTGACGCTTCTGAGCAATGCCAGCTCCATCACCACCGCTGACGCTTCTGAGCAATGCCAGCTCCATCACCACCGCTGACGCTTCTGAGCAATGCCAGCTCCATCACCACCGCTGACGCTTCTGAGCAATGCCAGCTCCATCACCACCGCTGTCACACTTGCTTGTGGACACCCTGGGCTGGAAATAAAGACACTGTGCTAGTTACGCTATGCAGTACTGTAAATTAAAGTACACAGAAACGCAGCCACTCGCAGAGGATGCACACGGGACAGTGCACATCAGACGCGTGCCCTGATGTGACTGAACATGCGAGCACAGGTCCACATCTTTGAAAGTTTCCACCTTGAAGGTTCGTCTGTAGGGGACTTACATGGCTTGCATTTCAGAGCCTCAGGTTCAGGGAAGCCTGATGCATCTTTTTCTGCAACAGGACTATCACCTCCTCTGGCTTGTACAGTAACCTTCTTTAGCATTGACCCAGTCATTGGCAAATATCTTTCCTCAAACTTGCTATTTATGCATGTCTGGGATTCAATCGACCTTCATAAATCAACTTCGCATACATATCTCTATCACTATGCATTGTATTGATTTTTCAGTGCAACTCTCAGAGGGCAACTTTAAAAAAAAAAAAAAAAAAACAACCTCTTCAGGGAGCAATTCATCCTTAACACTGCCTGACAGGGTTACTGCAGAGTTTAAATGACATTGTTAAACTGATAAACATTGCGTGTATTACTCTTCACATTATTCAACCAGTAGAATCAACATGGAATCCAGTAGACAGTAATGGGCTTTTGTAAGTAGAGAGGCTTCATAATCAATGAGGTAGAAGAACACTTTTAAAAATTCCTATTTTGTTGAGGAGTTAAAGGACGTTTATAATTATGAATAGAAGGGCTTATGTGATGTTAGTTTTTCAAGCTAAATTCTGTGCTTCAGACATACAGAACAGACAAACTGATACCAAAGGGGAAAGAGAAGGGTGGGAGAAATTGGGAGATGGGAATGAGACATATATGCATACTACTGATGCTGTGCGTCAGAGAGATTACCAATGGAAGCATGCTACGCAGCACGGGGAACTCTACTGCGTGCTCCGGGTGACCTGAATGGGAAGGAGTCCAAGAGGGAGGGGTTTGTGTATGTGTGGGCTTCCCTGGTGGCTCAGCCATAAAGAGTCAGTCTGCAACACAGAAACCACAAGTTCGATCCCTGGGTTGGGAAGATCCCCTGGAAAAGGAAATGCCAACCCACTACAGTATTCTTGCTTGGGAAATCCCATGGACAGAGGAGCCTGGTGGGCTACAGTCCATGGGGTTGCAAAGAGTCTGACACGACCTGTAGACCAAACAACGACAACGTGCGTGCGTGTGGCTGATTCACTTTGCTGTACACTAGAGATTAACACGCCACTGCAAACCAGTCACGTGCCAATACAAGTTAATGAAAAGGACAAATTCTGTATAAAGCCAGATTACTGTTGATCAAGTTATAAATTGATCTTAAAAGCACTGTGAAGAATTTTATTAGGAATTGTCAAATCTAGTAGAAGGGGAACAAAACATTTATAAATTTGGGCTTGTTGACCATATCATATAATTTTTAAAAGCCACATTTAAGGAAATAGGACTAATCTGGAAGTTGGGAGACTTAGATGACTTTGGCCAAGTCTCTCTCTATGATTCAAGTTTCCTCACCTATAAAAAGAGGACCATATTAGTTAATTCTGTCTATATTGCAGCTTTAAAACTATTTTGATAAAAGTAAATCGGGATTCTTGAGGATAGAGGAAACAGGAATCAGATAACTTTTAAAAATGTGAACGTTTTGGAGAGAAATAAAGAGAGAAGAGCTCCATTTTTGTAGAAGGGAGATCACTAATTTATATTCCAGGAAGTTACTGTCTAACATTTTCAATTTTGTGACACTAAAATGGAAGGAAAATCCTGGAGGAAAAGTCTGGAGGAAGTCCCTCATAACGGTGAACCATCATCCCTGTTTGCGTGGAAGTCTTTTCCAGAAAGAAGGGCTTTCACTATTAAATAGAGGAACGTCCTAGACAAAATGGAGCAATGGTCTCCTCACTTGTTCTATTGGTATTTGTCTTCGTCTTTTCTGCTGTAACAAAGATACCATAAACTGGGTGCATTAAACCACAGGCGCTTGGTTTCCCAGTTCTGGAGGCTGGGAAGCCCAGTTTCAAGGCGGCTGCAGGTTTGGAGTCTGGTGAGAGCCTGCTCCCTAGTTCACAGACGCTGCTTCTCGCTGTGGCGGAAGGGGCAAGGGGGTGCTCAGAGCCCGGCTCACAAGGGCATCACCCTGTTCTTTAGGGCGGCACCCTCTTGACCTATCACCTCCTAAAGGTCTCATCTCCTAACAACACCCTCATGTTGGGGGATAGACTTCAGCACGCGCAGGCTGGGCAGACGCAGACACTGCCCGCGGCGGCAGCAGCGTTTCAGCCGAGGCCGCCCACGGCGGGAGGAGTTGCCACCGACAAACGCCAAAGGAAGCGCCTGCGGATGTGTGTGCTCAGGCGCCTGACTCCCTGGGACCCCGTGGGCTCCAGCCTGCCAGGCTCCCCTGTCCGTGGAATTTTCCAGGCAATAGTGCTAGAGTAAGTTGCCGTTTCCCTCTCCAGAGAAACTTCCTGACCCAGGGATCGAACCTGTATCTCCTACATTGTCAGGTAGATTCTTCACCACTGTGCCACCAGGGAAGCCCACTCCATGGCCAGTGCTTCTGAAAGGTACCATCCCAACGAGGAGAACAGCTTCAGAGTCCCTGGCAGGGGACTATGCCAACTGCCTAAGGTACAAACAAGTTTCTTCCTAGTATTATGTATCCAGTTATTTGTTCATTCATGTCTTTGGTGTTATTAAGAACCTTCTCTGTGTGAAGCACATTGCTCGTTGCTGGGAACACAAATAAGCAATAGAACAGAAACACCTCCTCCATGAAATTTATTTAAAATTTTTAGAATGCCTTGTTTTTAAAATGGTCTTCCCACTCATCCTCCAGAGTGCTGTCCTGAAAACATAGACACATCTTGGTCCTGAGCCCAGGGCCCAGTGCTCAGCGGGCACTCAGTAAATATTTGGTGATTGAGTTTCTATTATCTCCTTTGCTCTTTTTGCCCACCTTAAAAAAAAAAAAAAAAAAAAAACACCCTCTTTTCTCTTCTTTGTCTCAAAGGATTCCACTAATACTTTTTCTTTAGGACTCAGAGCACTTGGCAAACATTTTCCAAGACCTTTGCAGCCTGTCTCTGAAACAGATGAGACACGCCCTGAGAGCAGTTGCATCCATCCTGGCTGTGGTCTCTTTTGTTCTCTTTTCCTACTACTGCTGGTTCATTTCAGCTTCCACAACAGGTCAAGACACAGTTTAATAGCCCTCATGGCTCATTTTGGGCATCTTCAGGGCAGTAGTCTCAGGAAATACATGGACTTCAAAGATACTTATTGGAGGCTAATTCAGATCAAAGCAAGCAGCGCAGTAAATACAGCAAGTTTAGGCCTCTAGTTCCACAGCACAGGCCAGAAATGTCTCCCGAGGACACAAGCTGGAAAGACCCACCTGGAGTTGTAATTTTCCAGTCCTTCTGGAGATTAAGGTGAGGTCATAGCTGTGGATTCCATTTTGGAGTTTGGCAGCAGGCAGGGATCTTGGAATTTAACTCTGTCCAAATATGACTACACTGAAAATAGGACAAAATAGTAAGACATTTATGACGCGACTATTTGCTGTTTGCATAACGTCTGGAATTGAAGAGCTAAAAATATTACCCATTAAAAAAAATCCTTACTTAATTCCCATCACATTTCAGTGAGATAGATGAGTATGTTCATTATTTTTTTAGTAAGAAGGAAAACTGAACCCCTTAGTAATTATCGAGGGTCACACATCAAATTAACAACAGCAGTATAATCCCATAGAAAGATAGCACATCATAAGACGTTTCTTGGTCTCAGCAGGTATCTGACATTTGAAACTATCTGTGCTGCTGGACATTACTTTGATTCTAGGATTACAAACCAAAAAGGTGCACTATTTTGTCCTATTTACTTATCATTGATCCCTGTGACCTGATATCTGCACAGTTAGTATCTTAAGCTTGTGTGTCTGTGTGCTAAGTCACTTCAGTTGTGTCTGACTCTTTGCGACATTGTAGACTGTACACTGCCAGGCTCCTCCGTCCACGGGATTTTCCAGGCAAGAGTACTGAAGTGGGTTGCCATTGCCTTCTCCCATCTTAAGCTTGCTGCTGCTGCTGCTGCTAAGTCGCTTCAGTCGTGTCCGACTCTGTGCGACCCCACAGACAGGAGCCCAACAGGCTCCCCTGTCCCTGGGATTCTCCAGGCAAGAACACTGGAGTGGGATGCCATTTCCTTCTCCATTGTGTGAAAGTGAAAAGTGAAAGTGAAGTCGCTCAGTCGCATCCGACTTCTAGCGACCCCATGGACTGCAGCCTACCAGGCTCCTCCATCCACGGGATTTTCTAGGCAAGAGTACTGGAGTGGCTTGCTATTGCCTTCTCCATCTTAAGCTTAGATCTGCCTAAATGATTACTCCAAATTAGGCAGGCGACTTGTGGAGAAATGTGCCTTTCTGTAGTTGGGCAAACTCCTGCACATGGGCAGGGAATGTCTTTAAACTTAGAAATAACAATTGGGAAATTAATTGTCTTGAGAATAAAGCAATAAATGAGCCAGTCTTTCTTGATGCAGGGGTGTGTGTGTATGTGTGTGTGTGTGTGTGTGTATGTGACCATGGGAGTGGATGTGTGTCTGTTATTTACTAGATTCTGGTATAGGTCATTAGGAACTCAAGAAAAAAAAAAAAATTAAACCACAATTTTCCAGGGTCTTAATGGGAAAGATGGAGTAGCAAGCAATTAAAGGCAGTAATCCTTTCTAGCTACTACTTGGGAAATACACATTCTTAGAAAAAGCTATCTCTTTCTGTATCTGTCTTTCCATCTTAGAGTTAATACATTCACATGGTTAAAATAATCAAAGTGCAAAAATGTTCATAGTTACCATTCTCCTTCCTCTTCCTTGTCTCCCCTCCCCCAATCCACCAGCACCCCTTAGCCATAGGTAATTAGCCTTCTTAATTTCTTACATATCCAGATTTTCAGAGTTTTATTAATAAAAAATTTATATGAAGCCAGTTAAAACACGATTTCTTCCTTCCTTCCTTTTGCACGGTAGATAATACGCTATAATCTTTAGGTTGTTTCTGTCACCGACAGAGGCACTTGGTGGCCTTGCCTCCTTGGCAGGATATGGAGAGCGCCGTCATATTTTCCCCAGCTGTGTGGTACTTCGCGGCTGAGATCAGGATTTTTCAAATTTTGATATACGTTGGAATTACCTGAAGGGTGTGTCAATGTATTGATGAACAGATTAACTCTCCCCGTCTCTGATTCAAGAGGTCTGGGGTGTGGTGAGAGAATCTGCATTTCCTATAAGTTTTGGGGAGATGCTGATTCTGTCATCAAAGACCAGACTTTGACAACTACCGTTCTGGAAGTGTCATAGTATATTTAGCCTGTATTACACTTGGTTCAGGCAAATTACCCTGGAACTCCCCAGTAGGTGGAATACACCAAATGCTTCATGCTTCAACTCACAGAGTTGATACTGCCATTGTTCATGTCTTAATATTTTATAGTTGTGTTCAGATGCTCAGTCATGGCTGACTGTCTGTGACCCCACAGACTGTAGCCCACCAGGCTCGTCTCTCCATGGGATTCTCCCGACAAGAATACTGGTGGGTGTTGTCATGACTTCCTCCAGGGGATCTTCCTGACCCAGGGATTGAACCCCAGTCTCCTGCGTCTCCTGCATTGGCAGGCGGATTCTTTACCACTAGTGCCATCTGGGAAGCCTAGTATTTTGCAGAGTTTTCATCAAATTTTATACTGTTTTCATCAAAAATAGTTTATCTCATAAATCATTAACATTGTGATGTTAGAAGACAGAGATGAAGATAAACAAAAGTTGTTGTCGATGCTTTAAGGTATCATCTTCATGAAATTTTAATACTAAAGGAAATCATGCATCTCTGTACTTACTACAATTGTTTCATTTTACCTAGATCTAAATCTCATCAAATTTAAGGTATAAAGATATGCTTACATTCAGTAAAAGAAAAATATATATAGTTTTTAGCCTGTGGACTGATTAAAGGGATTCTTTTAACTGTTTGCTGTTTCAAGCTATGCCACAATGGATATTTTTGTTCATATACCATTTCATATAGGTATAGGTATTTCTGTAGGATGAATTTCTGAAAGTAGATTTTATGGGTTGAGAGTTATATAAATATGTAGTTTTGATATATCGTGCCAAATTGGTGGTTGTTCCACCTTTTACTTCTGCCAGCAATGATATATGAACGTGCCTTTTACACCATGCCAAAAGAGTCTGAGGAAATGGCAACCCACTCCAGTGTTCTTGCCTGGAGAATCCCAGGGACGGGGGAGCCTGGTGGGCTGCCGTCTATGGGGTCACACAGAGTGTGACACGACTGAAGTGACTTAGCAGCAAAAGAGTCTGATAGGCAAAAAATAGTTTAATTTACATTTATATCTTCATATAGTTAAGGCTCATTTGTATTGCTTTTCTGAAATTTAGTCTTGAGAAAATTACCTAATCATTCTAGATCTCAGTTTATTTGTAAAATGAGGACATTAGCAATACTTGGGAATTAGGAATCCAAATTGCTATGACTCCAAACATCATCTTTGATTTTCAATAATCAAGTAAATTTCATTTTCTTTCATCACAGTTTCATTTGTCCACTTATTTGTTGATGAGATAATTATTCAGTATACTAAGTGCTGGGAATAAAGAGGCTAGTTGGGTTAGTCAGTAGCATTAATCCTTAAGGAGTAGGAATGGAAGAAGGACCACTCTGATTTTCTAGTTTAACTCTGAGGTGAGAGAAGAACCTCATTCCTTCAAATCTGTTCATTCCAAACCCTGGAGAACAATACAAATGTTTCCCTCATGTTTCCACTAGCTAACTTTCTCTGTATTAGTTCTCTCATCTCGTCCTCTGTTGATCACGGCGTTTGTGGTTTGGACTCTTCTTTGTCTCAAATGAGGATTTATTTGGGTCCATGCTGTGTGTGCTTGCCAATTTAATGTTGCATCCACTACCACATAATTCTCAATGAGAGAGTCAGAGGTTAACAGAAAAGTTACATAGAGGAAATATGTCTTACGCTATAACTTTAAGAGTATGTTCTCAAGGACTGTTTGTGGAGACACTCAGAAAATATTATTAAGAGAGGATGCGGAACATCTAAAGATATAACAAGTGTCCTTTCTGTTATTTTTAAACAGATAAAATTATCTACCTCAGATCAGTTCAATTCAGTTTATTTCAGTTGCTCAGCCGTGTCCGACTCTTTGCAACCCCATGAACTGCAGCACATCAGGCCTCCCTGTCCATCACCAACTCTGGAGTTCACTCAAACTGAAGTCCATCGAGTCAGTGATGCCATCCAGCCATCTCATCCTCTGTCGTCCCCTTCTCCTTCTGCCCCCAATCCCTCCCTATCCATCTATAAATCCATCTATTTATCATCTATCTATCCTATTTATTTGGCTGTGCAATTTTATGTTTTTTAATTTTTAATTTATTTTTTAAAATAAATTTATTTATTTTATAGAGTCTGATAGGCAAAAAATAGTTTAATTTACATTTATATCTTCATATAGTTAAGGCTCATTTGTATTGCTTTTCTGAAATTTAGTCTTGAGAAAATTACCTAATCATTCTAGATCTCAGTTTATTTGTAAAATGAGGACATTAGCAATACTTGGGAATTAGGAATCCAAATTGCTATGACTCCAAACATCATCTTTGATTTTCAATAATCAAGTAAATTTCATTTTCTTTCATCACAGTTTCATTTGTCCACTTATTTGTTGATGAGATAATTATTCAGTATACTAAGTGCTGGGAATAAAGAGGCTAGTTGGGTTAGTCAGTAGCATTAATCCTTAAGGAGTAGGAATGGAAGAAGGACCACTCTGATTTTCTAGTTTAACTCTGAGGTGAGAGAAGAACCTCATTCCTTCAAATCTGTTCATTCCAAACCCTGGAGAACAATACAAATGTTTCCCTCATGTTTCCACTAGCTAACTTTCTCTGTATTAGTTCTCTCATCTCGTCCTCTGTTGATCACGGCGTTTGTGGTTTGGACTCTTCTTTGTCTCAAATGAGGATTTATTTGGGTCCATGCTGTGTGTGCTTGCCAATTTAATGTTGCATCCACTACCACATAATTCTCAATGAGAGAGTCAGAGGTTAACAGAAAAGTTACATAGAGGAAATATGTCTTACGCTATAACTTTAAGAGTATGTTCTCAAGGACTGTTTGTGGAGACACTCAGAAAATATTATTAAGAGAGGATGCGGAACATCTAAAGATATAACAAGTGTCCTTTCTGTTATTTTTAAACAGATAAAATTATCTACCTCAGATCAGTTCAATTCAGTTTATTTCAGTTGCTCAGCCGTGTCCGACTCTTTGCAACCCCATGAACTGCAGCACATCAGGCCTCCCTGTCCATCACCAACTCTGGAGTTCACTCAAACTGAAGTCCATCGAGTCAGTGATGCCATCCAGCCATCTCATCCTCTGTCGTCCCCTTCTCCTTCTGCCCCCAATCCCTCCCTATCCATCTATAAATCCATCTATTTATCATCTATCTATCCTATTTATTTGGCTGTGCAATTTTATGTTTTTTAATTTTTAATTTATTTTTTAAAATAAATTTATTTATTTTAATTGGAAGTTAATTACTTTACAATATTGTATTGGTTTTGCCACACATCAACATGTATATGCCACAGGTATACACATGTTCCCCATCCTGAACCCCCCTCCCTCCTCTCTCCCTATACCATCCCTCTGGGTCATCCCAGTGCACCAGCCCCAAGCATCCGGTATCATGCATTGAACCTGAGCTGGCAACTCGTTTCATATATGATACTATACATGTTTCAATGCCATTCTCCCAAATCATCCCACCCTCTCCCTCTCCCACAGAGTCCAAAAGACTGTTCTATACATCTATGTCTTGTATTTATACATCATTAAAACCAATTTTAGACTGTTTTGGCTACCATTCATGACACCATTGGGTGGACAAGCCATTTGATTATTTATTCTCTGATTATTAGACATTTGGGCTTGTATGCTGCTGCTGCTGCTGCTGCTGCTAAGTCGTTTCAATTGTGTCCGATTCTGTGCGACCCCATAGACGGCAACCCGCCAGGCTCCCCCGTCCCTGAGATTCTCCAGGCAAGAATACTGGAGTGCGTTGCCATTTCCTTCTCCAATGCATGAAAGTGATAAGTGAAAGTGAAGTCGCTCAGTGTCTGACTCTTAGCGACCCCATGGACTGCAGCCCACCAGGCTCCTCCATCCATGAGATTTTCCAGGCAAGAGAACTGGAGTGGGTTGCCATTGCCTTCTCCATTGGGCTTGTATATTTTTAAGCAAACAAATGCAATTTTGAAAGAAGTAAACTAAATTACAAACAGAGTTTATCTTGAATAATAGGAAATGGGCAAATACAATCTTTGTATTAAAAAACAAAAACAAAAACCCAGTTGTAACAACGATATTTTAGCTAACATTGTAACAATAATGGTTCACATCTGCTCAGCACTCTTGCACCCAGCAACGTGTGAGAGAGTAAGTCTGGCATGCTTTTTGTTCTGGGCTGCTGAGTTCGCCAAAGGCCACACCATGAAGTCTATACTGTTATCAGCGCTCTTTGACATGTAGAGAGGAATTTTGTGTTTCTACAGAAAATAATAGCACACCCTTATGGCTTATCAGTTTCTGACTGTTTCTTGTCTTTGAGCTATTTTGAACTTCTTTGTAAATTGCAGACAACAAATGGATGCAAACTCTGACTTCTCTGGCAGAGATTGAGTCAACTTCTCTCTGTGTTTTTCTTGTTGTGGTTTAGTTGCTAAATTGTGCCTGACTCTTTGCAACCCCATGGTCTGTAGCCTGCCAGGCCCCTCTGTCCATGGGATTTCTCAGGCAAGAATATTGGAATTGATTGCCATTTCCTTCTCCAGGAGATCTTCCCATCCCAGGGATCAAACTGCTGTCTCCTGCATTAGTGACCCAATGGACTGTAGCCCGCCAGGCTCCTATGTTCATGGAGTTCTCCAGGCAATAATACTGCAGTGTGTTGCCATTTCTTCCTCCATTCTGCATTAGTAGGCAGATTCTTTACTGAGCCACCAGGGAAGCCCCTCTCTCTGTGTTACCTGCCTACAAATTGAACTGTGTCCAATCATCTTGCATAAATGATCAATCCTTACTTAATTTTTAGTTCTACTTTATGCCAATATATGGCTTCAAGCTTCCAAACTAACGTTTCTGGAACCAAGCAGGGCCCTCTGAGACTTCTCCAGGTACAAAGGCCCCTCTGTGTTCCTGACTCTTGCTTGTAGAAAAGCTGAAATCTCCCACGCCTTCCAGAGTCACAGAAAAGTAGACTTGAGCTATTAATGATGAGGACAGTAGAGTCACAGACTCGGTGTCTGATGAAAGAATGGGATCAACACTGTTGCTCATAATAATCTATACCTTTATGGGCATCAAAATAAATTTAGCTTCACTGCCTGTATATGTAACCAGGCAACTGAAATTGTCAGCAAAGACATGATCCAGACCCATGTCACCATCTTCCACTCTAAGAATACAGCTCCTTATGTCAGCATGAAGCATTTCCAGAAGATGGACCTTTGCCCTTAATCCCTAGAAATGGAACAATGTCTGACAAGGGGAGATTTGTAAAAAGTTCTTTTGCTCCCTTTCCTGCTTGTTTATTTCTGTTCCTTTTAAGCCTTAATCCTAAAAATAAGATCATTAAGCAACAGTTAACCTAACTCATAAATTTTCTTTACTGAATGTACTCAATGTCTTGCCTAAACCTGTTGATTCCTTTCCTGGATTAAAAGGAGTAAGAATAAAGAACTAAGTCGTTAAAGATTGATTCACTCTCCATGTGGGCAAAACAACATTCAAAGGAAGATCAGGAAAAGTCAGCAGATCTATACGTAATGAAAAAATGACAAGAAATTTGACCTCATACATTAACGGTTAACTGAGATTGTTTCTCCTTTATCCCTTTAAAAGTTGTTTAAAAACTTTAAAATTGTTTCTCCTTTATCCCTAAAAGCCAAGCAGAATCTTTGGTGTTGGTCTCTGGACATGAGCCCACCTTCTCCCCAGATTCCACTTTTCTGAATAAAGCATCTTTCCTTTCTACTGACACTTGCCTCTTGACTGTTGGCTTAAGAGTAATGAGCAGCCAAACTTGAGTTCAGTAACATTTCCAATTTTTTCTCTTTCCTCTGACTTGGAGTCATCAAGACCTAAAACCTGAGCACTCAGATTCCCATCAGCCATCTAGGTGGCCTTTCCAAGGATTTGAAGAACCTCTGTGAGCGGAAGCCTGATGATTTGCTGTATATCTGGAAGGACTTCTCACTGCAGTGAGCCATGCATGAAGTGGGTTTCTCCATGGACAAGCCACTGTCTGGGCCTTTATACTCAGGTCACAAACCAACAGATAACCAAGACTGCTCATTATCAAGAGCATTGAACCTTAGCTTCAAGAAACTGAGCAAGCAGTGCTAGAAAGCTGAAGCATATCTATCCATCATCCTCTCAGAATCCAGTGGGCTAGATCCCCTCAGGGTTCAATTCCTTACTACAACATCTTATACTGATATTTATTTTTCTTTCTAGGCACTGCTCTTAAAATCCTATCACATAGGAAATTACACAATGGATCTTTGTCACCACCCCTCAGTCGTGGCTGAACCGCTTTTGTAGGAACAATGTCAGCAAGAGTGCTCAGGAAGCTGTTGCTTAGACCCTGGTTCACGCTCTGTCTCCTCTGTGTTGTTCAGTGATGAGTGATTTCATTTATCTTGAATAAAGGAAAGTTTAACAGTATTGAAACTTACCTGAGCCCCATGAGCCTAGGAAACAGGGGGGCTAAGAAATCTCTTTACTCTTTTGTGTTCTGGGTAATGGCTTACTGCCAAGACCCACCCTTCTCCATATGGCTTAGATGAGACTCAAAGGTGAACCCCTTGTCTAACCTAGGAAAAGCTCAGACAACCCTTCTGATCATTATTCTTTATCTTATAAGTAAATGAGTTGAAATACTTGTCCTCATTGACCAAACTAAAGAAAACACGCATTGACTTGATGTGAGCAAACTAGACTCAGGTTCTTTGCTTCTTCCAGGCTCCTGAACCTTGGCCCTTCCTTGAGCACTGAAACATGGTGCACCCTCTCAGCTGTCCAGTCAGGCTACTGCTCCTCCGAACTTCTCACAGTCAGCCCTTCCCGCCATTATTTACTCCTTCTATAAAGGAGAAGATTTTTTCTGCCAACCTCTGTGATGCTGCATGAGTATGGTTTCAGTGTGTCTGCCCTCTGATGCCCTCTTGCAACACCTACCATCTTACTTGGGTTTCTCTTACCTTGGGTGTGGGGTATCTCTTCAAGGCTGCTCCAGCAAAGCACAGCTGCTGCTCCTTACCTTGGACGAGGGGTATCTCCTTACCGCTGCCGTTCCTGACCTTCAACGTGGCCCTCCTGTGCCTGAGCAGCCAGGGCTCCTCGGGTTGCTCCTCCTGGGCGCCAGCCCTGGCCTTGGGCGTGGGTGGCTCCTCCCAGCTGCTGCCCCTGGCCTCGGGCTTGGGGTGGCTCCTCAGAGTCACTGCCCCTGGACTCGAGCACGAGGTGGCTCCTCCCAGCTGCCACCGACCTCGGACACGGGGTAGCTCCTCTTGGTCACTGCCCCCGACCTCAGATACAGGGTAGCTCCTCTTCGCCATTCCTGCGCCATTGCAGCCTGGCACTCTAAGCTGCTGCCCCTGACCTCGGATGTGGGGCAGCTCCTCCCGGCCATGCTCAGTGCGCCGGTCCAGCTCCCGCAGCTAGTCAATCTAATCACACTAGGACCACAGCCTTGTCTAACTCAATGAAACTAAGCCATGCCCGCGGGGCCACCCAAGACGGGCGGGTCATGGTGGAGAGGGCTGACAGAACGTGGTCCACTGGAGAAGGGAATGGCAAGCCACTTCAGTATTCTTGCCTTGAGAACCCCATGAACAGTATGAAAAGGCAAAATGATAGGATACCAAAAAAGGAACTCCCCAGGTCAGTAGGTGCCCAATATGCTACTGGAGCTCAGTGGAGAAATAACTCCAGAAAGAATGAAGGGATGGAGCCAAAGCAAAACAGTACCTAGTTGTGCATGTGACTGGTGATAGAAGCAAGATCCGATGCTGTAAAGAGCAATACTGCATAGGAACCTGGAATGTCAGGTCCATGAATCAAGGCAAATTGGAAGTGGTCAAACAAGAGATTGCAAGGGTGAACGTCGACATTCTAGGAATCAGCGAACTAAAATGGACTGGAATGGGTGAATTTAACTCAGATGACCATTATATCTACTACTGCGGGCAGGAATCCCTCAGAAGAAATGGAGTAGCCATCATGGTCAACAAAAGAGTCCGAAATGCAGTACTTGGATGCAATCTCAAAAACGACAGAATGATCTCTGTTCGTCTCCAAGGAAAACCATCTAATATCACAGTTATCCAAGTCTATGCCCCAACCAGTAATGCTGAAGAAGCTGAAGT
>SJYT01053779.1:358012-395880 GCA_006410635.1 Cephalophus harveyi
CCCCTAGCTGCAGCTCCTCCCGAAGAGTAAACCGCGCCGGGCCTCCAGGGAGGCGGCTCCACCGGGAGGCGCCCGCCCCTCCTCTCGGGCCGCCGCTCCCGCGGCCTCCGCGCGCGTCGAGGGGAAGGCGCCTCCGGCGGCGCCCCGGTGCACGCCGCCCCGCGGGCTCGTCGGCAGCCACAGGGCCGGGAGGGGAGCGGAGGCGCCCCGGTGCACGCCGCCCCGCGGGCTCAGCAGCAGCGACAGGGCGGGGAGGGGAGCAGAGGCCGCGCCCCGGTGCACGCCGCCCTGCGGGCTCGTCGGCAGCCACAGGGCCGGGAGGGGAGCAGAGGCCGCGCCCCGGTGCACGCCGCTGTCTCTTATACACATCTAGATGTGTATAAGAGACAGGTTCACAGTTCATGTACTGTTGAAGCCTGGCTTGGAGAATTTTGAGCAGTACTTTGCTAGTGTGTGAGATGAGTGCAACTGTGCAGTAGTTTGAGCAGGGCCGGGAGGGGAGCGGAGGCGCCCCCCGCGTGAGGCTGCGCCCCGCGGGCTCAGCGGCAGCCCCGTCCTTCGGGCGCCCGGGAGCCGCGGCGGCGCGCGTTTCCGGCCCGAGCCCGCCGTCGGCGCGCCTCCCCCCGCTCCCCCGGCTCGTCGTCCACAGCGCGACCCCCGCCTCCCGGCCCTGGGTCCGGCCTCGCCGCGCCCTGAGCCCTGAAGTGACTCCACGAACGTCGAGCAGATCCGGGTTTCCCGGGCGGCCCCGCCGGGAGGGGACCCGCCCGCAGTGCGGGCAGGAGACGCCGCCGGCCTCCGGATCGGGAGGACGCTCCGGGGGGGAAAGGCTCACCCGCTCCAGCGTCCGCCCGGAGAGTTCCCTGGACAGGAGCCCGGCGGGCTGCCGTCCATGGCCTCACAGAGTCGGACACCCGAGTGAGGAACGCTTCATTTCCCAAGCCGCGGCTCCGCTGTGTGGAGGCAAGATCAGCGCTTTCTCACCTTTGGAGGCCCCTCCCCATTGCCCCGCCTCCAGACCCCAAAGGATCAAACTGAGTGCACTCATGGGCGTTGCCAGGGTTTCGGGTATGCACGTATCTGTGGTATACACCGCTGCAGGTGCGTATACTTACCTCCCGTACTGGATTCTGATCTTCTTCGAGGTTGATACCTAATGGATTTATTTTTATAGATCTAGGATACGGCAGGTAGTAAGTGCTTAACAGTTGTCTACTGGATGAATGAAGTTCTCATGCTGAAACCCCAGGATTTAATCGTTACTCAATAAGTAAAACTGAAGGCAGTTCACCAGGAGTCAGCTCAGTCCTAGGATGGGTCACCTGTCAGGGTGGAGGTGAGCAGGCCCTGGTTGGAGAGGTTTGGGCCTGCAGATGTCAGTTCATTTTGTAGGGAAGGTAAATGTAGACGAACAATAGCTCGTGGGAGGGTAGCTATTACTGGACAGGGGAGATAAACAGGATATTTGGGGAAAACATTGTTAGGTTAAGTGATATGAATGGAAAATGTATCAGATGTGTACCTATTTTGGGATAGAAATGAAATGCACTGAAATAGCCAGAAGTGGATGAGCATGAATCGGTGGGTGAGAGAACTCACGTTGTGGCTGGCAGGGGGCTGTTGTAGGTGCGGTGATGGCAGCGGGTCTGTGGCTCTGAGAGACTGTCAGCTGAATCAACAGGAGAGGGAGACAAAGGTGGCGTCTGGGGGCATTTGTGCAGAGAACAAAGGCTGCGATCATATTTTTCACTGTGCCAGGACTCTCCTCCCTCAATCTGAGGAACCTTCCTACTCCACACAGCAAAGTCTCAGTGATGATGAGCAATAAAGGTTCATGAATTTTCTATTTATTGGTGCTGTAGCAGCTGCTACAGTCAGAGGCTCACAGCTTAGTATCTCAGCTGTATACAACTTTCTGACCCAGCGTGTGGCTCTTATGAAAAATATTTCATAATGAAAATTTCTAAATAAACAAAAATAGGGAGATTGTACCCTTGTCCCTATGACCTACTTTCAACAAAATCGATGTTTTGGGTCCTTTTTGATGGACATAGTTTAGAGCAAATTCTAGGCTCACAGTGCCTCGCACATCTGTGCATCAGGACATCAACATGCATCTCTATCTGATAAGGATATTAAAAATAATATAATCACCAAGCCTTTATCACATCCAAGGTTGCTTTTAATATGCTTAAGGGACGGGCTCCCTCCCTTCCACCTCATCTCACTCCTCTATCAGGGGTTACATACTATTATTCCCAATTGTGCCTGAAGCTGTTGTCTTTCTGGGAGAAGAACCAGTCATTTTATCCGCTTTCCTTGTGCCAGCAGAGTCTTTTATTTGCAGAATACCATCTACAAAGAATGAAATTTCCTGTCCCAGCCTTTGTTCAGCTCACACCTGTTATTTTAAAGAGACGAGAGGTGCGTCCAGTCTGAAATGCATGTAGCATCATTTCTTTTTTTCTCTTAAATAATATTTTATTTTTAATATAAATTTATTTAAATTGGAGGCTAATTACTTTACAATATTGTATTGCTTTTGCCATACATCAACATGAATCCACCATTATTTCAAGTCTCACTCCTCCCTATTATGTCAAAAGGATTCACTTTAAAAAAATCCTAGCTTGAGAGTTCTTAGAGAAACACAAGCAAGGCAGGTATGCCAAGTGTTTACAGAGGCGCATGGAGTTGCCTGTTATGCTTTTCAGTTTGCTGGGAAATGAACTCATTCAGGTATACACACTATGTATATAAAATAGGTAGCTAGTAAGGATCTGCTCTATAGCACTGGGAACTCTACTCAGGACTCTATAAAGACCTATATTGGAAAAAAAAAAATCCACTAAAAAAACCCACTAAAAAGTGGGTATATGTATATATGTAACTGATTCACTTTGATGTACACCTGAAATTAACATTATAAATAAGCTATACTCCAATAAAAATTAAAAAAACATACTTTGTTGCTGAAAAATAACTATCCTCTGAAAAAAAAGAAGCTCCTTCACCTAGTGACTTTCCGAGGAGGTTGCGGTGGCGGCGTTCGTGGCCAGTTCCTGTCCTTGTCCTTTGCTGCCAGAGAAGGTCAAAGCCATGTGTCTGGAGTAGGATTCATCAACAGAGTGGATACAAGAAACTGTGGCCTTCAAGTATTTATGATCTACTTGGGAAGGTAAATTATTCATATATGTAAAGATCTAACTATGCAACTCAGCAGTGGCACAGGACTGGAAAAGTTCAGTTTTCATTCCAATCCCAAAGAAAGGCAATGCCAAAGAATGCTCAAACTACTGCACAGTTGCACTCATCTCACACACTAGCAAAGTACTGCTCAAAATTCTCCAAGCCAGGCTTCAACAGTACATGAACTGTGAACTTCCAGATGTTCAAGCTGGTTTTAGAAAAGGCAGAGGAACCAGAGATCAAATGACCAACATCCATTGGATCATTGAAAAAGCAAGAGAGTTCCAGAAAAACATCTACTTCTGCTTTATTGACTATGCCAAAGCCTGTGACTCTGTGGATCACAGTAAACTCTGGAAAATTCTGAAAGAGATGGGAATACCAGACCACCTGACCTGCCTCTTGAGAAACCTATATGCAGGTCAGGAAGCAACAGTTAGAACTGGACATGGAACAACAGACTGGTTCCAAATAGGAAAAGAAGTATGTCAAGACTGTATATTGTCACCCTGCTTATTTAACTTCTATGCAGAGTACATCGTGAGAAACTCTGGACTGGATGAAGCACAAGCTGGAATCAAGAGTGCTGGGAGAAATATCAATAACCTCAGATACACAGATGACACCACCCTTATGGCAGAAAGTGAAGAAAAACTAAAAAGCCTCTTGATGAAAGTGAAAGAGGAAAGTGAAAAAGTTAGCTTAAAGCTCAACATTCAGAAAAGAAAGATCATGGCAAATAGATGTGGAAACAGTGGCTGACTTTATTTTTTCTGGGCTCCAAAATCACTGCAGATGGTGACTGCAGCCATGAAATTAAAAGATGCTTGCTCCTTGGAAGGAAAGTTATGACCAACCTAGACAGCATATTAAAAAGCAGAGACTTTTTAATGTGACTTTGTTACTTTGCCAACAAAGGTCTGTCTAATTAAGGCTGTGGTTTTTCCTGTAGTCATGTATGGATGTGAGAGTTGGACTATAAAGAAAGCTGAGCACCGAAGAATTGATGCTTTTGAACTGTGGTGTTAAAAAAAAATCTTGAGAGTCCTTTGGACAGCAAGGAGATACAACCAGTCCATTCTAAAGGAGATCAGGTCTGAATGTTCATTGGAGGGACTGATGTTGAAGCTGAAGTTCCAATACTTTGGCCACTTGATGCAAAAAGCTGACTCATTTGGAAAGACCTTGATGCTGGGAAAGATTGAAGGCAGGAGGAGAAGGGGACGACAGAGGATGAGATGGTTGGATGGCATCACTGACTCAGTGGACATGAGTTTGGGTAAACTCTAGGAGTCTGTGATGGACAGGGAGGCCTGGTGTGCTGCAGACCATGGGGTCACAGAGTCGGACACGACTGAGTGACTGAACTGAACTGAACTGATGACAGAGGATGAGATGGTTGGATGGCATCACTGACTCAGTGGACATGAGTTTGGGTAAACTCTAGGAGTCTGTGATGGACAGGGAGGCCTGGTGTGCTGCAGACCATGGGGTCACAGAGTCGGACACGACTGAGTGACTGAACTGAACTGAACTGAAGTATCCATAAGGCATTGATTGGAGTAAAGGGTCCGAAGTTAGAGGTGTTCATGCTGCAGGCATTAAGAAGAGTGAGGGGCTCTTCTAACTGGGAAATTTCCTAGGTTTTGAAGGGAGTGACATTTCACGTGGACTTTGACTGTTGGTCACAGTGATGGTCTGAGAGAAAGGAGGGGTGTTTGGGAGTATAGTGGTGGTGGGAGGAGACCAGGACGAGTGAAGGGTCAGCAGATGAAAGAAGGGGCCAGGCACTGGGATGTGTGTGTGACCTGGTGTTTCCGCCTTTTATGACGGCCTACACGTCACCGCCTTCCTGCCTGGTGTAAGGTCAAGTGGGCTGGACAGCTTTACACGGCGACACGGCCTCCTCTCAGGTGTCTACTAGGGGGTCTCTCTGCTTTTTTTTTTTTTTGCCTTCTTTGATGCCGAGAAAGATTATTCAGTGCAGCAAAGATGGTCCACAACTGCTGGAGGGTCAGTGTCTGTGGGAGCAGCCCACAGCTAAGGGAATATGAGGGTCAGTATGAATGTTCCAGAACCGTCACAGGGACAATGCTGAGGTGCATTCTACGTGGTTTCTCCGGCAGCCTCCAGTGGGACTCAGCCACAGTGACCCATGGTGGCAACCAGCTCAGCCATGCCTCTCTGCACTGGTGGTCCCTCCTTCCACCACCCGCTTCTTCTCCTCCCTGAGAATGGTCTCCACAATAAACTCCTTGCACCCAGAATCTTGTTGAAGACTCTGCTTTTGAAGAATTCCAAAATCATACAACCAGACTTGCAGAAATGAGGCAGTGTTCCAGAGACATGCATCCAAAATGGATGAAGCCTTGTTACAGTTTCTTCCTAGTTAGAAAGAACTATCCCTCCTTTTCTATTTGCTTTTTGCTTGCTTTCTCCTCACTGTTATTTCAGAAAAGCGGAACTGTAAATCATACGTTTAGATTACAATCACATGGAACTAGGCATGGCCTGTAGTCTGTAGTCCTCAAGGAACCAAGTTTGAGGACTCCGTCCCAGTGTCTCTCCTCCTTTCAGTAAATGACAGTCTATTCTTCCTGACCACAGGTGTTCAGGGTATCTCAGATTTTCCATTTTTTCCCCCACGCCATCCATCAGAAAATCTGTCAGCTCCACCTTCTCGATACATGCAGAAGCTGGCCGTCCTCAGCACCTTCACTGTTACTGTTCTGGGTTAATCATGGGCTCTTCACTCGGGTTGTGCCAAGACCACCTTACTCTCACGATTCTTCCCTTAGTTCTCTGCAATCTCTCCGCAGCAAAACAGCCAGTGATTCTATTAAAATATAGGCGAGATTATGTCTTTCCAGTCCTCACAACCTGTTGTGGTTTCCCATCCTACTTTGAATGAAAGCCATCGCTGTTACAGTGACAGAGTAAAGCCAGGTTTTCCGTAATCCTTCTATCTCTTTCCATTCGTAACCCTTTTTCTTACTACTCACCCCCCTTGCTTATCTGACTCTAACCTGCTGGCCTCAGTGCTGCCCCTTGGACAGGCCAGTGTGAGCTCTCATGGAGAGCTTTGCCCCTGGTAACCCACACGGTGCACTCCCTACCTCCTCAGCTCTCTGTTCACCTATTACTTTCTCATTAATCCTTCCCTGTCTAAAATCGCACCCCCATCTGACACTTCCTCTCCCCTTCCCCTCCTTTGTTGTTCCTTTTTGAACTTCTCACCATCTCCTAAGTATTTATTTTATTCATTTAAGACTTTCTAAACTTATTTCCATTCTAGGAGGCAAGCCTCATGAAGGAAAGTGTTTTCCTTGGGTTTTGAGGTGAGGGTCTGCTTCGTTCATTGTTTTCTTTCCAGCCTTCAGCAGTGCACACACACACACACACACACACACACACTGATGGAGAGTGGATGAACAGTGGATTTGCTGGGACTCCCTCACTTTGCAGCACAGACACTAACCCTGGAATGATGCAGAGGCGATCAGAATGGCCCTGACACTAGGGTGACATGCAGCTTCATGACCGCAATTATATGCAAATTAAAAAATAAAAAATAAACTTCCTGGCTATCTGATAAACATGTGGATAGTTAATAAATGTGCCCCCAAGTGTTTAGTAAATGCCAAAAATATGTGTGTAAATATGGATGTCTAACATAAAAATGAAAAAAAGAGGTATATGACTTGATTTAACCTCTCTGAGGTTTTTTTGTTTTGTTTTGTTTTAGCTGAAGATAGGGATCTTATTTTTCTATACCTAATTCATGGGAGTACATCAGATAATGTATTTTAAAATCTTAAGAGAGAAAAAAACCTAAGTGGATGGTAGGAATGACTGTTTATCAGAACTTGTGTCTTGATTTTTAGTTCAAGGTCTTGAGATTTATATCTTAAGCCACAAGAGGACTTTTTTAGAGGTTTTTAAAGTGATGTTTAAGATAATGAGATTCACTTCTTTTGCAATTCACTTTTCTGCAGAAAGCAGGTGGGAATGAATCCCTTGGCACCTCTAACTTATTGAAAGTGTGTTGTGGACTTTCTCAACTAGACCACAAGGACCATCAGAGCAGACAGCAAGTTATCTTGCCACTTGCAACATTCCCAGTGACAGCCCCTGGTGGAGAGTACACTCTCAGTGAGTCTGCTGAGTGAATAGATGGGTAATGTCAAGTGCTCCCTTCATTTAAGTGTCCCATTCTCGGAGGTGCAAACTAACTAATGTATGATGGGTAAGCAACAAGGTCCTACTGTGTAGCGCAGGGAACTGTATTTAGTATCCTCTGATAAACCACAATGGAAGACATGAAAAAGAACACACACGCATAAAACTGAATCACTTTGCTGTACACTAGAAATGTAACATTGTAAATCAAGTATACATAGATCAAAACAATTAATGAGATGTCCCATTAGTGTGACTGAGACCTAGCAAGATCTACAATCCTCTTCTTTGCCCACAGCAAGAGGCCACAGGCGCTGACTTCATCTCATCCTCCTGACCCGCCTCCTCCCGGTCTCTGGTTTCTCCTTAGCGTTTCCACTGAGCTGCTCCCACTCATCCTCAGCACCAGGCTGACCCAGCATCTGTTCCGTTCTTACCTGAATAGAGTGCTGGGAGAGAAGGGCAGGAGCTGTACTGTTTCCACGGTGTCACAGGCTTACCTTTAGGGAGAGATCGTGAGGGGACCAGGAGGCAGAGTGAGCTGAGCGGAGTATTTGGGTTGTTAGTGGAAGAGCGGCAGTGGCTATCGCAAGGGCACGGACGCTCATATGGCACAGTGTTCTCCCGTTTTAAGATCAGAGGGCATCATCTACCAACATCAAAAAATGAGGTGCTCTTCCCATGGGAACCTTTTTGCTTTTCAGAGAAAAAATTGATCTCATTTGTGGGTAGCATGGATGGTGGAAATGAAGAATTAGTCCAGTTCTTAGTTCCATCTCTTAGCTCATAATTCTATTAGCTTATCTCTTTGTTTCAGTGATTGCATCTAGCTTAGTTTCTTTTGTTTTCCTACCCTATGATTGGAGCCTTTGTTAGTAAAATCAGCGCAAAGTTGTCTAAGCAGGTCAACATCTGCCAGTTCAGATCACTTGGCTTCTTTTCCCCTGGAGGCGTGAAGAGAGGGGTTGGTGAGTGACTGCGGGAGAGATTTTAACCTATTCACAGGAAATTTTGGAGAAACATGTCATAACTTTGTTGTTTTATTTCATTTACACAGTTTTACAAATAAAATGTGGCTTCTAGTAGGCAGATGGAAAAAAGAAAACGTGGCTTACTGCCTTGGTGCTATGCCTTTTTTTAAGGACCTTAATCTTTTCTCGCCTTAGTGACTGTTTAATGATAACATAAGTAGGTCAGTAGGGCACGCCGACTGCATGGGCAGTAGACCCCAAGCATGTGCTGGCTCAAGCAGGAGCTCATTCCCAGGGCATCTGACGGTCGAGGGATGGCTAATGGGTCAGCAGATGGTGCTTCTCACTGTCACTTAGAGACTCAGGCTCAGAGAGGCTCTGTCTTATACAGGCTTCTAAGTCACCCCGGCTCAGTTGGTAGGGAAAAAGAACAATTTTTTTTTCAGTCTTTTGATGTGGACCATTTAAAAAAATCTGTTGAATTTGATACAATATTCCTTCTGTTTTATGTTTTGTTTTACTTGGCCGTCGGTTGTGTGGAATCTTAGCTCCCTAACCAGGAATTGAGCCCATGCTCCCTTCACTGGAAGGAGAAGTCTTAACCCCTGGACCATCAGGGATGTCCCAAGAGCACAGTTTTATGTGCCAAGTTTAGAAGTGGTATACCTGGTGTCTTCTTATATTCCAGTGACAAGAGTCCAGTTGCATGGTCATAAATAATGTCAGTGGAATCTGGACAGTGTAGTTATTGACTTAGGTTCCTAGGAAAGAGAATTTGAGCCAAGGACTAACTTCTAATGTTTTATTTGAGAAGTATAAGCCCAGGGCATCAGGAATGAGAACAGGGGCTGAGGCAATGTGAGGTCACATGCTGAGTTATTTCACCAAGAGCTGAAAGAGATGGCAGGTCACGGAGCACGTCTACCTACTCTGGCGGGCTCTGTGGGGGAATCATGATGCAGAACGTTCTGCAGGAGTGAGGAAGGAGAGAGCTTGTCTGTCTGCCTCTCTCCCGTCTCCTGGCTCTTACTGGCCAAAGCTGGCCCCGCCCGTTTGCTCCTCAGCACAGCGGGTGCGCGCCACCCAACACCTTCAGTGGCTTCACATGCCAAAGCAAATGCTCCTGGATGCGGCATTCCACCGGAAGCTGAGCTGGAAAGGGGCAGGAGAAGGCAGAGGCTTGCGTGTGGCTAGCTACCCTCAGGTAGCCAAGGCTCATGGGTCTGCACTGAGCAGGTTGGTTGTGATGGGAACTGTCTGCAAGAACAGTGAAGCCAATCCAGTCTGAAAAGTTCCACAAAGATGTCTTATAGTCTGCCCCTTGCACCGCTGGCACTCATTTATGCCCTCTAGTTATATCTGGTTCACAAACTAAACCCTGGGGACGGCATGGCATCCTTAGAGTGAGAGGACGTCGCGTCTCCTGGAAAGCGGAGGTACACAAGCCCAGCTACTCACAGAGACATCTCCAGGCTGCATATTCCTGGGAGAGGAAAGAGGCACAGTGAAAGCACCTACGGTTCCCGCTTCTGCTGCTGCTGCCCGAGGCTCTACGGATGTTCATCCTCTCTCTCCTCCACTTCTGTTGTAGATCGCCCCCACGCTCTGCAAGTACTTCCCCTGGTCTGCTTCCCCAGTGCCCTGACCCAGACCTTCATTCTGAGGATTCTAAGCCCTTTGTTGCCCTGATGCTTTTGTGTTACAGTCGGCCAATGACAGTTATTACTGGGTGGAAATACTAAGAAATGCCTTCATGGAGATCTCATATTCATAGATACTGTGTAGAAACATACCTAACTTCTCAGGGTCATCAAGGTCGATTATCTCAGCAGTGACTGACTTCTTTGATCGCCACTGTCATGAAGACTTGGAACTATCCCAGCAGCACACACAGCTTCTACCTCAGTGAAAGCAGCATCGCGTCTCCTGGGCTAGGTGCTCCTCCTTTGGGAACTGGAAATCACAGCCCCACAGAGCCTAGGACTGTGGAAGCGGAAGCGCAAGCCCCACCAGCGGATTATTGTGTGTGATGATGAGAGGGGACGCTTCTCTTTCTACCACTTTGTTCTTGGACTTTTTGAGTTGCTGGAGGCCTGGCTTCATCTCTCAGGTGTTGGTATGGCACATACGCTGCCTCCGCGGGTCGGAGCCTCACCTCCTCACCTGGGGTTCCTGAGCTGGCTCCTTGGCTGAGCTTTAATAGATCATTCCACTGTTCTTTCGGTTGGCTGCTTCTGAGTGATGAACTCATTTGTTAGAAAGGCATGGATGATCTTGAAAATATACTTTAATCACCAACAAAATAAAAACACAGAACAGGGTGTGTCAGTAGTTTCATAAGTCTTAAGCTTTTATGTGAGGAATCTGAATACTCTTAGAGAAAAATATACAGTATTTTATTATCGGCTAGAAACTTAAGGGGTCAAATAATTCAGCAGCTCCATTTTACAAAAGAAAAATGGAAGCCCCAACAGAAAGAATGACTTTATGGCATAACAGCTGGTTAATGGATGGGTCTTTGCTGCATTCAGGTTTTCTGATTTCTGGGCTCCTGAAAATTCCATCATATCAAGTAACATTTTGAACAAAAAACAAGGTTCATCTTTTGGAAATTTAGAGTGAATTTTTAAATGCAAATCAGAAAAGTTTCAAGATGGCAATTGGCTTTGTTCATCTTTTGCTGCAATGTATAGGAGAATTGTATTTTTTTGTTCCTGGAAGGAGTACAGTTTTTCATGGAGAAGCAGGGGAACCATTCATCTTGAGGCGATAATTACTTTCCAGTCCTTCCAGGGCTTGTTCAAGCCTCACGTCCTCCAGCACGTCTTCCATAATTCTTTAGTTTATGGCAAGCTTGTCTTCTCCTTACTCCCACAGAAACTGTTGGTCATTTTTGTGTTTATTATTTTCACTGTACTGTAAACCAATTTTTACAAGATCACAATAAAATAAATGAAAAGAAAAAAACTTTTAAAATCCTGTCATTTCAACAAATTATACCATTTTCATTTTAAAAATTGCACTCACCCTTTGCACGTGCCATTTGGTTTGCTGTTGTTTGGTCGCTAGGTCGTGTTGGACTCTTTTGTGACCCGTGGACTGCACCCTGCCAGGCTCCTCTGTCCGTGGGATTTCCCAGGCAAGAACACTGGCGCGGGTTGCCATTTTCTTCTCCATGGGATCTCCCAGACCCAGGGGTCAAACCCGTGTCCCCTGCATTGGCAGGCAGATTCTTTACCGTTGAGCTACCTGGGAAGCCTATGTAATTTGCATATCCCTGGATATTTTTGTCATCTTGGTGCAGATATGCACGTATACATGTGTGTGTTTGTATTTATAGTCATTTCCCCACTTGACATCTATGCGTGGTCACTTTTTCAAGTTGCCACATGATCTTAACTATTATTTTGAGTAGTGTTACTCACTACCTCTTGGATATATTCGAGAAATTTTACAGTTGACATGTTTCAGTGTAGACTTAGATTTTCCATTCAATGCCATGCAATTTTAGACAGAAAAAGTTCTGAACTGCTCTCTCTCACTTACTATCCCCTACTTCCATTCATTTACAAGTTGAATCCTGCTACTACCTGAATATTTCTTTTTTATAAATGCTTATGTTCAGTTTCATCACTGGATTAGACTTCTTGAGGCTCACTTGTCCACTCACAGTAGGCTAGCACTGGCTACTCTAATAGGTGGTTAGGGGTAGGCTTTTGCAGCTAATCCTCTCTACAGATGCACACTTAGTCTTTCTAAAATGAAAATCTGATGCTGTGACACCTCTGCTTAAAAATAGTGAGTCTCCTTTGTCTGTGTGGAGGTTGTCAGTCCTTAAAACTGAAGTTATTTTACACAAAAATGTAGATTTTTGGCTTCTCTTGTGAAATTGGATATCTGGGATATCTGCATCCCAGCCTGGCACCAGAAGGCTGACGTGAATAGGGCTCTTTCTATAGACAAGGCAACTCCTCTGGAGTCCGACATGAGGCCTCCTGCATCTGTTTTATTGATTTTAGCTCCCTGGCTCCTACATTTTGGAGTTTTAGAGCCTGTACTCTCCAGTCTAAAGCCTAAACTCTGTTGAATGTCACCCACGTTTCTTCTTGCTGAGTTCTTTAGCCTGATTTTCCACTTACCAAGAGTTAGAGAGTAGGCCCTCAAATGGCCCTTGAAACGTCCTCCTCACTCTCACATCTGAGGAAGCGCCTTTTTAAACTGTTTTCTTGTGTTTTAATTGGAGGATAATTGCTGTACAGTATTGTGTTGGTTTCTGTCATACAACAACATGAATCAGCCATAAGTATACATATGTCCCTTCCCTCTTGAACCTCCTTCCCATTATAGCTGCAATGGAATATTTCTCAGCCATAAAAAGGAACAAATTTGAGTCAGTTAAAGTGATGTGACTGAACTAGAGCCTGTTATACAGAGTAAAGTCAGAAACAGATAAACAAAAGTCATATATTAGCACATATATATATAGAATCTAGAAAAATAGTACCGATGACCCGTTTGCAGGGAGGAGTAGAGATGCAGACGCAGAAAGCAGGCAAGGAACTGAACCCACGTCTCCTGCTTAGCAGGCAATTCTTTACCACTGAGCCATCTGGAAAACCCATTTTTCAAAATGCTGTGGCTTAATTGCGACTATCATATGCTTTGCTGTTAAGCTAGTTCCTCCTTTTTCCTCTTATAAAATTTTAAAGATACTTTGAGAACAAGTGAAAGTAAATCTGTTTTGGGAGAACTGAACCCAGTTTTATGACTAAGTTGATATTACAAATCATGGAGAAACTATGAGCCTAGAAGGCAGGAGAGACCATGAGATAGGCCCATGGGAATTTGCAGAAATTTTGGAGCAGAACTTTGGCCTTCCATTAGGGAATGGGATTCCTGAGAGCTCAGACAATTATTCCTAGCTCTCCAAAGAGAAGAAGACTCCTGGCTGACATTCGATTTACATTTGCATGTACGCAAATGACAAAATGATATTTTGTGAGAAGCATCTAAGTCTAGAGTTTCTTTTCTTCTTCGTGAAGATTGTAAAATAATTAATGTTTTCATTTCAGAATTGAATCAGAACTGATCTGGGAAACGCTTTCCAGTGAGCGGGATTTTACTCACAGCTCTGCCTGCTTACGGGGTGCCGGGGACTTGCAGTGGGTGGTGGTCTAACTTCTCTGTGACCTTGTGTTTTTTGTGAGTAAAATGAGGGATTACGACCAACTGTTGTTTCCTTCGCTTTGAGCCATGTAACAGTAGTTGTGGAATTTCCACATTTTTCTCCACTTCCTAATGACATTCACAGATAGGATGACTGTATGTTCACATTTACTCTAAATAGTTCCAGTTTATGCCTATTTTCTGGTGTAATTAGTAATTAGCAACAGTTCTCCATTTCACTCTCAAAAAGTGTTCCGAGCTGGAAAATTACATTTATAATTGTGCTATTAATAGGAGTTTCTTGGATATAAAAGTTTCAGTTAAATAGTTTTAGGCAAGTTTCTTAACTACAACACTTTGCTGGTCCTTTAATATGCTAATATACATTGTTGATGTTGTTCAGTCACTAAGTCCTGTCTAACTCTTTGTGACCCCATGAACTGCAGCATGCCAGGCTTCCCTTTCCTTCTCTGTCTCCCAGAGTTTGATCAAGTTCAAGTCCATTGAGTCGGAGATACCATCCAACCATCTCATCCTCTGTTGCCCTCGTCTCCTCATGTCCTCGATCTTTCCCAGCATCAGGCTCTTCTCCAGTGAGTCAGCTCTTCACATCAGGTGGCCAAAGTACTGGAGCTTCAGCTTCAGCATCAGTCCTTCCAGTGAATATTCAGGACTGATTTCCTTTAGGATTGACTGGCTTTAATCTCCTTGTCATCCAAGGGACTCTAATATATCTTATGATTTTCAAAAAGAGTATAGCTTTCAGGATTTTGGCTTTGGAATCCTTCTTTTGCTTCATATGGGAATAGATTAATGGGACTTATTTGGGGGAAAGAATATGAAATCATCTTAATTCAACAAATACTTATCAACTGCTGCTGCTGCTGCTAAGTCGCTTCAGTCATGTCTGACTCTGTGCGACCCCATAGATGGCAGCCTACCAGGCTCCCCCGTCCCTGGGATTCTCCAGGCAAGAACACTGGAGTGGGTTGCCATTTCCTTCTCCAATGCATGAAAGTGAAAAGTGAAAGTGAAAGTCACTGAGTTGTGTCCAATTCTCAGGCTCCTCCGTCCATGAGATTTTCCAGGCAAGAGTACTGGAGTGGGGTGCCATTGCCTTCTCCGTATCAACTGCTAAGAGCCAAGTTCTGGAAACGGCAATGGAGAAATAGTGATGGATAGAACCTAATTCTGCCCCAAAGTGGTTTATAGTCTGATTTATAGGTAAGGTGAATGGCAGTGGGAATTAAGACTGCATGCAAAGGATTGTGCAGGGGAGTAAAGTTTTCAATCCCAAAATGTATCTCTTTGGCATGTGGATTACTTTAGCTGAAAATAATCAAGGCCCAAAGGACCCAGGAAGAACCTTTGATCTTCTCCCTAACTGCGTAAAAGAATGTAGAGAGAGGACCTGCTCCAGGAAGGGAGATGTCAGCGTAAATAATTATGGTGTGAACCACGTGTATGGACAGGGAGGAACCCAGTAAAGGCTGTTAAAATTCTGCTCTGTGTCGCATTGTCTCTGCTGGTCCAGCAAACATCTACTTTTCCATCTGTGTGTGAACTGCCTTCTTTCCCTGTGAAGTTCCAAACCCCTACCACAACATCCTCTTTGACTTCAGCAGCGGATGGTTTTTAAGGTGAGGGCTTTCACCATTTTAGCAAGTTCCTGGTTTTTCCTGAGTGTCTCCATGTATACATGGCATGAAATTTGGTTTAAGTTTCTCTTGTTAATCTGTCTCATGTCAATTTAATTCTTAGACCAGACAGAAGGGTGGAGGAAAGTTTCCTACGCCTTGACTAGTAGAGTTTAAGGTCATATTCTAGTTTTAATATTTTATTATGGTACCATGTAATTAGAAACCAAGATAAAACAGAATAAGGTAAATCTTGAGTGGTATAATCTGTACATAATTCATAATACAAATGAATATGTTTGCCAAATCTTTCAGAATATCTATATAATGGTCCAAAGAAGCATTATTTTCATGACCATGCAGAGCATCTTATTTTAAGATTCATAGTCTTAACAGTATCCAAGAGGAAGTGCCTTTAAGTTATTTCTAAAATGATACAAGAAATATTGTGAAGTCGCTCAGTCGTGTCCGACTCTTTGTGACCCCATGGACTGTAGCCTACCGGGCTCCTCCGTCCATTGGATTTTCCGGGCAAGAGTACTGGAGTGGGTTGCCATTTCCTTCTCCAGAGGATCTTCCTGACCCAGGGCTCGAACCCAGGTCTCCCGCAGTGTAGGCAGACACCTTACCGTCTGAGCCACAAGGGAAGCCCACAAGAAATATTACTTTATGGAAAGACCTTATGAGTAGACTCTGTCATTAACAAGTTACCCAGAGATTTATCTTCAATAGAATTGTATGGTAAACAGTAATAGTCAGCACTTAGTAATACACATTCATTTAATAATTTATTCACATCAATTTATAGTTTATAAAAGTCAGATTTTCTTTTATAACAATCAGAATTCTCTTCTTACAAAATAAAATGAATCATAAAAACTGGAGCCCAGACAGGGTGGATAACTTACCAAAGTTTTCATAGCTGAACCACATTTAAATACAGGCAGTTTTTCTCCAAAATCTGCATGCTTTGTCACCACTAAGCAGAAATGTCTACAGATACATGTGAGGGTTGTTGGTTTGAGGGTTTCAGTGATCTCACATTGAAATCAGCCATGGTGAGAGTATCTACACCGTGAAAATCAGTAAATGCTACAAATCAGAGCTCCTCTCACCCCACAGAGCTGATGGTTAAACCTTTGCCAGCAGGCAAATGGTTATAGACACATTTGGAAAGCTGAGTTTTGCAGGTATTCGTTTGGGGAATTGTTAGTACTCTCTATATGTTGTCTTGGCATTTTCATCAAATACAGATCTATTTAGGATAAATTGAAAGAGGATATAGAAACTGAGAATTCTCATGATCATTAAATTATTGGATATGGGAGTCTTTTCAGAAAATTGAGTATTCTGTCCCTGCATTTTATTTCAAGAAACTTTGGTTAGGAGTAAGTGTCCAAACACAGTTCTGCTTATACTTCTAAATTTCTGAAGCCCATGATTAGCATATTTCTCATGGCAATTAGGCTTTGAATTCATCCTAGTTAGTTATAAATGCATGTTTCCTCCCTATTAGGTGAAGATCCATGCTAGAGTCCACGTCAGACCAGCACAGCACACACAACCCAGCACTGTGTTTTTCCAAAGGAACTGAGTTAAAGATTGTTTAAATAAAGAGCCTTCCCCCCATTTCAAGCACCACTTGACGATTTGGATGGAAAGGGAAAGGAAAGCATTGAAGATGCCACTTCATGTAATTTTGTTACTGAACACAAGTTCCTATTCCTGAAGTACAGTGAAAGTGAAAGTGAAGTCGCTCAGGCGTGTCCGACTCTTTGTGACCCCGAGGACTGTAACCCACCAGGCTCCTCTGTCTATGGGATTCTCCAGGCAAGAATACTGGAGCGGGTTGCCATTTCCTTCTCCAGGGGATCTTCCCGACCCAGGGATTGAACCCGGGTCTCCCGCCTTGCAGGCAAAGGCTTTAACCTCTGAGCCACCAGGGAAGTACAGTGAGGCCAAACAAATGGAAACATCAGTTTGGAGCAGAAAAAGATTTATTCCAGGGCCAAGCAAGGAGAATGGGTGGCTTGTACTCAGAAGCCTTGAACTCGTAACAGTTTTCAGGGGGAAGTTTTTATAGGCACTATTTGGGGTGAGTGCTGCAGGGTGTGTGGTGGGGTAACAGGGTGGTATTCCAGGATTTGTGCTCAGCCTGAAGTTGCCAGTCTTCTCCTGGGTAGGGCCCTCAGTTCCTGCAGAAAAACTGGAAGATACCGTTATGTTTATCCCTTGAGGAGGAACCAGGATCCTGTCTTAATTGCTGCATTATAGTTTCTTGATTGTTGTCCTTTGTTTCTGCATTTCCTTACTTCCCTGATTAGCAGCTGTCTCAATCTGCTCTTTGGTATTCAAGAAAGTCCAGGAGGCTGAAGTCTTTTCCCAAAAATAAGAAACAGGGGACTCAGAAAAACTTTGTATCCGGGAGGGCCCACAGGGTCCTTCTTGGTTTCAGTTTTGGAATCCTGTTTTCACTAGGCAGTTTTGGGACTGGTGAGGGGAAGATCTCTCCCCCTTGCGAGCAGTCAGCCTGCACGCACCCAGTCACGGCCTAGTGCACATCAGTGTGACCTGGGGTTTGGATAGAAATGCAGTGTCTTGGCCCCCCTCCCAGACACAGTGAATCAGAATCTGCATTTAACAGCATCCCTGGGAGATTTGTATGCATGTTAGTGATTGAGAAAGCCAATTGAGTCTTTTTCTAAAATTCACCCTGCTGCAAAAGCAGCTGACTATAACGTATTCTTCAATGTTTGGAATTCTGATTTGTTTGATCGCTTAATGTGTATTGACTGCACCTGGTGTGCTAGATGCTGCAAAGAAATTTCAGGCCACCCAGCCATTGTTCTATACTTGTCTTACTCTAAAATCAGAAGATAAAAACAATATACTGTTTTTTAATTTGTGCTTCAAACGTATGTGCACATAAAAGTATATATACATAAAGATTGAAAGAAGAGAAAAAGTGGGTAGGGGAGACCATCAGATTAGAATCCCATTCCAGGAGATGTGGTTCATTGTTAAAATAAGAGCAGGTGAAGATGCTCATATACATACAGAGAAATAAAAGGAATTCCATCAGCATCTAGATGTCTGGGGAAAGGAAATGCCTGAGTGGCTGAGTCTTGCGGCGACCAGGTAGCAGGGTTAGTGCTTGCATTTCCCTCTCCTCCGGCAGATGTTTCGGTATTGTGTTGACACAGCCCAAGCCTATTACTCTCAGTCATTTTATGAATTCTTAGTAGAAAAAGTTCTGAAAGCATTGATTTCATGTCTACATTCTAGTCTTCGTGAAAATTACAGTCTTTTAAATGTAATATTTGGTCAAGCTCTCTATTCTTGTGTTAAATTACCATTTTGTATAGTGAATGTAGAAGACATTCTCGGCCACTGTCATTAAGACGGGGTGACTCTGAAACCATGCAGCTCAGATTGGGACTTGAACCCATGTGGCTGAGGCTCGAACCTGATCAAAATTCATGGTCTTCTAGGTAAGATCACCTGCCTGATTTTGAGACTTAATGAAGCTCAGGTTCTTGATGTATCATCCCAGAAAATAATTCAGTGAGAGACAAAGTGATAGGTAAGCTGTGGATTTATTTAGAGAGAAACATACTTCACAGACCGAATATGGGCTATCTCAGAAGGTGAGAGCGACCTCAAAATGTAGTGTGGTTAGCTTTAAGAGCTGGGTAACTTTACAAACTAACATGTGGGAGGATTATTCCAGCTATTTTAGGGAAGGGGCAGAGATTTCCGGGAACTGGGCCACCATCCACGATTTGGTCATCGATAATCAGCCTTGTAACTGTCCCAGTGCCTGTGGGTGTGCCACTTAGCTTGCCAATGTGTTACTGTGAGTGTGTACTGAGGCTCCAGGTCTAGTGGAAGCCGACTTGTCTGCCATCTTGGACCCATTTGGTTCTAATATTCTGTCCTCAAGCTATGTCATTTTTTTTCAAAGGTTGAAACTGCTCCCTTCCTTCCTCTTTCAAAATGAAATTAAGAAATTTGAATGGGTCTAGAATCTGTCTCCCAAATGTGCCACTTTGGCAAAATAACTATTTTGAGTTGAAGGCAACTGAACTGAAGGCAGTTGAGAACAGATACAGGAAGAGATTTTTACCTTCCCTTAATCTGCCTAAAACAGATGTTTCCAACCATGTTCCCAAACTCAGGTTCAACTGCGTGTTGCTCAGAGGCCAACACTTGAGAGACAAGTGTTGATTGGAAAGGGAAGGTTGCTTTATTCAGGAGCCTGGCAACTTGGGGAGAAGCTGGACTTGTGTGCAAACACCAATTCCTAAGATTCTGAGAAAAGAAGAGAAGCTAAAGGCAAAGGAGAAAAGGAGAGATATACCCATTTGAATGCAGAGTTCAAGGAATAGCAAGGAGATATGAAAGCCTTCCTCAGTGATCAGTGCAAAGAAGTAGAGGACAACAATAGAATGGGAAAGACTAGAGATCTCTTCAATAAAATTAGAGATACAAAGGGAACATTTCAAGCAAAGATGGGCTCAATAAAGGACAGAAATGGTATGAACAGAAGCAGAAGATATTAAGAAGAGGTGGCAAGAATATACAGAAGAACTGTACAAAAAAAGATCTTAATGATCCAGATAATCACGATGGTGTGATCACTCACCTAGAGGCAGACATCCTGGAATGCGAAGTCAAGTGGGTCATAGGAAGCACCACTACAAACAAAGCTAGTGAAGGTGAGCTTTTTCAAATCCTAAAAGATGATGCTGTTAAGTTGCTGCACTCAAAATGCCAGCAAATTTGGAAAACTCAGCAGTGGCCATAGGACTGGAAAAGGTCAGTTGTCATTTCAATCCCAAAGAAAGGTAATGCCAAGAATGCTCAAACTACTGCACAATTTCACTGATCTCACACATTAGCAAAGTAATGCTCAAAATTCTCCAAGCCAGGCTTCAGCAATACGTGAACCATGAACTTCCACGTGTTCAAGCTGCATTTAGAAAAGGCAGAGGAACCAGAGATCAAATGGCCAACTTCCATTGGATCATTGAAAAAGCAAGAGAGTTCCAGAAAACCATCTCCTTCTGCATTATTGACTCCTCCAAAGCCTTTGACTGTGTGGATCATAACAAACTATGGAAAATTCCTAAAAAGATGGGAATACCAGACCACCTGACCTACCTCCTGAGAAATCTGTGTGCAGGTCAAGAAGCAGCAGTTAGAACTGGACATGGAAAAACAGACTGGTTCCAAAATGGGAAAGGAGTATGTCAAGGCTGTATATGGTTACCCTGCTTATTTACCCTGCTGTATATGATGTACCCTGCAGAGTACATCATGAGAAACACTGATCTGGATGAAGCACAAAGTGGAATCAAGATTTCTGGGAGAGATATCAATAACCTCAGATATGCAGATGACACCACTCTAATGGCAGAAAGTAAAGAAGAACTAAAGAGCCTCTTGATGAAAGTGAAAGAGGAGAGTGAAAAAGTTGGTTTAAAACTCAACATTCTAAAAACTAAGATCATGGCATCTGGTCCTATCATTTCATGACAAATAGATGGCAAAACAGTGGAAACAGTGACAGATTTTTTTTTTTTTGGGGGGGGGGGCTCTGAAATCACTGCATATGGTGACTTCAGCCATGAAATTACAAGACACTTGCTCCTTAGAAGAAAAGCTATGACCAACCTAGACAGCATATTCAACAGCAGAGACATTACTTTGCCAACAAAGGTCGGTCTAGTCACAGCTATGGTTTTTCCAGTGGTCATGTATAGATGTGAGATTTGGACTATAAAGAAAGCTGAGCACTGAAGAATGGATGCTTCTGAATTGTGGTGTTAGAGAAGACCCTTGAGAGTCCCTTGGATTGCAAGGAGATCCAACCAGTCAATTCTAAAGGAAATCAGTCCTGATTATTCATTGGAAGGACTGATGCTGAAGCTGAAACTCTAATCCTTTGGCCACCTGATGCAAAGACCTGACTCATTGGAAAAGACCCTGATGCTGGGAAAGATTGAAGGCAGGAGGAGAAGGGGGTGACAGAGGATGAGATGGTGCGATGGCATCACCTACTCTATGGACATGAATTTGAGCAAATTCTGGAAGTTGGTGATGGACAGGGAAGCCTGGAGTGCTACAGTCCATGGCGTTGCAGTTGGACATGACTAAGCAACTGAACCCAACTGATGATTCTGCTCAGGGTTTCCTCGTGGCCCAGTTGTAAAGAATCTGCCAGCTATGCAGGAGCATGGGTTCCATCCCTGGGTTGGGAAGATCCCCTGGTGAAGAGCACGGCAACCCCCTCCAGCATTCTTGCCTGGAAAATCCCATGGACAGAGGAGCCTGGTGGGCTGCAGTCCATGGGTCACACAGGATTGGACTTGACTGAAGTTGACAAGGGGAGGGGGTTAGAGTCTTTGTTATTATCTTTTACTGCATGCAGGACTGTTTCTGATTGGCTGGTGGTAAGATCAGAGTGTTACTCCAGGATATTGTGCTCAGCCTGAAGTTACCGTTCTCCTCCTGGGTGGGAATCTTAGTTCATGTAGATGATCTGAGAGATAGTGTTATGTATATGCCTTGAGGAGAAACCGGGACCCTTATTTACCTTTGCAGTATTGTTTCTTGACAGCTCCTTCTTTGTTTCTCTTGCATGATTAGCAACTGTTTAAATCTGCTGTTTGGAACACAGGGAAGATCATGGAGGCTGAATGAACCTTACTTCTTACAAGGAAGAACTGGAGGACATAGAAAGGATTTGTATCCAAGAGTGCCCCACAGCTGTAACAGGGAAGAGTCTACTTTTGACCTCTTGTTGGGTCTGTTTCTTTGACCATAATCCTCATTTTTTGGTTGCTTTTGTTATTACAAACATATATAATGTCCTACCTCAAAGGACCCTGCCTCTCTGCTTGATCATTAAAATAAAGGGCTTTTGTGTAACTCACAGGGAACAACTCTGACCCTGGCCACCTGTGAGTGACTCTAGGAAAGAAGCAAGGATGCAGCCCTCTCCCGGCTGGACCCTGAGGAGATGTTTGGAGACTGAAGTCCCTTTCACTGTGCTTGCTCACCTCTCCCTCTCTTCACTTTACGTCCCCACTGCCCCTCCCTCTCTGTTCTTTTGACCTTAGTTCCTTATTGCCTCTCTCTCTGCTGCGCGGGCACAGGAGGGCCTAGAGGAGCCATCCCATGTTGAAGGTCAGGAAGGGCAGTGGTGAGGAGATACCCTTCATCCAAGGAAAGGAGCAGCGGCTGTGCTTTGCTGGAGCAGCCGTGAAGAGATACCCCATGCCCAAGGTAAGAGAAACCCAAGTAAGATGGTAGATGTTGCAAGAAGGCATCAGAGGGCAGACACACTGAAACCATACTCACAGAAAACTAGTCAATCTAATCACACTAGGACCACAGCCTTGTCTAACTCAATGAAACCAAGCCATGCTTGCAGGGCAACCCAAGGCGGGCGGGTCATGGTGGAGAGGGCTGACAGAACGTGGTCCACTGGAGAAGGGAATGGCAAGCCACTGAGGTATTCTTGCCTTGAGAACCCCAAGAACAGTATGAAAAGGCAAAATGATAGGATACCAAAAGAGGAACTCCCCAGGTCAGTAGGTGCCCAATATGCTACTGGAGATCAGTGGAGAAATAAGTCCAGAAAGAATGAAGGGATGGAGCCAAAGCAAAAATAATACACAGCTGTGAATGTGACTGGTGATAGAAGCAAGATCCGATGCTGTAAAGAGCAATATTGCATAGGAACCTGGAATGTCAGGTCCATGAATCAAGGCAAATTGGAAGTGGTCAAACAGGAGACGGCAAGGGTGAACGTCGACATTCTAGGAATCAGCGAACTAAAATGGACTGGAATGGGTGAATTTAACTCAGATGACCATTATATCTACTACTGTGGGCAGGAATCCCTCAGAAGAAATGGAGTAGCCATCATGGTCAACAAAAGAGTCCGAAATGCAGTACTTGGATCCAATCTCAAAAACGACACAATGATCTCTGTTCGTCTCCAAGGCAAACCAAACCATTCAATATCACAGTTATCCAAGTCTATGCCCCAACCAGTAATGCTGAAGAAGCTGAAGTGGAACGGTTTTATGAAGACCTACAAGATCTTTTAGAACTAACACCCAAAAAAGATGTCCTTTTCATTATAGGGGACTGGAATGCTAAAGTAGGAAGTCAAGAAACACCTGGAGTAACAGGCAAATTTGGCCTTGGAATGCGGAATGAAGCAGGGCAAAGACTAATAGAGTTTTGCCAAGAAAATGCACTGGTCATAGCAAACACCCTCTTCCAACAACACAAGAGAAGACTCTACACGTGGACATCACCAGATGGTCAACAAGGTTTAGCTGTATGTCCCACTTTTCTTTCCTCATACACAAAAACCATGTCATTTCTGTAATAAAAGTGTAATTATGCACACATTAAAGCACATATGAAATAACAGTGATGACAGCATACCAACTAAGAAATATCCTTTGGGTAACTTTTTAAAACCATTCATTTTAAAGTTAGGAATAATCAATAAACCTCCCTAACAGAAAACCAATTAAGAGGAGAATTGATACTTCATGATGATCCATTCAAAATTATTTTCCACAATTTATAGGATAGGTAATATTATTATTCCAACTATGAAAATACGGAAGCTATAACTTCCTCTAATTTCAAAACAAAACAGCACAGTAAGGAAAACATGAGCTCTGGAGTCAACAGACCTGGTTTCAAGTCTTTCAGAAAGATGGACATAATCACAGCTCCCAGCTTTGATTAGAAAGATAGCAAATAAAGTACTTAACTCAAGTGCCTAATATACAATCAGTACTCACAAACATTAGTTATTATTATTCTAACAGTACCTTACAATAGCCAAAACTTACTGTGCACATGTAGAATTTGCAATTTCTGCTTATGAAAATTTAATTTTTCAATTATCTGACAAGGCTGATTTGTGATTTATGGAACTCAGAANCTTAACTCAAGTGCCTAATATACAATCAGTACTCACAAACATTAGTTATTATTATTCTAACAGTACCTTACAATAGCCAAAACTTACTGTGCACATGTAGAATTTGCAATTTCTGCTTATGAAAATTTAATTTTTCAATTATCTGACAAGGCTGATTTGTGATTTATGGAACTCAGAAAGTTCAAACACTTGATATTTTATACAGCCTTTATTAACTACACCATAATTTTTAACTGCCTCAAAATTGTGTTTAATGCTATCCAAATGCTGTCAATTAATTACTCTTCCTCTTATTTCTCATTATAGCAGACCTTGATAGTAACATGTGGATCACAATAAACTGTGGAAAATTCTGAAAGAGATGGGAATCCCACCTGACCTGCCTCTTGAGAAACCTATATGCAAGTCAGGAGGCAACAGTTAGAACTGAACATGGAACAACAGATTGGTTCCAAATAGGAAAAGGAGTCTGTCAAGGCTGTATATTGTCACCCTGCTTATTTAACTTCTATGCAGAGTACATCATGAGAAACGCTGGGCTAGAAGAAGCACAAGCTGGAATCAAGATTGCCGGGAGAAACATCAATAACCTCAGATATGCAGGTGACACCATCCTTATGGCAGAAAGTGAAGAGGAACTAAACAGCCTCTTGATGAAAGTGAAAGAGGAGAGTGAAAAAGTTGGCTTAAAGCTCAACATTCAGAAAACGAAGATCATGGCATCTGGTCCCATCACTTCATGGGAAATAGATGGGGAAACAGTGGAAACAGTGTCAGACTTTATTTTTTGGGGCTCCAAAATCACTGCAGATGCTGATTGCAGCCATGAAATTAAAAGACGTTTACTCCTTGGAAGAAAAGTTATGACCAACCTAGATGGTATATTCAAAAGCAGGGACATTACTTTGCCAACAAAGGTCCGTCTAGTCAAGGCTATTGTTTTTCCAGTGGTCATGTATGGATGTGAAAGTTGGACTGTGAAGAAGGCTGAGCACCGAAGAATTGATGCTTTTGAACTGTGGTGTTGGAGAAGACTCTTGAGAGTCCCTTGGACTGCAAGGAGATCCAACCAGTCCATTCTGAAGAAGATCAGCCCTGGGATTTCTTTGGAAGGAATGATGCTGAAGCTGAAACTCCAGTACTTTGGCCACCTCATGTGAATAGTTGGCTCATTGGAAAAGACTCTGATGCTGGGAGGGATTGGGGGCAGGAGGAGAAGGGGACGACAGAGGATGAGATGGCTGGATGGCATCACTGACTCGATGGACGCGAGTCTGAGTGAACTCCGGGAGTTGGTGATGGACAGGGAGGCCTGGCGTGCTGCGATTCATGGGGTCACAAAGAGTCGGACACAACTGAGCGACTGAACTGAACTGAGTGGCTATGTAACAGAACCTAGCATCCAGACCTTGACTAGATGGTTACTTTGAGACATTAGTCTGCTCTCTTCTTGGCTTTCCAAATAAAGTCATATTATTTGCCTCAACCCCTCGTCTCTCAGATTCACTGGCCTGCCATTGTGGCAAGCAGACTGAGCTTGCACTTGGTAACCCAGGGTCCTGTTCAGTTTTAGGCATAACTTTTTCTCTGTGAAGGACTGCATTGAGATGAATTGCATCAACAAAATTATTAAAATAACCCTTCTCTTCCATTAGTTTTCCCTGTATATTCCCTAGTAACTTTTCTGTAGCTTATTTTTCCTCGAGGAATAACTGCTTTTCCTTTATTAAAATGGTATGTAAACACTTGAGTCTAACTGCTTGAATTTCATTTTTTTTCCTTTGAACATCGTGGATGCAGAATATTAATATATCTTTTGAAAAAATGTTAATGTGTCTTTGGTCAGTTAAATTTACATGCCTCCAGTCCCTGAATCTGAGAGTTAGAGGAAAACTTATTCCTCCCTAACAATTTTAACTCTACTAAAACTTAAAAGAAAAAAATTCATAAATCATTTTAAAAGAAGAAAGGAAGCAATGAAGAAAGAAGGATAAGAAGGTAAGATATGAGGTATGTGGAAAGTCTGAAACATGATAGAAACGGAATGAGAGTTTTTAGGAATTAGCTATTTAATCATCTATTTCATCTAATCTTTACTCAAGCTGTCAATGACTGCAGGCACACTGTATGAAGAGATTATTATTGTCACACCCCAAGCCTGCAGTGAGGTCAACTGTTGGATCAATAACAACTCTGCTTCATCAGATCGGGAATCTAAATGAAAATTGCCACTGTTAATCAGGTGTCTTGAAATCCTGGAACAGGGCACTGTGATAAGTGATTGCAGGCTATTCTTCTCCTTTTAACCTTAGTGGACTTTGCTCATCATATTTTTAATTAACTAATTTAGATCAGGGCATTTAAAATGCTCAAATCCTTTCAAAATTCTCCCTGGGGAGGTTATTTCTGGAGTAGACAGGAGAAAGAATGTCTTTCCTTTCTTTGTGGTGATATATTTGGCACATTTAATTTTTTTTTTCCTCAGAGGCACACGTTTTCAAGGAAGACTTTGGTTTCACATTTCACTTAGCATTTAGTTCTATTTACCTTACAGAGTGGTAGAATTTTAAAATTCAGCAAAAATGTACAGAGTTCTTTACAGGGTACTAAAAGTTAAAGCTATGGAAAATTACAACCTTTGATGCAAAAGATATAACTTTTGCTTTTTTGAGAGCTAATTAGTAATGAAAAATCTTTTAGAAAGAAAATATTGGTTAAGCTGACGTTATGGAGAAGTCTTAACAATTAAAAGATATTTTGTACATTAAAAAAAAAACCTAAGATTGTGGCTATTGTGAATATTATTTAGTTTTACCTTTTTGTGGTCTTTGTTCTTTAACATGTGTTAAGGTCTGTGTTAGAGCCAAACCGGATTCAAACCTGAGTCATGATTCTGGGAAACCACACCCTGGGAAAGTCCTGCTCGCCAAAACCCGAGCCAATGAGATTTTGTGATTTGTGTGATTTGAAAACCATACGCGCGTATGGCTCAGCCAGTTATTACCATCAGCTATACTAAGAACCGCATGTATAAAAGCAGCTGTGATTCAGAGCTCGGGGCTCTCATGGATGAGACGGGAGCCCTAGCTCGAGCTAGCAATAAAACCCCTTCATGCTTTTGCATTGCCGTGGACGTCTTATTCTCTCAGTTTTGGGGACTCGGACTTCAGGCATAACATTTGGGGGCTCGTCCGGGATCCCTTTAACAGGGAAGAATAACACTCTCTCGGTAGAAGGGGTTTCCTCACTAGGAGGAAAAATATCTGAACACCGGTGTTAAGTTTGGTTAGCCAGGGTAAGACCGAGGCCCAGCGAGCGTGCTGGAAGGCAGCTGGCTCTGGGGAAGAGAGCTTCTCTCTTGATCCCGAATCTGGTGGGCGGTGGATGCCCTTCGGTAAGGCAACCTCGAGGGATAAGAAGGTTCAGGGGGCCCTAGGAAGACCTAGCACTGTGTTCTCGGCCGATATTTGTCCGTCCTCTGTTCGCTGCATCTTCGTGTGTGCCGACGTTGTCTCTGCTCTTTGTGTGTCTGTCTCGTCTCCTGTGTTTCACTCCGTAATCACGGGACAAGCAGCCTCCACTCCTCTGTCCCTTAGGACTGATCATTTTTCCGATTTTAAGTCGAGGGCACAGAATCTAGCAGTGCCGGTGAAGAAGAACAAATTAGGAACTTTTTGCTCCTCCGAATGGCCTGCTTTTAATGTTGGTTGGCCACAGGAGGGGACTTTCAGCCTGCCAATCATCCGCACGGTGAAGGGGAAGGTGCTTGCTCCTAGCCCATATGGACATCCGGATCAGACACCCTACATCCTAGTCTGGCAAGATGTGGTGGAAAATCCACCAGCCTGGCTGAAACCTTTCACTCCCCCATCCCCTACCTCGGTAACCTCGCTAGTCCCACAGGCACTTGCCCTGGAGGCATCCAAAGAGGAAGAGCATAAAGATCATGATGGCCGGAGGCAGCCTGTATTCCAGGAATCCTCGCTATATCCTAACCTAATTGACCTGGAAACCGATCTCTCCCCACCTCCCTATGTGCACCCGCCTTTGCCCCCTCAGGTACCACAGATATCTTCTGGAGGAGCACGAAGGGACACCGAACCTTCGGCCCCAACCCAGGAAGGGGGCCCACCCAGGGGACCCGAGGAAGGACCAGGGGGGTCCTCGGTTTGGCAGGTGATGGCAACCCAGAGGCCCCCACCTCAACGGTCCAGGCGTTCCCCTTTCGGGTGGGGCCGGCCCGCCTGGACGGAGAACGAACATATTAATACTGGCCCTTTTCCACCAGTGATCTGTATAATTGGAAGACCCAAACCCCTTCATTCTCAGAAAAACCCCAGGGCCTCATTGATCTTCTAGACTCTGTTCTTTTCCCCCGTGACCCCACTTGGGAAGACTGTGAGCAGCTACTCCAGGAGCTCTTCACATGGAGGAGCGAGAACGGGTCTCGTCAGGGGCACGGAAACATGTTCCAGGGCTGGATGGAAGGCCCCCCATGCGACCCCATCTTATTGATGAAGGGTTTCCTCTGACGCGACCCCAATGGGACTTCGAATGCGCTGAAGGTAGGGGGCGTCTCCGGGTGTACCGCCGGACTCTCACGGCTGGCCTCCGAGCAGCCGCCAGGAGACCAGCAAATTCGGCCAAGGCGAATCTGGTTAGACAGGAGCCCACGGAGAGCCCGGCAGCCTTCCTGGAGAGGCTAACGGGAGCCTTCAGGCAGTGCACCCCCACGGGCCCCCAGGCCGATGAGTCACGCGCGGCAGCGACGCTAGCGTTTGTGAGTCAGGCAGCCCCGGACATCAGGAGGAAGTTGCAGAAGACAGACAGACTAGGGGAGCACTCAATCCACGATCTGGTGAGGGCGGCGGAAAGGGTTTCTAACCACAGGGAGACTCCAGAGGAGAGGGGAGAACGGATCAAACGAGAAGAGAGGGAATTTAGGGCCCAGGAAAACCGCAAGAATCAGGAAGAATTAGCTCAGATTTTCTTTGCAGGGGTGAAACAGGGAGCGGTTTCCCAGAGAATTAGGGATGTCAGATCGAAAGATAGGGAGAAACCGACCAAACAGGTACTGAAAAAGGACCAATGTGCATATTGCAAAGAGCTGGGACACTGGAAAAACAAGTGTCCCAAAAGAAACCAGCGGGGAGGACCCACCAGGAAGGAGGAGCCTTCCCCAGGGGCCCACGTTTTATATGCAGGAGAAGATAGTGATCAGGGGGGTCAGGGCCCGGCACCCCTCCCCGAGTGCTGGGTAACTATTTATGTGGAGGGGAGACCAGTTGGCTTCATGGTGGATACGGGAGCCCAGTACTCGGTCCTCAATCAAAAGGATGGACCATTGTCCAAAAAGACTAGCTGGGTACAAGGAGCCACCGGGACAAAACGCTGCTGCTGGACCACTAAGCGTCAGGTGGACTTGGGAGCCCAACGGGTGTCCCACTCATTTCTAGTGATACCAGAATGCCCGGCACCCTTGCTAGGAAGGGATCTGTTATCCAAGGTCAATGTGCAGATCCACTTCACCCCCAGAGGGATATCAGTCATGGATGGGGCCGGACATCCAACTCACGTTCTGTCCCTCGCGCTGAGAGATGAGTACAGACTCTACCAGCCGGGGCCTCCCACGGCTACTGACCCTCTTGTGCAACCTTGGGTCCAAAAATACCCTCTGGCCTGGGCAGAAATGGCGGGATAGGGCTAGCCAAACGAAGACCCCCCCATCATTACTGAACTGAAAGCAGATGCCACCCCTGTACGGGTGAAATAGTACCCCCGAGTCTGGAAGCCCAGCGAGGAATCACGCCACATATACAGCGGCTCCTGAAGGTAGGGAACCGGGACTTGGTCAACTTCTCATTTGTCTATCCCCTACCCGGAGTTGGAGTCAGGAACACACCCAGCCACAAGATTGATCAGGTGAAAGTAATGTTTAATCAGGAGTCAGCTAAGCAGGAGAGGTCTTGGGTTTACAGGCTATCTTGGGGTTTCCAGCTTTACCTCAGGTGGCCCGGCCCATACCCTCGAGGAATTCTAATTATTAGCCAAATCTTAGAGCCGGTACAGATGCATAGTGTAGGTCCCAATCCGGTCAAAAAGCTTGACTCACCAAAAGTAACCAAGACATACCCGACTCAGAGTCTTGCCACATTGACCCCATCCCCTCCATTTTCCTCGACCCTTCGATCCCCATCCCCCCGACTCTGGAAAGTCGGACCCGTTATCGGAGTTGGTTAAGGCGGCCTTTACAACCCTAAATCATTCCAACCTGAATGCAACTCAATCCTGTTGGCTCTGTTATACTCCTTACCCTCCCTTTTATGAAGCAATAGGCTTAAATGTGTCTTACAACCTGTCCGCCAGCCCAAATCCACCTCAGCGTCACTGGGGAAACGTAAGGTCAGTCTCCCTCTGAGGGAGGTGTGGGGAAAGGGACTCAGCCTTGGTACAGTTCCCCCTGAGGAGACCCCCTCATGTGCCCAAACTGCTGACCTTACAAGACTAAACGATACAACCTGGATTATACCTGAGGCCGGAGGTTGGTGGGTCTGTTCCCATACTGGGGTGACTCCTTGCTTGCATACGGCAGTTTTTAATCAGGGTAGACAATTTTGTATTTTGGTCGCCGTAGCACCAAAGATCCTATATCACTCTGGAGAGGTTATGTGTACTTACTGGGGTCGGGAGATGGCGACCAGCCAGGAGAGGTATCTAGAAGCAAAAGAGAACCAATTAGTGCTATTACTTTAGCAACCATGTTTGTTCTTGGGATTGCCAGAACAGGGACAGGGATAGCATCCCTGACTACGCAGAATCAGGGGTTAACTTCCCTGCGAGCCGCCATAGATGAGGACATCACTCGTATAGAAGAATCAATCAGCCACCTTGAAAAATCCTTAACTTCGCTGTCGGAGGTGGTTTTGCAAAACAGAAGGAGCCTAGACTTGATCCTCCTGCACCAAGGAGGGTTATGTGCGGCCTTGGGGGAGGAATGCTGTTTCTATGCGGACCACACAGGGGTGGTGAGAGAATCTATGGCAGAGGTGAGAGGGATTAGCTCTACAAAAAAGGGAACGAGAGGCCCAACAAGGCTGGTTTGAAACAGCCTTGGTTCCAACAATCTCCCTGGCTGACAACGCTGATCTCCACCCTGCTAGACCCAATCATTATACTCCTGCTTATTCTCACCTTTGGCCCTTCCATCCTCAACAAGCTGATAGTCTTCATAAGGGAACACATTATCACGGTTCAGGTACTTGTGTTAAGACAGCAATATCAGACCCTGCCCCAGGATATAGCGGAGGATTCCTCCATGTGATCAAAAGACAGGGGGGAATGTTAGAGCCAAACTGGATTAAAACCTGAGTCATGATTCCAGGAAACCACACCCTGGGAAAGTCCTGCTTGCAAAACCTGAGCCAATGAGATTTTGTGATTTGTGTGATTTGAAAACCGTGTGTGCCTACGGCTCAGCCAGTTATTACCATCAGCTGTACTAAGAACCGCCTGTATAAAAGACTTCGGCCCCAACCCAGGAAGGGGGCCCACCCAGGGGACCCGAGGAAGGACCAGGGGGGTCCTCGGTTTGGCAGGTGATGGCAACCCAGAGGCCCCCACCTCAACGGTCCAGGCGTTCCCCTTTCGGGTGGGGCCGGCCCGCCTGGACGGAGAACGAACATATTAATACTGGCCCTTTTCCACCAGTGATCTGTATAATTGGAAGACCCAAACCCCTTCATTCTCAGAAAAACCCCAGGGCCTCATTGATCTTCTAGACTCTGTTCTTTTCCCCCGTGACCCCACTTGGGAAGACTGTGAGCAGCTACTCCAGGAGCTCTTCACATGGAGGAGCGAGAACGGGTCTCGTCAGGGGCACGGAAACATGTTCCAGGGCTGGATGGAAGGCCCCCCATGCGACCCCATCTTATTGATGAAGGGTTTCCTCTGACGCGACCCCAATGGGACTTCGAATGCGCTGAAGGTAGGGGGCGTCTCCGGGTGTACCGCCGGACTCTCACGGCTGGCCTCCGAGCAGCCGCCAGGAGACCAGCAAATTCGGCCAAGGCGAATCTGGTTAGACAGGAGCCCACGGAGAGCCCGGCAGCCTTCCTGGAGAGGCTAACGGGAGCCTTCAGGCAGTGCACCCCCACGGGCCCCCAGGCCGATGAGTCACGCGCGGCAGCGACGCTAGCGTTTGTGAGTCAGGCAGCCCCGGACATCAGGAGGAAGTTGCAGAAGACAGACAGACTAGGGGAGCACTCAATCCACGATCTGGTGAGGGCGGCGGAAAGGGTTTCTAACCACAGGGAGACTCCAGAGGAGAGGGGAGAACGGATCAAACGAGAAGAGAGGGAATTTAGGGCCCAGGAAAACCGCAAGAATCAGGAAGAATTAGCTCAGATTTTCTTTGCAGGGGTGAAACAGGGAGCGGTTTCCCAGAGAATTAGGGATGTCAGATCGAAAGATAGGGAGAAACCGACCAAACAGGTACTGAAAAAGGACCAATGTGCATATTGCAAAGAGCTGGGACACTGGAAAAACAAGTGTCCCAAAAGAAACCAGCGGGGAGGACCCACCAGGAAGGAGGAGCCTTCCCCAGGGGCCCACGTTTTATATGCAGGAGAAGATAGTGATCAGGGGGGTCAGGGCCCGGCACCCCTCCCCGAGTGCTGGGTAACTATTTATGTGGAGGGGAGACCAGTTGGCTTCATGGTGGATACGGGAGCCCAGTACTCGGTCCTCAATCAAAAGGATGGACCATTGTCCAAAAAGACTAGCTGGGTACAAGGAGCCACCGGGACAAAACGCTGCTGCTGGACCACTAAGCGTCAGGTGGACTTGGGAGCCCAACGGGTGTCCCACTCATTTCTAGTGATACCAGAATGCCCGGCACCCTTGCTAGGAAGGGATCTGTTATCCAAGGTCAATGTGCAGATCCACTTCACCCCCAGAGGGATATCAGTCATGGATGGGGCCGGACATCCAACTCACGTTCTGTCCCTCGCGCTGAGAGATGAGTACAGACTCTACCAGCCGGGGCCTCCCACGGCTACTGACCCTCTTGTGCAACCTTGGGTCCAAAAATACCCTCTGGCCTGGGCAGAAATGGCGGGATAGGGCTAGCCAAACGAAGACCCCCCCATCATTACTGAACTGAAAGCAGATGCCACCCCTGTACGGGTGAAATAGTACCCCCGAGTCTGGAAGCCCAGCGAGGAATCACGCCACATATACAGCGGCTCCTGAAGGTAGGGAACCGGGACTTGGTCAACTTCTCATTTGTCTATCCCCTACCCGGAGTTGGAGTCAGGAACACACCCAGCCACAAGATTGATCAGGTGAAAGTAATGTTTAATCAGGAGTCAGCTAAGCAGGAGAGGTCTTGGGTTTACAGGCTATCTTGGGGTTTCCAGCTTTACCTCAGGTGGCCCGGCCCATACCCTCGAGGAATTCTAATTATTAGCCAAATCTTAGAGCCGGTACAGATGCATAGTGTAGGTCCCAATCCGGTCAAAAAGCTTGACTCACCAAAAGTAACCAAGACATACCCGACTCAGAGTCTTGCCACATTGACCCCATCCCCTCCATTTTCCTCGACCCTTCGATCCCCATCCCCCCGACTCTGGAAAGTCGGACCCGTTATCGGAGTTGGTTAAGGCGGCCTTTACAACCCTAAATCATTCCAACCTGAATGCAACTCAATCCTGTTGGCTCTGTTATACTCCTTACCCTCCCTTTTATGAAGCAATAGGCTTAAATGTGTCTTACAACCTGTCCGCCAGCCCAAATCCACCTCAGCGTCACTGGGGAAACGTAAGGTCAGTCTCCCTCTGAGGGAGGTGTGGGGAAAGGGACTCAGCCTTGGTACAGTTCCCCCTGAGGAGACCCCCTCATGTGCCCAAACTGCTGACCTTACAAGACTAAACGATACAACCTGGATTATACCTGAGGCCGGAGGTTGGTGGGTCTGTTCCCATACTGGGGTGACTCCTTGCTTGCATACGGCAGTTTTTAATCAGGGTAGACAATTTTGTATTTTGGTCGCCGTAGCACCAAAGATCCTATATCACTCTGGAGAGGTTATGTGTACTTACTGGGGTCGGGAGATGGCGACCAGCCAGGAGAGGTATCTAGAAGCAAAAGAGAACCAATTAGTGCTATTACTTTAGCAACCATGTTTGTTCTTGGGATTGCCAGAACAGGGACAGGGATAGCATCCCTGACTACGCAGAATCAGGGGTTAACTTCCCTGCGAGCCGCCATAGATGAGGACATCACTCGTATAGAAGAATCAATCAGCCACCTTGAAAAATCCTTAACTTCGCTGTCGGAGGTGGTTTTGCAAAACAGAAGGAGCCTAGACTTGATCCTCCTGCACCAAGGAGGGTTATGTGCGGCCTTGGGGGAGGAATGCTGTTTCTATGCGGACCACACAGGGGTGGTGAGAGAATCTATGGCAGAGGTGAGAGGGATTAGCTCTACAAAAAAGGGAACGAGAGGCCCAACAAGGCTGGTTTGAAACAGCCTTGGTTCCAACAATCTCCCTGGCTGACAACGCTGATCTCCACCCTGCTAGACCCAATCATTATACTCCTGCTTATTCTCACCTTTGGCCCTTCCATCCTCAACAAGCTGATAGTCTTCATAAGGGAACACATTATCACGGTTCAGGTACTTGTGTTAAGACAGCAATATCAGACCCTGCCCCAGGATATAGCGGAGGATTCCTCCATGTGATCAAAAGACAGGGGGGAATGTTAGAGCCAAACTGGATTAAAACCTGAGTCATGATTCCAGGAAACCACACCCTGGGAAAGTCCTGCTTGCAAAACCTGAGCCAATGAGATTTTGTGATTTGTGTGATTTGAAAACCGTGTGTGCCTACGGCTCAGCCAGTTATTACCATCAGCTGTACTAAGAACCGCCTGTATAAAAGTAGCTGTGATTCAGAGCTCGGGGCTCTCGTCAAGACTCCACTGCGATGGATGAGACGGGAGCCCTAGCTCGAGCTAGCAATAAAACCCCTTCATGCTTTTGCATTGCCGTGGATGTCTTATTCTCTCAGTTTTGGGGACTCGGACTTCGGGCATAACAGTCTGAAATTTTAAAACTTAAGAGTTTGCATATTCTCTCCAACAGTGAGAAAGGCCCATGATATTATATCTATTAAATAGTAATAATTTTGTAATACTAGGGTTGATATATTTTTAAATATTTTTTAAAGTATCCAGTTCAGTCCAGTTCAGTCAACCCCGTGGATCGCAGCACACCAGGCCTCCCTGTCCATCACCAACTCCCGGAGTTCATTCAAACTCACTTCCATCAAGTCGGTGATGCCATCCAGCCATCTCATCCTCTGTTGTCCCCTTCTCCTCCTACTCCCAATCCCTCCCAGCATCAGAGTCTTTTCCAATGAGTCAACTCTTCACAAGAGGTGGCCAAAGTACTGGAGTTTCAGCTTTAGCATCATTCCTTCCAAAGAAATCCCAGGGCTGATCTCCTTCAGAATGGACTGGTTGGATCTCCTTGCAGTCCAAGGGACTCTCAAGAGTCTTCTCCAACACCACAGTTCAAAAGCATCAATTCTTTGGCACTCAGTTTTCTTCACAGTCCAACTCTCACATCCATACATGACTACAGGAAAGACCATAGCCTTGACTAGATGGACCTTTGTTGGCAAAGTAATGTCTCTGCTTTTTAATATGCTATCTAGGTTGGTCATAACTTTTCTTCCAAGGAATAAGCGCCTTTTAATTTCATGGCTGCAAACACCATCTGCAGTGATATAGTTGATGTACAATGTTGTGTTTAATTTCTGCTATACAGTAGAGTGATTCAGTTATACATACATATATGTATATTCTTTTTCATATTCCTTTCCATTATGGTTTATCACAGGATATTGAATATAGTTCCCTGTGCTACACAGTAGGACCTTGTTGTTTATCCAGCTTGTATATAATAGTTTGCATCTGCTAATCCCAAACTCCCAATCCTTCCCTCCCCCACTTGGCAACTAGTGTTGATTAGTTAACAGAGCAAAGCCATTAACCTGCATTTTTGCTCTTCAGTTCATCTCTCTCATATCCAGAAACTGATGAAGACAGGACAATCAAAAACTGACACTTTCTTTGGTCTTTCTGATTTGACTGGTAAGTTAGCAAATGTAGTTAAAACAGTATATATGCATTTTGAGGTATGAAGAGATAACATGAGTTCTCCTAGCATCTCATTGAAGACTTTTCTGAGTAGTGAGTCCAACTTTCTATCTCCAGAAATCTTCCTGTCTATTCAGATGAGCTCTGTATAGCATGAAAAAAATATTCATCTCCTGTGGTTATCTAAATGTTAGATATTTTATTACCATTTATGAAGCACCATTTCCAGTTAATTATTACTGAAGAACAACACACCCTAAAATGTGGTAGTGTAAAATAACAGCTGTGGGTCAGTAATTCAGGATACCATAGGGGTGGCTTGTCTCTCTTGAACTAAGTCTGGCATCTTATCCGGGAAGGCTCAGATGGTTGAACGGTGGCTCAGATGAACCGGGGCTGGACTTAACTTGCTGGCTTCTTTACTCATATGTCTGATATGTGGGCTGGGATGATGCAGAGTCTGAACTGGACTGGAGCCATTGACAGGCACACGTGCACATGGACTCTCTGTGTCATGTGTGTGACGCTTCTCACATCTGGCTCTGCATGGGAGCATCCCGAGAGCTTCCATCAGGAGGGAATTCTGAGAGACCCAGGTAGAACCACATGGCCTTTTCTGAACCAGCCTTAGAAATCACAGAATTTCCCTTCTGTTCTGTTGATCAAAGCAGTCACAGGCCTGCTCTTATTCATGGGGAAGTGGTATAGAGCTCACCTCTTGATGGGAACAGTATCAAAGAATTTGTGATCTTTTTAAAAATCACTGCAGCATCCAATTCATACTATTTTTTATTCTCTAAGAGACTTTTCCTTACTAATTATTTTTAAAAGCAGCAGAAGATATCTGGCACTTTATCAGCATAAGCCAGAGGTAAGTCCAATGTTCTATGATAAAGTCAAATGCAGAAATCTTATCAATAAATTCCTTTAACTCTCCCAATATTACTTAGTTCATCATTCTGTACACAGTAAGTTCTAGAAAAATGTTAGGGGTAAAAATAAATTGTTAATAGAATTTTATGTGAATTATGTTTCTTCCAAGACGGGCAGGTCATGGTGGAGAGGTCTGACAGAATGTGGTCCACTGGAGAAGGGAATGGCAAACCACTTCAGTATTCTTGCCTTGAGAACTCCATGAACAGTATGAAAAGGCAAAATGATAGGATACTGAAAGAGGAACTCCCCAGGTCGGTAAGTTCCCAATATGCTACTGGAGATCAGTAGAGAAATAACTCCAGAAAGAATGAAGGGATGGAGCCAAAGCCAAAACAATACCCAGTTGTGGATGTGACTGGTGATAGAAGCAAAGTCTGATGCTGTAAAGACCAATACTGCATAGGAACCTGGAATGTTAGTCCATGAATCAAGGCAAGTTGGAAATGGTCAAACAGGAGATGACAAGGGTGAACGTTGACATTCTAGGAATCAGCGAACTAAAATGGACTGGAATGGGTGAATTTAACTCAGATGACCATTATATCTACTACTGTGGGCAGGAATCCCTCAGAAGAAATGGAGTAGCCATCATGGTCAACAAAAGAGTCCAAAATGCAGTACTTGGATGCAATCTCAAAAACGACAGAATGAT